>CAWUFW010006744.1:600000-1104924 GCA_963921515.1 Calotriton arnoldi
GTGCATTATTGTCCTAATCAGGGAGCTACCTCTGCCCCACCTTACATACGTATACCCAACATGATGGTCTAAAGTCAGAATTCTTAAGTATAAACACAATTAATATCCACCATCAACTCATATGCCCACTATAGATTAAGCCATAATCAGTTAAACCTCCCTCCAAATCTATATTTCTCCTTTTCCTTCCTCAGTTATCCAAAATCAGGCCCCAGCACGTATTTTCCTCTCCTTCTCTAAGTCATTCCCGTGAGCAGCCAGTCCAATAAATCCCGCCGTCTCAGAAGCTCTGAGAGCTAACACTTTCTTTTAAAGGAAGTCTCCACCAATCAAATTCCAGCCATGTTCGTCCTCACAACCAATCAAATTCATTTATTTTCAAGCCTCCATATTAACTATTCATATGGTTTCCTCTGTGGTCCGCTACCGTTCTTAACCAATCAAATTCCAGCCATGTTCGTCCTCACAACCAATCAAATTCATTTCTTTTCAAGCCTCCATATTAACTATTCATATGGTTTCCTCTGTGGTCCACTACCGTTCTTAACCAATCAAATTCCAGCTATGTTGGTCCTCACAACCAATCAAATTCATTTCTTTTCAAACCTCCATATTAACTATTCACATGGTTTCCTCTGTGGTCCACCACCTTTCTTAACCAATCATATCTATTGCTACTAACACCCACCTCCATGTAACAACTTCCTCTTGCCACGTAGTTTCACCCAATTCATTTCCTGTTTACAACCGAGCTATTTTATTGGTTAGCTTACGCATATAACAACATCCTCTTTCTACGTGATTCATTTCCTGTTTGTAATCAAGTAATATTATTGGTTAACTTGCGCAACCTGCCCACGCGCTCATCTCATACTCAAATCTCCTTTCTCTAAATTTACTCCCAACACCCATCTCCAAGTTCCAGCAAAAAGAAGGGTGAAGTTGATGAAGAGAGAGTCTACTTTAGTGCAGAAAGAGAGAAATCAAGCAAAGGAAAGAGTAGCTTTCATTTCAACATACAGTATGCATCAAAATCTAATATATAAGTTTTTGAATAAGAATTGGAATTTGTTAAAAGGTGTACCAGGACTATTGGATGTAATTTCGGATAAGCCTAAGGTCACTTACAGGAAATGTCCTACTATTGGTAGTTTAATCACTAGGAACTATCTGGAACCTCCACGAGTACAGGGAGGAAACTGGCTCCCCGCTCCACCGAAAGGATTTTTCACATGTGGTGCATGTAATATGTGCGACTTAGGTATTAATCGCATTAAGGAATTTAGCTACAATACAAAGAAAAAATACCATATAAATGAATTCATTAATTGTAATAGTTGTGGAGTAGTGTATGTAATTCAGTGTGAATGTTTGAAGATCTATATAGGGAGCACAAAGCGCACCTTGAAACTTAGGATACAAGAACATAGGAGAGCAATAGTTAATAAAGACGTGAGATCCCCTATATATCAACATATTAGGGAGAATCATGAGGATAGAGGGAGGATCAAGTTTCATGGTATTCAAAGAATTGTTCCGAAAACAAGGGGAGGTGATTGGGAGTTACAATTAAGGCAGCAAGAAGCCATATGGATCAGTAGATGTAGGTCGGTGACTCAGGGCCTAAACAGTGATAATAAATTACATCATTTCTTAAATTAATCATTTCCTGAGCCACTATCTAAGAATTTGAGTCAGTGGAAATAGTAGTTGTCATCATACTGTAGTAGATTGTTGACGTTAGTGCTCTATTAATATAACTACAACCCAAGAGATGAGCGCGGCTAGCAGGTAGCGTAAGCAAACCTATAAAATTACTGGGGCACAAACAGGATAGGAATTGGGCGTAATCACTGAGAAGAGGAAGTTGGAACATGGAGATGGGTGTTGGGAGTAAATTTAGAGAAAGGAGATTTGAGTATGAGATGAGCGCGTGGGCAGGTTGCGCAAGTTAACCAATAATATTACTTGATTACAAACAGGAAATGAATCACGTAGAAAGAGGATGTTGTTATATGCGTAAGCTAACCAATAAAATAGCTCGGTTGTAAACAGGAAATGAATCGGGTGAAACTACGTGGAAAGAGGAAGTTGTTACATGGAGGTGGGTGTTAGTAGCAATCGATATGATTGGTTAAGAAAGGTGGTGGACCACAGAGGAAACCATGGGAATAGTTAATATGGAGGTTTGAAAAGAAATGAATTTGAGTGGTTGTGAGGATGAACATAGCTGGAATTTAATTGGTTAAGAACGGTAGTGGACCACAGAGGAAACGATATGAATAGTTAATATTTTATTTATTTATTTATTTGCAAAGTTTTATATAGCGCTGGCTAGACCCGGAGGTATCAGAGCGCTTTACATGATGATCAGCAAGTTACAGATTACATGATTACTTCAGTTACAGATTCCAAGTATAGACATAGGAGAAAGATAGAGGGAAGGAAACATAACGGGGAGGCGAGGCGAGGAAAACAATGTCAGATGTCCGGCTGGGTAGGTGACGGCCGAGGGGGTGAACCAGGGCCAAACTCCTCTATAGCTGCATAGGACAGCTCCACCGGGCATCAGCCAAGGTTGTTCGGACTCCGCGGTGAGAACAGACAGTAGAAAAACATGAGATTACAGGATAACATAAGTTATTTTCGCGTTACATAGCAAAGACAAAACGTCTTATGTGGAATGGAAGGTAGAGGGGGAAAGGTAAACAGGGGAAAAGGTATGCAGATGGCGTCAGGCAGACCAGAGGGGGGGAAGGGACTTCAGGGGAAACAAGCAGTCAAAGTGAAAGATAGACAAGACCGTGAAGCACCGTTAAAAACAATGTCCGATGTCCGGCTGGGTTGGTAACGGCCGAGGGGGTGAACCATAGCCAGACTCCTCTATAGCTGCATAGGACAGCTCCACCGGGTAACGCCAATGGTACTCGGGTTCAGCGGTAAGTACAAACAGATTCGGTTTTCGCCCATGGGGCATCATCATAGTTCAATCGAAGGCATCGGTCCCGGTGTAATTGGGAAACACCCTCCGCTTCGTCCTCCCGCTAGCCCCATGAGTGGAGAGGTGAAAGAGACAGATTATCAGTCCTCAGGGGGCTTGCTCCCAGAAGCGGTAGCCCAATGCTGAGTGCTATCAGTGTTTGATGGCCTATGGGGAAGGCCACGATCCCCTCCTTCTTTACATCCCTCATGCTGCACTGCGGAGCTAGATGCCGCAGAGGCACTTTAATGCGGCATACCCTTCAATTAGGAGATCCTCGGCAGCGTGTCGGGCCACCATCTTGAGGTCAGGCACGGCCAGGCGTGGATCTGATTAGCTGCTGTTGCTAGCCTGAGGCGGGCTGGTAAAGCAATTTCACCACAGCCGCCTCTACCTCAGAAGATGGCGAGACTCCAATGTGTCCCACGAAGACCGGAGTGCGACAACTAATGCCCCGCCCCAACGTGACCCGTAACATTGGTGGGTGACGCTGTGCTCCTGCTGCCACGCTTGTGAGGGAGGCTTGAAAAGAAATGAATTTGATTGGTTATGAGGACGAACATGGCTGGAATTTGATTGGTTAAGAACGGTAGCGGACCACAGAGGAAACCATATGAATAGTTAATATGGAGGCTTGAAAATAAATGAATTTGATTGGTTGTGAGGACGAACATGGCTGGAATTTGATTGGTGGAGACTTCCTTTAAAAGAAAGTGTTAGCGGGAGCTTCTGAGACGGCGGGATTTATCGGACTGGCTGCTCACGGGAATGACTTACATAAGTAGAGAAGGTGAGAAAAATACGTGCTGGGGGCCTGATTTTGGATAACTGAGGAAGGAAAAGGAGAAATATAGATTTGGAGGGAGGTTTAACTGATTATGGCTTAATCTATGGTGGGGATATGAGTTGATGGTGGATATTAATTGTGTTTATACTTAAGAATTCTGACTTTAGACCACCATGTTGGGTATACGTATGTAGGGTGGGGCAGAGGTAGCTCCCTGATTAGGACAATAATGCACTAATTATGCCTATTGTCAGCAGATTGTCATAACAGGATGACATTGGTGTAAATATATTTTTACACAGAATGCAGCACTTGTGATTGTGAAAGAGAGGACTACAGAATATGGAATAAGTAAGATCGTGAGGACTGAGCAAAAACTGTTTATGTGAAACAAGGTACAGTGTATCTATAAATATAAACTAAAATAGATAACAGTTGGAGGGGGAGTTTAAATATAGACAGCTTAAATTGTAGGGGTAGCACCCTGATTGGGAAATAAGCATTATCTATGCTTTTTGTCAGTTAATTGGCACTAGAGTATAATATGGGTGTAAATATATTTTTATACAGAACACAGTATTCGTGAATGAGAGTGTGAAAATCAGGACGTCGATTACGGTATTGATCGTGAAGAATGTATAAGAAATTGGTTACATGAAATAAAGGTATGTTGTTTTTCTAAAAAATAGCAATAGTTGAAGGGATAAATTTTACAATCAAAGTGGTAATTGCAGATGTTGTTTGAACTTTCACAGAGGTTATTCATGGGAGCGCTTAAAAAAGATGCACGTTTGACTTGTGATATGAATAAAGGTCCAACAAGAATTGAACAAGGTACTTTTTTCAAAGATTATTTAAGGGTAATAGGAAGGTGCATAAATAGGCTTTAAATTTTAAAAAAATTACACAGGAGGCCTCTGGGTAAATGTAGAACATTTTTGGAGAATTTCTGATTTTTCCTTAATGAGCAGTGAACAATAGTTAATAAGGGCTTATAATAATGCAAAGTAAGAGAACAGGGATGTCCCTGGTATTTAGGAGAGAAACGAAACGATGAGGCAATGGAGGTTTTTCTTAGGTAAATAACCTGGGTATTGGAATGTCATCATCATGTCGAATGCGCAAGAATGTAAAAATGAGGTTAACAATGTCAATGAATATGAAGAGTCTTTTGATAATTTTAAAGATTTACTAATGAAGTGTATTATTAATGACAATTGGACTAATTGAAATCCCGTCCTGGGTGTATGTGTGTTAGAATGGAGATAGGCAGGCATCTAAAAGTTTATGTAGTATTGTGGGTTTGAATTGATTTTTGTGAGTAGTGTTTTTGTATCGGTATAATGTATAACATAATAATGAATCACATTGTATGGAATTGATTGGTGTATATATTCTATTTTTTCAGCCCTGATGAAGTCCGGGTTAGGACGAAACGCGTAGGCTGAAAAGATTTGATGAATATTGTCTGAAAAGATTTGATGAAATTGAATGAATGACATTATATGATGTTCTTTCTTTAATAAATTTGGAACAAAAATTCTTTGGAACTGAAAAAATGGCCTGTGGACTGGACTTTCTTTGAGAAATTCGATAATTGATTGATAACATTGAAAGAAGGGGATAAGCTCCTTTCCTATTGGTATTGTTTCATTGAGGATTTTGGCCTGTGAGCGGTGGGCCACGGGGAGTTGAGCGTTGCTATTTGAATTGAGAACAATATTATCCAAGAACAACGACTCGTGCGCACATGTGTCAAGCCCTCACCGCCCTGGGCTCAGTGAATGATTGTAAATATTCAACGGGACTGCTAAAATGTGCACGTGCACTCCCAACAAATCGCCCACAACATTGCAGCCGTTTCTTGCGCCAACGAAGGAATTTACTTGTTCCTTCCAGGATAGTGCAATAGCAAGAGTCCTCATCCATGAGCTATCCTGTTCATGAACTTGGACCGCACCTGTGGTGGTTTGTTATTTATCATCATTTTATTGTATTGTCTTTTACGTAGCGCGTCCCTTGACTTACAAGGCTTAAAGCAAATAATTATAAAAAGACAAAAATGTAAAAAAAAAAACATGCACCAAGTGTGGTTGGGCAATATTTCTGCACCTACCAAAGTGGATGCTAGGCACGAAGTGGACATTGCAATTCTACTGCGCACTCAACTGACAATTTTTTTTATCTGCCCAGATGTGGCACAACCTTTGGCCCTGGGGAAAATGTCAACTGTGTTGTTGCGAACTAAAGGGAAATAAAACTGTACCTGCTCTGCAGCTTCCCAAATTTCCCAGTTTGTTACCAATAATGGTTCACGGACTGGGAGGAGGACCAATTTTCAGCGTGGACCTGGGCCCAATAATGTCTGTTCCAGCTTAGTTTAAGTAAAAGTTCATGCCAAACAGCACGCACAGACATTTCAAGCAGGCTGTAATAGGTCACTCTGCGTAGTCCTAAAGAACCAAGCATACACTTCCATTACATATAAAGAATCAAGCATACTCTTCCATTACATGACTGTACCTTCATACCAACAGCACGCAGTTTAATCCTGTAATGCTGCTGACTGGCTCAGCACTTACAGTGCTCAATATGCAAAAGAATGAGTGCTGGTGCCCAAAGCTCTGCTACAGCGGTGCTATTAAAAACAGGCGGCCTAATGCCATGGCTGTGCAGTCTTGAATTTGCCTTAGGCATCGTTAATCCACTCCCAGACACTCACTGCCCGTCTGTCTCACTCTTGTCGGTCCCTACTTTCTCCCTAGCGTTTCCACCCCTAGCCCTTCTGTTATCTTACATGTCTATGCACATATCCTTGTGACAAAATACAGTTGCATCATGGACAAAACAGACCACGCACTTTTTTGTGGTAAAACTGTTGCAAGTTTATTCATATTCTGTTACGCAGTATACAGGTAGGGTTAACTTACGGGTGATCATACGAGTGCAGCGTCGTTTAGGACTAACCGCTGACACCCATCCTGAAACAATCTCCAACCACCAGGCATTACGTTGCCATCTCATTATTTATCCGGTACTGTATATTTCGCATTGGGGCTGCGGCCCAATGATTCTAGGTGGTTGCTGCACCCGTGCCACCACGGAGCGAGGTAAGGCCAACTCCCAGCTGTCAGGAACCAACTGTCCCTTACGGGATGAAGGGGTCGCAATCGTGTTCTTCTCATGGCCCCCTATGGCCTGAGTATCTCATATTCAGCTGCCCCATCTCTACCTGATGGGGTATTCATCGCTTTTTGCATTAAGATCACCCTGTACCTCCGCTTGCGATGCTGTACAGCGATTTTTCTGTTCTTCTTAGCTCTCCTGTTCCTGTCGGGTGGGTGGGTGGCAATTTCCTCCACCGCTGGCCACCGTAAGAGGAATATGTAGGTGTGGTGCCCACCTAAATACCACCACTGACCTACCGGAAGTGGCGTCCTACCTGGGAGGCGAGGTCTCGCCGTGGCTAGCTTCCCAGCCAGGTGGCCACAGAAAAAATACTACCCCATGGGCAGTGAGGAAACACTAAGGGGCTGTCCCCTCTAGTGTCTCCCTCCGGGGGACGTGGCTATCAACCATCGTGATGTTTTTCCCCGCCTTTCTCTTCCTCCATCTATTCACTTTGTGTGTTTTTTCCTCTCTTCTTTCTGGTCAGTATCTGATGAAGAAAAATAAGTGCTTTCCCCAACCATGAGTGCCGGTGGGCCGCACCGACCGGCACCAGCTCAAATTAAGCACTGACTGCTCTGGCAGTTCATAGATTTGAGTCACACTGATGGTGCTGCTCTCCTTGGAACATTTTGTAGCCTTAAATACGCATGCGCGCAGAGTGCTATTTGTTTAGAATATATATTCTGTTCTTTAGCACAGATACAAATGTCGGTATCGGAATAACAACATTTTATACGCAGCCATAACTTTTAGGATCAAGGGACTTTATTTTACAAAAGGCAATAATATTTTATTGGAACGAATCAGATGCTGAACATCACAGGCTGAGACAGCCGCTAGTGTTTGCGTTCTGGGCTGCCCAACTTGGAGCACAATTAATGGAGGTTTACTCTCTTGTACCGTTAATATTTATTGCAAGCTCAGTGTGACTGAAACAATGTTTCTCGGTCGTGTTCGGCAGGCAGCCCAGGAGTGACACTGCATAACTCTTGTCTCGTGTCAGAGCTTAGTTTAAATAATTTTGATACACTAGCAACACGGTTGTTGGAAGAGAGGCGCGACAGAATCACGCTTCCCCTGCTCTAGAAGCTGCTTGCGAGGCCTTTTAGCCAGGAGCCAATTTTCAGTCTCAATGATGTAAGAGTAAGAAGCTTGTGTAACGAAGAAGGCGGAAGCCTAAACCACAAAAAACGTAAATGAAAATCATTGTTAGCCCTGAGTTGACCAGGAGCAAGAGAGCAGCCAGAAATTTAAAACAGACCCACATTTGACCCAAAGTTCTAAGTATGTGCGGAGCGAAGACCAAGGCTGTCTGAAAAAGTTTCTTTAACCCTTCTATCCAATCACCCTTTCATCCATTTACCTACCTTTTTATTCACCCTTCCATTAACTATCCATTCTTTCACCTAACCGTCCATCCATCTTTTAACTCGTCTGTTTCACCCTTGCAATCATACATATTTTCACACACTCATCCTTTCACCCTTCATCCATTCATTCACTCATCTATAAAGCCGTTCTTTCACCCAGCCTTTCTCCTTTCATCCCATTAATCTTTCACCAATCCTTCTTCCCACCATATATCAATAGACCGTTTCGTTCTACCATCTGACCTTCACTCTTCTAGGCATTCACCATTCCTTATTTCCTTCTAGCCTTTTTCATGCCATTGTTTCCTTTCAAAAAAATTCCTTCATTGTTGCCCTTCCTTTTTTCTTAGACCCTTTCCCCATTTTTCATCCCTCTTTTACCCTTGATTCATCTGTTCTTCCTTGTCTTTCTCAACATATTTCTTTGTTTTTTCCATCCTGCGTTCTCTTGTTTACCTTTTCTGCTTTTTGTATTTGCTTCTCTTCTTTTTCCACCATTTATTTTTTAGGTCTTGCTAGAAGCAGCTTTAGCTATTAATTTTATGTAAAACTTTAACATATGCTTTGGGTCAGCCATTGGCTTTTTGTGTTCTTCCTCTTCCAGCCATTGGCCTGCAACAGGTCAGTCACATCTTAGATCAGCCCACAGGAAATATGCTCTGTGATATCTTTTGAGTGGCTGTTTCTGTGTCCTCCCAACTACCAAGGAGTGCATCGCATAGCATAAGGTACTAGATTCTCTCCCTTTTTTCTGTTCTCCTTGTCACTGATGTTTTGACTGCCTCCCCCCTTCTTGCATACAGCTCTTCGTTTATGTGATCCCTATGCATGCTCTTCCTCAGTACTCTGCCTGCTGTCTTCTAGTAGTAAGGCGGTAAGGCATCTTTGAATGGTGACAGAGAAGAGCATTAACCATTCAAGATGGCAGCCATATTTACGCATGCGCACACACACACACACACACACTATGGCCATCTTTCAGTGGTTTTTGTTGTACTTATCATAAAAATCATTCCAAAATGGCGAGACAGCCATCTTGAAGTGATTTTTGTAAAACCTCATAACAAAAAGCCCACAAAGATGGCTGCCACTGCGTTGGCATTCATGCGCACATAGGCACAGACAGCCATGTGTCGGAATGTTTTTTGCAATAAACAATGTCAAAAGCAGACCAGCACTGGTAAATGTAATAGCGATGCACCTGGTGTCACAGGTGAGCTATTGGCTTTTCCAATTCCTATTCTAATTTTGTATGCAGATCAACCTGTCTTGTGAGCATTGTTCCAAATGTTATGAATTACAGTTAAGAACCCAGGATAGGGAAAGTGTACTCATTAATAATGTCTTTTTTTACACATAATGCTTTATACTACTCTCTGCCAATTCCAAGCAATGTTAATAACAGGATCTCCTATAAGCTAATTTAATGGTACTCAATTTATGGAGCTTTTAAGGATGGAAGACTGAAATGGCCTTGCCAGGATTCCAACTCAGGAGTGCTTGAAGGCTGTAGCTGCCGAGGGAGTAGGGTGGCCAACGACTTCTGGCTTCCATTCCTAGGCCGGAATGAACCGCGTCCACGTCCCGCTTGGGAAGCCTGCGTTGGACAGTTGTTGGGATAGGGGCTGACACGGCTGGAAACCCCTTCCTTTGCCACAAAAGGGGCGAAAGGTAGACTGGCCACGAGGAGTAGACGAGATGCCCAACGATCTGGCTGTAGCTCAAGAGTCCTTGAACCTCACTTGGGCGGAATCTGCCTTTTCCCCAAAAAGGCGGGTTCCATCAAAGGGGATGTCCATCAAATATGCTTGGACATCACCCGAGAAGCCAGGCATGGTGTCTCAGGCCCACCATCGTGGAAATCGATCTGCCCAACGAATCCGTAGTATCAAGGCCACACCTTATGGTGAATTTTGCTGCATCTCTCCCATCCATAACTGCCTGAGAGAGCACAGCCCGGGCCTCCACCGGTTCTTGTGGCACCACTTGCGCAACCGTCTCCCAAAGGGAGTGGGAGAAACGGCCCAATAAGCATGCGGTATTCACTGACTGCAATGCCAGGCTGGAGGAAGAAAACATCTTCTTCCCAAATGAATCCAACCTCTTGGATTCCCTATCCGGAGGAGCCGAAGGGAACGCGCCCTGTGACGTAGAGGTCTGCACCACCAAACTTACTGGGGTGGGGTGTTGGCTGAGGAACTTTGGGTCACCTGGAGCTGGGCGATGGCGGCGTGCGATTGTCCTATTTACAGAAGCCCCTGTGCTAGGCTTGGCCCACGTGCCTAGAAGGACATCAGTAAGTGCTTCATTAAAGGACAAAAGGGATTCTTAGGTGGAAGCCCCAGGCTGAAGCACTTCAGTCAGGAGATTAGTCCTGACCTCCACTGAGGGCAGCTCCAGTCCAAGGACCTCGGCTACCCTCTTAATCACCATGGCATAAGATGTCCCCTCCTCCGTAGCCACAGTTGGCGGAGAGAGCATGTCAGTATCTGGAGAAGTATCCAATCCACTGGCTTCCCCAAGTTCCCCTTACCAGTCCAAGTGCTCTGCAGAGTCATCCTGGTGCTCCAGAGGGTCCATAGACCCCTTCCATTCCTCTCCCGAGCCTAACATGTCCATAAAGTGTTCAGGCAACAACATAGAACTCCTGGGTTCAATCGAAATCGGCGTCTAGCGACTTCATCCCGACTCCGTGTCGTCAGGGATAAGGATAAGGCTGGCACCGCCGATGGGCACCAACGGGGCCTCAGGCACTGATTTCGAGTCCGATGCCGGGGGCGGTAGCGGTGGCAAGACCGGCGTCGACCCAGATCTGAAATTGGATCTCTGAGGCCCCACCGGCACCGTGGCTGGAGCAGACAGCGTAGAATCTGACGGGGCCCCCTCCGACCCCGTGAGGCCCAAAGGATCACCAGAGGGGTCGGCCCATTCAAATATGCGGCGCATGGCCTCGTAGAACTCTTTGATCTGAGCGGGAGTCACTCCTGGAAAAGGAGGGAGGCCCGAAGTCGGCCCTGGCTTCGGCTCCGTAGAACAGTGCCTAGAGCGTCAGTGCTCCTTACCTGCTTCATCAACGGACGACAGTTGAGGTGAAGATGAAGTCCACTTGGACTTCTTCTTGTGACTCTTCCCCGAGTGTCCGGACGACCTTGAGTGGGATGAAGAGGACTTTGGGCTCAGAGAGTGGTCACGCGACCTCTTCTTCCTCGATCGGGGCTGGGACCTCCACGGAGACTCGTTTGACGGTGTCAGCTGTCAGGCCGCAAGAAGCTTCAAAACCCCCTCCTGTAAGGTCTTAGGAGCCATGGCCCGACAGTTCGAGTACGACTTCGGATCATGGTTGCGCTCGGGACACCAGAGACAGACGAGGTGGGGATCGGTGACCGACATCGTGCAGGAACAGGACCCACACGGCTTAAATCCGGTCTTCCTCGAAGACATCCTCGCACACAATGGAAAAAAATCTGGAAGTCGACAAAAAGTTGAGAAAAAGCCTGTCAAAAAGCGTCAGCAGGGTAGCTCTTCCCGGATCGGCGCTTAACTGGTGCGGAAAGAAAAGAACTGACGTCCGCGAGCCTGGGTGGCGCCTCTATAGGTCTACCGACGTCATAACCGATGCTAACGACGTAGACTAAGTCACGCGGAGCCGAATAGAGCCACCCAACGGCACGCGTAAGGGGTATCAGATAATTACACACTGCACATATCCACTTCCGTCTAGGTTTTTTATATGCTTGGCAAAAGAACATCGTGTGATGAACTGTTTCTATTACTGCTTGGGAGCACAGAGTACATGTAGACATGTGCTCGGCACACCCGCTAATGTCCCACGATGCCGTAAGCCACTCTAGTTCAAGTGTGCCGTAGATAGAGTGATTTTGCCAGTTGCTTAAGTAGATCAAGCAAGTTTTCCTAGCAGGCTGTGTCCTTAATGGATGAAAATTGCGCTGTCAACCTACCATGAGTAGAGCAACAAAGAAAATTGGGTTGAGTAAACTCGCAGTAACGGACCTTTAATTACAGTTTGGACTTGGCCACCAACAAGCCAGGATCCGTTCAGAAATAACCATGGTACAGTCTATCAAACCAATAGCGGACATGTTTGAACAACAGAAAGGTGAGGCCTGTATCGAGGGCTAGCAATTCCTCTACAACCCTCCGATACGGCAACAGCTGCTCAGTAGTCCAGAACCTTACCCAATATAATAGGGCCTAAGTCTAGCTAGAACCTGCACTCTTTTTAGAGCAACATCTAAGAACATGGGAATAAAGGGAGTACTTACTAGTGGGGAGGTGGAGAAGCAAGCGAATAAACTTTTTTCCTCTCATAGTAAGAGGTTCTGAGCTTGCGTAGCCCCATATTTTAGCTCCATATAGAGCAACAGATTGGGCCTTTAGCTTATATAGTTCTACAGCAGAGAGGACAGCTCTCAAGGCTGTCCCCAGGAACCTCCTGTAGATCACTGAGGCATGGTTCTGGATCACTACCCTTCTCTTCTCAATGTGAGGTAGCCACAATAAGTTTACTATCGAGCAATATTCCCAGATACTCAAATCTGTGTATTCGCTCGAGGTATTTGTTGGCCAGAGTCAGGGCCTGCTTAAATGACTTATGGGGTCTAAACACAAAAGGAAAGAGTTTGAACATATGTGGTAGGCAGTGGCGCCAACATCGAGTGTGCGTGTTGTATTCTTTGAACTACGTAGGACGGTGCCACAGGTGGGGGATAACCCTAAACCCCCAGACTCATTGACCCAAGGTCATGCAAAACAACAGCAAGCCTGTGCACACGTAGACAGTATCTACAAGTCAGTTATCTGTATCGTATCTAGTCACAGAGTGAAAGTACAACATCACATGGATACGGTGACTTTAAAGACGAATAGTCATGAGTTGTATTTGTTCTTTTTCTTTTATTCCAGAACGGTTGCCCAAACAACACGTGTTTCGTCTGGGGAGGTACCCCACGACTTCTTCAGGGCTTCTGGCAAAACAAGATGAGAAGAGATTCTCTCTGCCGGTTCTACTTCTGTCCCGGCTGGCGAAGGGAGGTCGATATTCATAAAAAGTTAACAATCCTGTGTAGGGACCTTGAATGGAGCCGACTGTAGAGGCTTCAGTGTGAGAGCAAATACCCAATGCAGGAAAAGGAGTGCGGATATGAATCCAGGAATGAGCTGTGTGTGACCAGCGCACTGTAATTCAAAGCGCCTGAATCAAGCCCGAGGATCAGATATCGAATGTAGATATCCGGGACAGCGAGTACGCTGTATACGCCATGCCGCAGAATCGGTGACCGGAAGATACACAGGATTGTTTACTTTTTATGAATATCGACCTCCCTTCGCCAGCCGGGACGGAAGTACAACCTGCAGAGAATCTCTTCTCATCATGTTTTGCCAGAAGCCTACTGTCTACGTGTGCACAGGCTTGCTGTTCACTTATGGGGTCTAACTGCCATAAATTTTGTTTTGGAGATATTAATCTCATAGGCCCTTGGCTGAGCAATAAGCTTTAAAGTTTACCAGGAGCTGTTGGAGACCCATACGAGTCTGAGAAATTAGGAGAATGTCACCTGCAAAGAGTAATGTAGGGACCCGTGTTCCATCCAATTTTGGTGCATCTATATTCCCCTTTGAAAGCGCACTCACTACATCGTTAACATACAGGGAAAATAGGGTAGGGGCTAAGACACACTCTTGCCTGACACCTCTCCACTTTGGGAACTTGTCGGTTAATTGCCCCCCAAACCCCCCAGCGGGGTAGTTGTTCTAATGGAGACTTATTATTTGCGCAGGTAGGGCCCTTGGGAACACCCAGTTCCTTTAAAGATACCCACAACAGCCCTGGGAACAAGGTCAAAGGCGGCTCTAACATCGACAAATGTGATATAGATATGTCCTTCTCTAAGTTTGGTGTATTTCAAAAGGATGAGCAGCAGCCTTAGCACTTGATCAATGGTGCTAACTTTAGGTCTAAATCCCGCTTGGTATGGGGGTTCATAATTTCCGTTCCCTCAATCCGATCATTATGTTTGTCTAACAATTGCCTGGCATCCACCTTCTGGAGATTATCCAGAAGGATGATAGGCCTATAATTTGCAGGAAGTCCCACAATCCCCCTTTTTAAAGATGGGCACAATTTCCGCCCCTTTCCATGTATCGGGAATGGGAGTGCCCTCCGCTATGGCATTAGTCAGACAGTTAATATACGGGCCCATACAGACAGGTTGTGGCGAAACAAGTCACCATGAATTTTGTCTTGACCTGGGGCTTTGCCCTGTTTGATTGAAGTGATTGCTATTCTAGTATCCTTAAGGGAGAATTAAGGTTCGGAGGAGATATGGGGCCAGATGTACGACCATTAAGCTTAGCGAGTCGCAAATTGCGCAAAATTGCGACTCACTAAATTTAATGTACAACAGTGTCTCAGACACTGTTTGCGATTCCCAATGGGGTCGCAAATTACATGCCTCATAAATATTAATGAGGCTGTCGCAATTTGCGACCCCATTTGGAATGGCTAGCACTCCCAGGGCTGGTGCCACCCCCCCCCCCCCCCACCACCCCGAGGCCCGGCCATGGGCAGATGATAGAGCATTGACAAAATATGAGTATAGCCCCCTTTATAAATAGGTTCAGTATCCCATGTTGTCGAAAGTTGCAGATATCGAATCCTTCTATATAGTCCATCCAATTTGGTGCTATCAAGTTGGACTTAATAGCTGCAAAGTTCCAGCAAAAGATGATGGTTACTCCATTGGGGTTGTTACTAAAACTGGTACAAGAGTGATCCACTTCCATATCCACATGTACAGGCAAGGAAGTACTTAAAAGAGGGGGGGCTTTCGATTGAGGACAGGACTCATCAATTTGGGTCAGCAACTGGGAAGCAAGTGCGGGGAAGACTGGGGTACCAATATGATCCCCACTTCATAAGGGGTGTCCTGAAACACCAGATGCTAAGTTTCCCAGTGAAAAAGCAGCCGGCCGAGAGCTATATCCCTCTTTTGGTGAGAGAGAGTATAGAGCTGGTATAAGGAGAGAGTTAAGTGCATGTCCTTTGGCCCCCATTTTTGTCGATAATCCTCCTCCCCCAGTAAGAGCCATAGCACCGTCAGCCTTAGTAAGTCAATCTTGCACATCCAATGATGATAATGGTTCACAGAAATTGTATGTGAGTATATTAAATTTAGGTTGGCCGAAATTAGAAATTAGGCCATCACTACGGTAAGTGCCCTTGTTGAAGCATGGTACAAAAGACTGGGGCCTGTAGAAGTAGCCAATGGGAGTGCCGCGATTTTCCCAGGCAATGTTTGTAGATAGGAGAGACGCCTTAAAAGTATATCTACAATTGCAGGCAATTTGAAATTCACTAATAGTCTCCTGGGCATTCTATTGGGTAGGCGCCAGGCCATGGAGTTCTTCTTACTGAAATGATGTCTTGAGCTATATCACAAGGGCATTTCGGATTTGTTTTTATCCAGTGAACAGACTTATTTTTCAAAACCACTTGATCTTCGAGGGTGTCTGTAGACAGCACTGGGACGTTGTTAAGGACAATCAGGTAGAGTGTACGACCCTGGGGAGTTGAGAGAATTTTTAGGTTGTTTTGGGTTTGCCAGCTTCTACCTTTCGGGGCCCACAATCGCTAAGAGTTGTTTAGGCATAGGGGTAACTTGAAGAGCAAGGGGAAGTTTACTCTGTGTCTGATGTGGTTGAATAGGTAGAGGGACAGTTGCTGGAAATGAAGGTGGACTACCTCCTACAGCTGGAAGTGTCAAATTCTTTAGAGCCTTTATCTGTAAGTCCAAATTATCTAATCGAGCAGTTAATGGGGCAAGTTCCGTTTTCAAGATCTCTTCAAATTGATTTACACACAACTCATTATCTTCGTCATAAAGGTTTTAGTAACCCCTTGAGCGACCTCACGTGTTGCTTGCATGGCTTACTGGGGACACTGATCAGTACGTTGTGGGGATTTGGCAATTGGTGTACCTGGGGAACTGGGGAACTGGGAGAGGAAGAGACAGCAGCCTTTGTTCTCTTCCTTTGCTGTGTCGGGTGCAATACCTTTTTGGCTTTTAAATTAGACACCATAAGTGCAGGGTTGCCGTCAAGTGGGCGGAGATCTCCTAAACGGGGATGGCAAAAAGTTCCTGGAGTAGTATTGGATTTATGGGACACATCTTGTGGTGGTGAAGACATCACTTGAGATTCAGGGTTTGATCCTGTAATTAAGGGGAATCAGGTTCAGAGATAATCTCCATTCTGAGAGAGCAATCTTAGACGATACTACCCCTATTGCCCTCTCAAGCATAGAGTCAATGGAAGTAAATTTGCCCACAAGAGTAGCGGGCAAGCCCCCCCACTGGCAACTTCTTCCCCATTCCCAGGCTTTATGGTCACAAAGGGAGGTGCTGTAGAATTGCATAAATATAGGTACCTTTCAAGTTGGAGCCAAATAAGGTGGTCCAGCCTGGCCGCCTCTGATCTATGATGGGCTAAGATGTTCCCGTCTTGGCCCGGTCGCACGCCCAAGCCCGTCCTGCGCCGAGGGGTGTATCGGGCACTTTTAAAGCACATAGACCCACCCCAGCTGGGCCGGTGAGCGCAATGAAACATGCAGGCAGAAGCGGGTTCACCAACCTGCCTGGAAAGGCGTCCCGTGCAGCTGGAGGTATCAGGCGCTTTTGAAGCACGTTGTGAGCCTGCCGGCCCCTCCTACTCCATGCTGTGCTGGGAGACATAGTCCCACCCCAGTTGGGCTCGTGAGCCCAGTGAAAGATGCAGACTGACGCAGGTTAGCCGACCTGCCTGGAAAGGTGTCCCGCGCTGCGGGAGGTATCGGGCGCTTTTGAAGCACATTGTGAGCCTGCCGACCCCTCCTCCGTGGTGTGCTGGGGGACATAGTCCCAACCCAGCTGTGCCGGTGAGCGCAGTGAAAGATGCAGGAAGAAACAGGTTCACTGGCTGGAAATTAATGGTTTCTTTTCGTTCTCTGGCTGCAAAGTGAAAAGATTTTGTAAGGTAAACAATATGACATTCTTGTTGGAGCACAGGGAGTAATAAAGGAAAGGTTGTAGAATGTCAATTTTTTTCCAAAACACAACATTTAAATACCTCTAAATACAAGTATTTCAAAATATACCAGCAGCAAGGAAAGCACCAATGAGGCACCTTGTTTTTTGTAATTCTAAAGTGCGATCGAAACAAAGATTTTACTAGGACCAAACAAATCAAGACACTTTACTTGTGTGATACGCAAATTATAAATATTTGTTAATACTCATTTCCACACATTGTTTATGCACTTTTAGGTTTATCAGTAAAACTACATATGTGATGCAAATTTACTGGCCATTTCTAGAGGCAATTTTATTAGAAAATGTGCTCTCTGTAAATGACAGAGCACTGCCACAACATGTTTTAGTCATCTATTTGTAACCATGTGCTCCAAAATGAACCACAGGCTACATGCGACATCGTTTCCACTCTCCTGCCAAATGGACATGTTTTTTTGCTATGCTTGTACTTTGTGACATTTGGTGTTTTTTCACAATCTCTATGACTTCATTGATGACAGCACCCCCACTCTGAAAATAGTTCCAGCACCATTGCTTAGGCCTGACCTATGAAAGGAGCAGTCAGTGGTTTTGCACATCTGCTTTGCAACCCGAGCTTCACATGTAGCACAGCAAAATGATCATCCATTAGCGTATAGAGAAGCCTACCCCATTGATAATAATGACATAGGATTCTGTTTGTGAATTCTACTAACAGGCGACCTATCCAGAGGATCGAGGAGGCTTGCAAGGGACAGCAGAGTTCCATGCCTGCATTTGCAGAATGCCTACTTTTTTCCTTTATTTAAACCCCCTAAAGGGACATGGGCTGCAATCAAAATTACGAGAATGGTGTTAGGGGAAGGGACTGCTTCCACTTTATGAATGGATACCAAATGCCCGCTTGGATCCTAGTATCCAATCAAAGGTTTGCAGTCACAATTTTGGTCACAAGTCATTGATTATTTTGGAAAGAGGAGCACGAGAGGCGCCTCTCACACACCCCCTACCCCCCTTCACAATTTGCAACATGTCGTAGAGCTCGACCTGAGACTCAGAATACCATTTCCAACTTGCAGCACACGTTTAGTACATTGTAACTTGGCTTTTTGCAGATGCTGGTGCTACAGTTTTGTGAATCGCAGGATTTTCAAACACGAAGAGGCTTAGTACATCAGGTCCCTTATTCAGTGCCTCATGACTATGTCCCTGATACTTTTATCACTAAACCAGAACAACTTCTTTCTTGACAACACTGGGTGTCCAGTTTCTGTCAAAACCTTTGTTTTTGAAATAGGTGACTGAAGAGATGTTTCAATACTCTACATTGTGCATTGGCCTTGGGGTGGGCATTAACCCTCTGTTTTGGCTTTGAAATGAAACCATGTATTGAACTCTGCTAATTATAATGGGTATTGTGGGCTTTTTATTGAAGCACTGGTTCTGCTCTGACATGTCTGATATGTAGTATTTAGTTCTCGATGTTGGGCATAGCCAAAGACTTTTGGAAATGAAGAAGTTTCATTTCACTTATTAAACTTACAAAACACTTTTTCCAGGCAGTGAGTAGCTGTTCAGACTCAAAGGTAGAGAACAAATCAGCAAATGTATCTAGGCAGGCAATACTGGATTCTAAGAGGGGAAGTGAAATGTTTACTGTGTCACTATCTCGAGTTTTTTTTTACAGAGGTACTTGTTAGCACTACCTTAACTTGAAGAAGGGCTGGGGTCCTGCTAGATATGTTTTTCAAGATACTGGGTGCTTAGATTGAGAAGTCTGGTGACTAGTTCTAATGTTTTTGATCTTCTTTGCCCTCAGTCTGATGGTGCCCTGGCTGCACATGTGCCAAGAGGCACCAGAGAAGGTAAGCTTGGCAGCCAGATAGAGGGGGTGACAGGCAGGAATATGGGTTGTAATAAGAGTGGATGCATAGATCAGGGTATCATGAGATACATTACAAAAATACTGTTAGACCTGTCATCCTTAGGGTGGTCTTCCCCCAAACGTTTTGTCTGCTTACCTCCTCTTTTTGCTGAATCTTTTTGTTGGCCTTAGGACTCTGAGCACTTTACTGTTGCTGACAAGTGCTAAAGTGCATGTGCTTCTCCCCTAAACATGGCAACATTGATGTATACACAATAGTCATATTTAGTTTACTTGTATTTCCCTTGTAAGTAGTATACCATATACCGCGGGCCTGTAAATGACATGCTACTAGTGGGCCCGTGGCACTGATTGTGCCTTCCACACAAGCAGCCGTTAAGACTGTCTCAGCCCTGCCACTGCAGAGCCTGTGAATGCAGTTTAACTGCCACTTCGACTTGGCATTTACAACCCTTTACCAAGCCTTAAACTCCCCATTTAATACACATAAGTCACACTAAAGGAAGGCCCTAAGTAGCCCATAGGGCAGAGTGCTGTGTAAGTAAAAGGTAGGACATGTACTTTTAAGTTTCACTTGTCCTGGTAGTGAAAAACCCCTAAATTCGTTTTACACTACTGTGAGGCCTACTCCTCTCGTAGTTTAACATTGGAATTCCTTAATACACTTTTAGGATGTAATTCCTGATTAGATAGAAGCAAGTGTGTCATGTTTTATATCTTTGCAATGGTAATGATAAATCCTCTTTACTGGTAAAGTTGGATTTAACATTACTGTTTTAGAAATGCCACTTTTAGAAAGTGAACATTTCTCTGCTCTGAGAGCTCTGTGTGCCTGCAGCCTGTCTCCAATACACGTTTGAGGTGGGTGACAGCTACACTTTGTGCATTCCCTTCAGACAACCACAAACACCGGAAGGTTAGGTGTGTCTGAGTACTCATCTGCATTCTGATGGCTCTTCCTGGGAGGGAGTAGCTAACACTTACACCTCAATACGCAGTGCCCAGTCCCCACACAAATGGCTGATTACCCCTTACTGATAGTCTGGAGCCAGGGCTGGGAAGAAATGGCTTTTGTGGACTTCAAAGACCCTTCTTGAAAGTCACCCCGCTTTAAAGGCACAACTGGGTGTAGGTACTGGGGCTCTGACCTCACCAAATCATACACTTCTAGACCTGTAACTGAGCTCTGTCAGAAGAACTGCTGTGCTGAATCAAGGACTGACACTCTGCTGGACTTTTGATCTGGAAGACCTGCTTTTCTGCTGTGCTTCCCTCCTGCTGCCTGCTACTCTCTGACCCTGCTGATGGAGAGCTGGATTCTGCCTTGCAACCAAAGTGATCTCCTGGGGCGTGTGGGCTTGCCTCCTGTTGCTTAAGACTCAGGGCTATCAAAGTCTCTGTACCTGCTCCTGTGCCTGGTTCACTGGAAGTATACCCAGATACTTGCACCAAAGAAATCAACGCAGCTCCAAACATAAAACTCCTATGGTTAGAAGTCTGTGACTCACAGATGCTACTATACACACGAGAAATCAGAGCTAGCTAAGTTGTTGCAGCCATATTAAACTCGTCGGGCCTAATTTATGAGGCCCTTAGCGGCACTTTGGAGCCGCTGTAGCGTTACTTTTTTGACGCTCCAGCGGCGCAATGTGCCAGAGCATATTTACAAGGCCACGCAAAGCCACTTTGCATGGCTTTTCATGGACTGTGTGAAAGGGGGGCTCCATGGGTGTTGCTGTGGGTGTTGCCATGCAACACCCATGGAATCTGAAGCATTCCAAGATTTACGAGAAATCATAAACCTGGGAATGCATCAGATTCTAATGCCTTCCCAGCAGTGGCGTTAGGGAGGCGCAACAAGGAGAAATATCCTTATTTCTCCTAGTTTTTTCCTCTTTCTATGTGTGCTGCATTCTGCAAGGGTGCCTGTGTTGGCGCATTGCAGCCCATTGTGCTCCAGCGCAGGGGAAAAGGACAGGATTGTGCCATATCTCATAGATACAGTGCATTCCTGCCCCTTTCTTTTGATGCAGGGCAGCGCAGCAAGATTCCTTGTGGCGCTGCTGTGCGCCAGAACCTCGTAAATGAGGCCCATCGTTCTTTCCATTCAGAAAAGTGATGGCGATTATGCCTATATCATATTTTAAGAGAACAAGACTGAAACGCTCTTTTTGCTTTCTGGCTACAAAATAGGCAATAATCTGCCCCTTTGCTTTGACAAAACCACCCAGAACTCTTTGGGATTGTGCTTCTTTAGATAATAGGATTTACTTTTTCGTTGCTCCTGCTGTATGTTTCAGCAGCAAGAGGCAAATAAATAAAATAAAAAATAAGCATGGTCGTGCTCAATGAGGCTGGTCAATAATCTTGGTGGCACTGAAGCATTGCTCTCATCTTAAACCCAACTCGTGTATCTTTTTTTGATAAACAACTTTATTGTTTTTAACAGAGTATAAGCACCCATGACGCGACTTAGTACAGCACCGATATGGACACAGTACAGTTAAAGGAACACAGACATTGCAGTTAGACCCCACCATCCAGCGGTGATCCCAAACAACGTGTGTAAAAAGCAAGCTATTCCACGGCCCCCAACCATTTGCCCCAAACCCTCCGGTATTTCTTAGGTCACCCCGTGCCTCATACATGGGTTTTTCTTGTGCCGCACACCAATCCACCCCCTTTCGCCATTTCTCTGGACTGGGTGGCATGGGAAGTTTCCAGGAGGCGGCTATGTCCCGTTTGGCCACAACCATGGCTGTGTTGTAAAGTATCTTCTCGTTCCTGGACCCGTCTAGTCCATCTGTGATCCCGAGAAGGGAGTGACGTGGATCATGGGGAACCTCCCACCCCAGGACCTCGGTCAGTTCGCTTTCAATCTCTCCCCAGAATTGAGCCAATCGGGGGCATGCCCACACCATGTGGAAGAAGTCGGCCGGGTCTAGACCGCACCTCGTACACGAGGCGGATGGGGAAAAGCCGGCTCGGTGTAGGCGCTGCGGGGTGAGGTAGGCCATATGTAAGTAATATAACTGAATCAAGCGGAGTTTAGCAGATGAAGTAACCGTCCTGGGACTCATGTATCTTTAACATGTTGTTTATTGTTTACCCAGATACGCACAACAAGAAAAGTATCGGTGTGGCCTGTGGCATTTGTTGGAGGTTTGCGCTATGAGTCTCCCAAAGTGAACGCAGCAGGCAAGGTATTCGGATGGAAGACCGTGTTCGACCCTCACCGCCCATTTGCGATAGACATGGCCGGCTTTGCGGTGAATCTCCGGCTGATCCTTCAGCGGCCTCAAGCGTATTTCAAACTGCGCGGGGTGAAGGGTGGTTACCAGGAGAGTAGCCTACTCCGAGAGCTGGTGACGCTGAATGACCTGGAGCCCAAAGCTGCCAATTGCACAAAGGTAATTTATTGGGCAGAGTCCTGTGCCATCAATTCTGAGCTCCCCAAAGTACTTTTTGCTGCTAGAATTTCAATGTTAAGAGATGCAACGGGTGCAAACATGCAATTAACAATAAATTTAGGCAGGATCAATTTGATCTCAAATTGCCCAAAGTAGCAGGTGAGAAATGATTGCCTCTAAGCCAGATATTGTTTAATGATTGAGAAAATTGATTCATAATAAGTTAGTAACCTAGACATGGCAGTAAAAAAGTGGCAGAAAGAAATTGAGATGTAAAGGTAAAGTATTGGATATTTAGTAAGCAACCGATTGCCTTGAGAGGCTGTACGCAATTGCTCTAGGATATCCATAATGAGGGAAATAAAACATCTTAAAAAGATATGGACAGAAGAAACTTCTAATAATTGGTGCAAGGAGTGAATCAATTGAGGATGAATTAACTATTACCAGCAAGTATCTACTGGTCAGAATGATTGGTCAAATGTTGGAAAGAGGGACTGGTTGATTGGCAATTATGATAAATCTACTATTGCGCATGTGGACTGGTCAAATGTTGCCCACTAGAAATTGAGAACATGCTGGCATCAATGTAGGAATCTGCTTGCTCCTTTCTGTGTTATATGAGGTGTCATTTGAACTAGTCAGGACATACTACATCCAGTTTTAAAAAAGCCAATAATAAGTCTGTGGTGTCAAAAGCATGAGGTTGCAATGTAAATGTGATATATGTTATCCCAGCCCCAACACCAGTCCTTCCTGTTCTATTGCAGATCTCATTCCCTTGTTCCCATTGCTATTGTCTCCTTCTAGATGCTCCAAGTAGTAATCAACTGTTTTTTTCTTACATCAGCAAGACTTGATGAGAAATTCTATTAACACCTTATTGTAGCAGTCTGAAGACCAAAATTAACCAATGACATCCGGGGCCAGATTTACTAACACTCAACGCAACGCAAAGCAGCAAGACAACTTGCAGCGCTGCATCAAATGGAGAGTGTAGGAATGTGCCATATTTACTAATATATGACAGATTACTGCTCTCTCTTTGTGCTGGCTCACTGTGTGCAGCATATCGCCGACACGGGCATCCTTGCACCATGGTGTTGCACCATGGTGTAAGGGTGGGCAAATTGCAGGCAGGATTGTTTTAGTGCAAGAAGGGACAAGTTCCTGCACAAAAACAATCCTCAGAGGCATGTTCCTCTTTCTATGTGTGCTGCAGAACGAAGAAAGAGGAAATAACGAGGACAAATTAACATATTTCTCCTTGTTCCGCCTCAGTTGGGATGGCTAGTATTTTGACACATTCCCAGGTTTATTACCCGTAGTAAATCTGGGAATGAGCCAAAATCCATGGGTGGATGCGTGGGAACGACAATACCCCATCCATGGAATGCCTTCCCAATGCAGAGTAACGCAAGTAGGTGATTTGCGCTGCCTTGTGTTACTCTGGATTTAGTAAGCCAAGCAGAGTCACTGAAGGTGGCTTTGCATCGCTCAGTAAATATCACTTAAACCCTTATGTTGCCTTGCTTGATGCAACAGCGACGCGAGGGTTAGTAAATCTGGGCCCTGATAACTTAACTAAGCTGTTATCATGTGGTACTGTAAGTTATCAGAAATCCCAAATTATAAAAGTAAGCACTAAGGAAAAAATGTAAGACTATCTTTTCCATTCCTGTTCAAGGCAAAGAGTCAAAAATGATAAAATTGTGCATAGTGGATCCCACAACGTGGTAATAGAAGCAGTGACCTCACCAATGAGTACATCTCCTCGTGATGTTTACTCCCCACACCAACAGAACAAGCGACAACTACCACCTCACAGTGTGCAACTCCTCTCCTAAAGGGATAAAACATGAAGAGGTGTTAAGTAGGCCTGTGAAAATTGTGAAATTCTATTTCTAAATTTAGCAAAATTTCACAAATATTATGAATATTAAATATATTAAATTACACAGCATTCCGTGAAATTCACTTAGCGGTATTTCACGTGACAATTGAGCATTAGGCATACCTTGCATTCAAAACTTACATCAGATACCAGACAAAGGCACTTGTTGGAGTACACAAATATCTCCTGCAAAATATTTTCTGCTCAAACTAGTCACTCACCCCAAAAAAAAGAAAATGTGGAATTTTCCACATTTAATGTAATGCAAAAGCCACACATTTCCTGGACTTCAAATGCATCATTAAAATTTCACACAGGCCTAGTGATTGATTCTACTGCTGCTTCTATAACCAGCTCATTGGAGTCATTAAGCTACCCAGAACACTTTCCCCTCCCACATAGTCATGTGCATCTTTCTGCTCCTGCTTTTATCCAAAGTTCCCCAGCACACTTCCATAACCCCCTCCATTAAACACGCAAACAGCTCAGGACTGAAAACTTCTGTAGACTTTGACTCAGGACCAGTTATCAAAGCACTGTGGTCTGTGCCAAACATAGACAACACATCAGCCTGCTCTTAGATCCCGTTTATGCACATGACTTATCACATTACCACATGTGTCCCATGATAGAAATGCAGTAGCTCCACATTCATGCATATTAGCATTTCACTACAGCGCTCACGGAACATACACAGCTAACCCGCCTGCTGCATGGGCAGCAAGAAGCACCATAGCACCTCAGAAGTTTAGTCTTTTATTAACCATCAGCAATTTGCATGTTGGGAGTAGTACACTCGACTTTTCCATTGCAGGCATAGTTCCCAGTATTCTTAGTGTTTTGATTAAAGGTTTCAAACATGACATGGGGCACCCAGGAAGCTATGCTGCTCTAACTCTAAACACAAACACCATTAAATCTCACAGGTGATAGGGCCACCACTTCAACGCCCACTCCCCCTCCCCCACCAAAAGCACATATACAAATTCCATATTCACTGCTTTCAACCCACATAAACATAGCACATCAAACCATTATTGCCAGCTCCCTTCTCATCTCACACTCCAGCCACACTTGCAAATCTCATTTGTTTGGCACACCCACCTGCCCATGCCACTGCTGCTGTCTATCCATTCTCAAAACAAGCTCCCACATCACTCTACAAGCTTCCACGTCACACAACTTAAAAAGGCTGTATAACAAAGCTTCCATGTCGTGCAACTGAAAAAGGTTGTATAACAAAATGAAGTCAGCAAAATCCACAACCAAACCCCTGGACCTGAGGTACTAACAGACAGAAAAGGTGGTAAGTTAATATTTACCTCTTAAAAGTAGCGATTCGCTACGTTTTCTTTCTGAGGATGGCGTGATCGGGAAATGCAGGTGAAAGTCAAGAAGGAGTAAGCCACATCTATCAACAACAAAATCTTTATGAATAAATTACTATGTGACTTCACTTACACACAAGAAGCACTTCTCAGAAAGGGCCTCTGCCACAGCCTATTAAAATGCCTGAGAAGTGCATGGATTCACATGGGAAGAGAAATAATATACCCAGGGATAGTGTACCTTAGAGAAACACCACCTCTACTAGAGGAGTGCGTAACAGAGAAGAGGAAAATGTAAACGACAAAGGGAGAGAGGTAGACAGACACTGAATTTCACAGAATAAAGTACTCCGGTCTAAACCAAAATTGGTCATCTCAGCGCTCCAGCAATTTGCTCTCAAATCTTGAGTGATTGCAAGAGCTTCTAACTGGGGCCAATCTGCAGTTCAATAGCCTACGTATGAAATAAAGTGCCCTATTGTACCTAATCAGGCTTTGAAAGGTCACAGAGGGATTCTGCTAAATCACTAATGCGAGGCTTATTGTGGCATGTACGTGATGTCACTGATTTCTACAGTACTTGTGTCTGCATTCTGTTCATTGAAGGGTCTTTTCTAATTTACCTCAAATAACACTTGCTCTCTGTGTCATTGTTTTAAGATCATTCTTTATCACCCCTGTCCTTCTCTGGCACTTCATTAAAAAATATCATGCAGCCGTCTTGGACCTTTGTGCAACACCAAAGGGTGGTCAAGCCTGCAAATAATTAAATGATAAAGGTGGAGGAGTGTTAAATAGCAAAAATATGTTTTATAGCCTTCACTTGGGTGTATAAGCTCCTTCTTTGTCCTAACCATACCAAAGTGTGGTAGTTTACTTTGTAATCTAAACAGGTTTTATGGTAACAATTTTCTGTAATGATGGCAAAATATAGAGGCAATACAATAATACCAACAACAAAACAATAATAGTAACAGCAGCATTAACAAGAGCAATAATAAATGGCCTTACATCGTGCTTAATGTTACTGTTCTTCCATTTCTAAGTGCTGCAAATAACAGGTGTTACTGCTTCCCATTGTAAAGGACCAGCTGAATTTGCCGAGCAGGGAATCAAAAGTCATTCACGGAAGTCGTAGTAGGTGCAAATAGCAAGAGCTCAGAAATAACTACGATAGTCTCAAAATGATGGTTTTATACGTATATAATGTCATGCCAAGGGCCTAGAAAAAAATTCATAAAATATAAAAAGTAAACAAACAATTAATTAGTAAAGAAAGAAAAACAGGGTTGGGACAAGGAATAACATAGGGTTAAAACGAAAACTTTGTCATTTAGCGTATAATTGCGGAGAGAACTGAAATTTGACCTATAAGGAATGCTAGACCTCTTTCTTGATGTAAACTACATGTGCTAATGTGTCTTTTGGTGGAAGGCCTATAGGTTGTGTTAGATAACATATGACCCGATGTACTTAACACTTTTTCATTCCCAACCCTGTGTTTCATAAAAACACAGGGTTTGTCAAAACCGTGTCGGCTGGGAATATCAAATCCCAAATATCTACAGTACAGAATATTGTTACAACAATATTGGGGGACAAAATATCAACAGGAACGTTTTTATGCATTATCTATACCTAATTCCACATATACGTATCTTGGTGATATACATATGTCTTCAAAGTACGTAGCTGTGGAGTTAAGAATAGTAAATCCTTACCTCCCTCAGTGGGCTTACCTTTCAATATTTTGTCCCTCGATATTGTTGTAACGATATTCTGTCCTATCAATAATCAGGATTTGATATTCCCAGCCACAATTTGTGAATGCAAACATGTTATGTACATTGTACTAAACCCACTTGGTATTCATACATGCCTTTCCAACTCACAAATTGAGTTTGCAATCCATTCAAAATCACAGGTAGGAGGGTTCCTGAAAAGGGACGCCTAACTTATCTACGAGTGGCAATGGTAAGTATTAATAGTTTGCGACTGCAAATGTGGTCACAAACCATTGATCAGTTATCGACACCTCAAAGGAGGTGGCACTTAATTCACAAAAACAATAAACAATTTAATAAAGCAGCACCTGTTGCTTTAAGGCTCACAGTCTGATTTAAAACATAACATTCATGTTCCTTGCACACCACCGTCTCTGAATTTGTAGCCAATTAAGGTTTGTTGCATATAGTGACCTGCCTCATTAATGTTCATTGGGCAGCTTGTTCTGTGATTCCCTGTGACTGGATATTTTGTGATATAACCTATTAATGCATAGGTAATATATCCTGCTTTAGGTTTAAACCTATAATAATATTAACAAATAAAACCCCACCAAAACATAAACAGCCCGTGTCTGTTTAAACATATAAACAATGATAAACACCGGCACAACTAGAAACTAAAACACCATTCAAATAAAGGAAAGTAAGAGAGAATGAGCCACTCTCCTTAAGGGGCCACACAATGTAACTTTGTTATACAAATTAACAGCAAGAATGACTGGTCTAAGATTATTCCACTTGAGTTTTGTTGTTTAGGGATGTCACTAAATTATTGTTTCTTCTTCCTTTTCTTGCCTGCCATTTTGTGCTTCTGAATTAAAAGTGTAGGTTTTAGAAGCATGTTTTAAGTCTGTTCTAATTATTTAATAAACTGTAGAGAATCTGGGAATATTACGATCATATTTGATCTTTTTGGAAGTATTTAATTCTTTGCCTGATTAATGGAATGGCTATTGCTCAAGCTTTTTATGAGCCAGAGTGGGTAAATAATTTTGATACATCAGAACTCTTCTCTAATAAGTCAGTATTTGAAAGCAGCTCAGCTGTCAAATACCCCAGCCTTTGAACATTCAGTGCAAGGTGTAGTGACAAGTACCTGTGAAAAGAGTGCACATGGGATAATGGTTAAAACATGATAGTAGACTTTCCACATAACAACAAAATTCATAGCTGCAAGGTTTCCCATTGTTTGTGAGCCTTCAGCTAAGCCTGGCTTTTTACCCAATTGCACTTTATTGCTTCGGTTTTTGAGGCCACAGTTACAATGTTAGGAGCAAAATTCCAAGTCCCATAATACAATGTCATTTCTGTTAAAGGGCAAGGACTGACTTAAAATGAGACATCTGCCATGTGGGCGTTTGGCTGGTATGAATGCCCAATCAATCGAACTAGCATGCTTAAAGCATCAAGTTTAGGGTGCTTTAGAAAGCAGAGATACAAATTAATCTAGTGTAAGTCAATATTTTAAAGGTTTTACAAGGTACTATGATATTGGCAAGGTTGACAACCCCTTCAATGTCATAATATTCAGTAAGGAGTAGGTTAAACACCCCAGCTATGTCCAGGAATTTGTTTAATAAAATATGTAAAAATTACATTCTTAATTTTTTATTCCATTAAAATCTTGGTAACCAGACAAAGTCCTAACAGAGTGAGAGGTAATGAGATGTGACGTAGGGTATTGTGATGCAACTGTGAGTGAGAGTGCAATATAAAGACTGTCTATCCTTACAGCAGTTTAACATATGTCCATGGGACACACTGCCAATGATACTACATATCATGCATTACTTCTCCTTTAAGTTATATATGTATTTTATAAAAATCACTGCAGAAAACAATATTTTTTGTAAACACTGGAAAAACAGTTTGTGTCTATTGTGGGGGTTAGGCAGCCAAATAAACAATGATAAGCACTGATTTCAAAACATTTGGAAAACACTGAGAACATATCACTGAAATCCACAAAAAATAAATACTGAAAACAGGACAGCCTATACATAGGTCACATCTCAAAATCAGAGACTAGTCACAAAATGTTGGTGGGCAATTTGTAACCACTTTTTGAGACCTCTCTCTTAGTACTTCCAGGCCAGGATGTTCCTTAATCACTTGAAAAGGTTATGTGGATACTTGACTAAATACCTTCAAAAGACATCATTCTACTCTCTGTTGGCTGTCTGACAAGCGTAAGAGAAAACCACAGTAGCTGGATCAGTGTAGAAAGAAGCTTGTCACTGATGGGTTCTGCTGTTTTTGGAATTTCAGATTCTGGTATGGCACACCAGGACTGAGAAGCCTGTACTTGTAAATGAGGGGAAGAAAGGATTCACAGATCCCAACGTGGAAATCTGATTCCAAGGCATTGTACGGAAATGAACAGGTGAGCACTAAACCCCACAAAAACAAAGCAGTAACGTTTATAGCCTCTGACAAAAATAGTTGTAAATGTGCCCAGCCTTAAAATTTTAGAATATCTTTTCTCTTGGGTAGCACCGTCGTTTGTGGTCATTGGCTCACTTTGGGCGAATCATGTGGTGTACAAGGTCATCTATTGACAGTAATAGATTGACCATTGGTTATGACAACACGTACAGATAGGTCGCAGTGTAGCAGAGGTCATTGCATTTATGATTTACACTACCAGAGACAATAATAATGAGTTTGATACAAGGGACAGTACCAAATGACCGAGGTCACCCATGCCTGCTCAGACCCAGTCCAGCCCCACCGAGCTTTGAATCTAGGGGATAGGAAGGAATGAGAGCAGCCATGTGTAGGACCATTCAGAACAATAGCATTGGCAAAGCTAATAGGTCTGGTTTTAATGTACTAACACATACAGTATTAGCACATTAGAGCACTTGGTAGGAGTGAGCAAAAGTGGGCAGAGAGGGCTATTGTTCTGGAGAGCCTTCTTGCAGTTCAATGAAATCACTTTAGTGGAGGCAGAAGGATACACCAAAATAGCAAAGTAATGCTCAACTGGGCAGAGCCTAGACATGATTGGGAAATCCTTGAGTCAATAGGCTGGTAAAAGAAAACCAGTGGTTGAAATTACATTATTAGAACTATGTCTGACAGTTGTGCTGTCAAAACCTAGACCTAAAAAGTGTACCCCCAGGTGTAACAGGGGTACCATAGAAGAATAAAGGGCTGAAATTATATAAACAGAGGGAAGTGTCAAATCTTGACTATTGTGTTTACTACATTCTCTGAAGAAACCCATCTTGTGACCTGTGACGTATGGTTAAGCATTGTGAAGAATACCCATCCCAAGAAGTAGAATAACTAAAGAGTCTGCAGCAGAAGAAATAACCAGTTGTAATCCACAAAAGTTAAGCCTAGGAAAACAAGTTTTTTAATCACTGGTATCGAAAAACAGAATTGTTCTAAGTGATGGGTGCAGAACAATCTTTCACAAAAGTCTGAAGGATTGCAAAACTCTACCTATCTTCCCAAGAGGACTTCTTTAGAAGGAAATGCTGAAAAATCCTCTTTAGGTGTGCAATGAGCCAGTATATGGGTAACATCTTCTTGTATTGGTAAGCCCCTGCCAGTTCCTATGAGAACCACTATCAAGAAATGGGCTGTTTATTGTTTCCTATGTGTGCTTCTGTCTTGTAATGAACCTTTAAACACAAAGGCTTCTACCTATAGATGATGGTCCACGGCAACTACAGATAACAATTTGTTAAAGTGACTACTGCAGAGACATCAGTGGACTTGTATCAGACATAGAAGTTGTGGACCAAGCTAGCTATTTGTAATTTCTCTTGATAAATCAGTGATATATTTGCAAAGTAAATCACAAATGTATGGCTTGCTGTACACTCTACATATCCCGGTGCCAACCTCGTAATCCTGAATAGTGACATTTACGAATGAGGTTGCTCATCACGCCAGTCTTTGCAAGTCATATAGAGAATTCATACAGGAAGTATGATTCCAACTAAATATGTTACCGTGATTGGAACATTAATCCTGGAAGGTACAGAAGCATCCCCACAGCAAACAGTAGCCAAACATCTGCAACCCCGCGAGCGATGTCACTGGTATTCAAACATGTGAAATGTAATATACACACAAGACCTCGCCTGAGTAATTCAGAGTCACAATAGCATGTTAAAAATGAGTTCTTGTGTTATAAAACACTGAGGCAGAGTAAATCTTAGGTCAGAAACAATTAACATGTGAGTATAACACCCCCAACATACTGGCCATTCAGAGGCAGTAGCTGTGTATAGGCCAGACATGGATAAACTGTCAGATCATCAGATCCCTCTCAGCTCCTTTCTCCTTGCCTGATTGGCCCTCTCATCTCTTCCTGAATTTCATTTCCTCTCTTCGCTTGCCTTTGCATTTTTAAGTCATTGTTTTCCTATTTTGTTTTAGAAATGCTTACTCAGATATTGAACTTCCACCAGAGATTCAGGGACCTGTAATGGGTAAAGAATGTTTTCAGATCTTCCTGAATCTTTCAGGGAGAATTGAGTGCTTCAATTATTCTGGAAACACCTGCAAGTCACCCCTTATAGCCAATCGAGAGTTGCAGATTTTCAAGATCCACTAAGCAAAACATTCTCATAAGGATCCCATTAAGGACATGAAGTTGGATGTCACATAACATGATCTTATCTTTTTTCTTCTCAGCAGCATATGCCTCTTGCAGAACAAGTCCAGTCTGCAGGCAACTCCACGCACCAGCAGGAGACAATGCATTGTCAGAGCCAAGGAAATGAGGACAACACCTCGCGTACTGTCCCCTGCAGATTGGACCGGACTCTTTGCGGACACTCCTAAAGCACATACAATGCAGGCATGGCCCAGTCTTCACTGCAGCACGAGCGCAGAGGGGCCCGGAGGCGGTTCTGGCTCAGAGGAGCGTGTGCATGGCATGAAGCCCGGGAGAGGATGATCCCGGAAGATGTGGAGAAACCTTCTACAAAGACCAGTGAAAACAATGGAATGACATGCAGGTACCCTGTCACAGAGTACCTGCTTTTATTCTAAGAAGTGCAGGTACTGACCCAATAAAATAATATCAGAACTGCTGGGAAGTGCCGGTATTGTCCTTTGATAAAGTAGATCATATCTGTCAATCTAAAGCACTGACAAAGACCCCCTCATCTGAGTTTGAGGAGCAGGGCTTGCAGCAAAGATTACAATAAGATTATGGCCCTCTGCCAGCCACAGTGAGAGCAGGAAACATTGCCAAATGCTTGCAGCTCTCCTTTGGTGTTTTGAAGTGACTTTTGGGACAGCACCTGGTATTCAATATTTATTACAATACACAAGAAAGGAGGGCAAGGCAATGAAAATATGGGCCTTGCCTTCTCCGGATAGTTTTTACCGATGTCCAGGAGAAAGCACAGTGTAAGACCGATTCAGGACCTCTTCCTGTTCCCATAGACTATATATGATTCATGTTTACAAGCTATCTGGCTGGGAGAGACACTGTAAAGGCCTGCCAGGCAACCTTGACTATGGGAAGAACCAGGCAAGCATTTCGTCTCCCCCTTCTGTTACGTGGTTTGCAGAAGAAAACCTTATTTTGAAAGAAATAAAGAAGCACTTATTAAAAAATGTGAATGTCTCATTCATTTTTAATACTAGGGGTGAAAGGAGTGTATAATGGTAATATAAACAAACATCTTTCAGTTTTCCCCCTGAATATCGAATCAACAATATCGATGGAACAGAAAATCAAGGACTGAATATAGAATATAAAATATCAACAGGTAAGTCTAGATATTCTGTACCTAACTCCACATACATGGACCTATATGGTAGATATATCTTCATGGTACGTAGATGTAGAGTTAGTAATTGTAAATTTACACTTCCCTATGTGCACTTACCTCTCGATATTTTGTCCCTCGATATTCTGTGCTCGATATTGATATTCCATGATATTGTCGGCGTTGATATTCAGTAGTAAAATCCCATCTTACGGTGACCAGTAGATAGGTAACATACCCTAACAGAAGGGTGATTTATATCTTTTTGGAAGAGGGGTGATAGGTTTGATGAAGCAAACTGCGAATGCGAGACAAGTAGAACATACAGATAAAAGGTCATAAAAGCATCATCTAAGGTGACCTAATGCAGCATGAACATTTAGGTAGATTCCAGCAAAAGTATAATAAAATGAGGATTATTAACAAGAAAGCATAGATGGTGGCTGGGGTAGTAGATACCCACAAGGTCTCCCAAGATTTTATCACACAGGGTCCACAAGTGTGCTAAACATACACAGGATTGAAACTGAAAGCATTGCAATGAGAATACAAAACAAATAAGGTAAATGAATAAATAATAAAAGAAAAGTCCAGTGAAATTTTAAATATGGGGGGCTTATTTACAAGCCCATTGTGCCGCCAGTGCCGGCAGCAAGTGTGCCTGCCCATATTTACAAGGCCATGTAAAATCACTCTGCGTGACTTTTCATGGCCTTGTAAAAATGGGCCCATTTCACGCATTACTCTGCGTGAAAGGGGCGTTCCATGGGTGTTGCTGTGGGTGTTCCCACGCAACATCTATGGAACCTGACACATTCCCAGATTTACAAAGTGTCGTAAAGCTGGGAATGCGTCAGAATCCTATGCCTCCCTTGGGGAGGTGTAGGAGTGGAACAACGGAGAGAAATACTTTTATTTCTACCCATTTTTACTCTGTGTGCTGTATTCTGCAGCATTAAGGATTGTTTTTGTGCTGGAAGGTGTCCCTTCCTGCAAAACAAACATCCCTGCAACGCAGGCATCCTTGCACCATGGCACAAGGGTGTCTGCATTGGTGCACAGATGCTGTTTGTGCGCCGGTGCAGGGGAGGAGGACAGGAATGCACCATATCTTGTAGATACGGCGCATTCTTGCCCTTTTATTTTGGTGCACAACAGCGCAGCAGGTAGGCTTGCTGGGCTGAAGTGCGTCAAAATATAGTAAATGAGGCCAGGGGTATGTAGAGTGACGTGCATGTGGTCAAATGGGACTGACAAACTGTTGAGGTCTCTGAGAGTGTAATAGTAGTGCTCAATGAAGGTATAATAGACTCAATCAGTGAAGGTTTAAAGCACAGAAGCCAATGGCTTGCAGAGCAAAGTCGAGTTACTTGCACATGCGAGATGCAGAATAGGCTGTTGATCATTTATCAAACATGGTAAGCGACAGGTTGATATACCGATTGTGGTATTCAGTGTAACACACACAAAGTGAATGAGGCAACCGGCGGTGTGCACACAAGGGGGCTTATTTACAAACCCCTGTGTTCCTGCACAAAAACAATCATCCCTGCAACGCAGGCACCATTGCACCATGGTGCCGACTTTGGCGTATGGCAGCTCATTGTGCGCCTGCGCAGGGGAAAAGGACAGGAATGTGCAATATCTCATAGATATGGTGCATTCCTGCCCTTTTCTTTTGAAGCGGCGCAGCACAGCAAGATTCCTTGCGGCGGTGCCCAGAGCCAATACCTTGTAAATGAGGCCCAAGGTATAATGTGCAACACCAACAAGGAGTAGGAAATGGTAATACCTGCAAGTTTGAGTTTCCTCATCACCAATTGGGTTGTGTTTAATTCTTTATTTGAAGTGTGAGCGCTATTAAATAAGGATAAACAGAATATCATGTGTAACTTAAAAGGAGAGTTACTTAACTAATTTTGTAGCCCCCAAAAAGAATATATATTTTGAACGCCAAGTAGCTAGTTTCTTGATGTAGTCCCTCTTGCAGAATGATAATTAAGTTGATCTCGGTTCAAACAATGTGCTTCCAATTTTACGCAAAGACAGAAAGGTACTGTAGAACTGGCAATACGGTGGGAACATTAGAAGACTGAACTACCCTTCGTTTTGAGAAGAAACATACACAATAAGCCTCAAACCCAACATCTCACATGTGAGCTGTTACTTCATGGAGATTCTTTTCACAATTTGTAAGAGATTTTGCTGCAGTAGGCAGGTGCCATGAAGTCCTCTTAATAGGATGTTGTTGCTTTATAGGTTTTAAAAGCGATCACCCACATGTGCACCACTGCCCTTGAGATGGTACCTATTCCATTGCGCATCGTCAAGCAAGATGGTCCAACCCACCACAAAATCAATCAATCCATGGTTGGTACAGCGCAGCTACTCACCCAAAGGGGTCTCAAGGCGCTGAAGGGGGGGGAGGGAGGAGGTGTGCAGCTCCAGGATGTTACAGAGATTCGTTGAAGAGCCAGGTCTTGCGGCCCTTGGCAAGTGTTGGTGTCTGTCGGAGGTGGAGAGGGAGGGTGTTCCATGCCTTGGCCGTGAGGAAGGAGAATGAGCGTCCTCCCGTTCTGGTCTTGTAAATGCGGGGTACCGTCGTAAGAGAGAGCTGGGCTGAGCGGAGGGATCTTTGGGGTGAGTGGAACGAGAGGCAGTGGTTCATGTAGGCTGGCCCTGTGTTGTGGAGAGCTTTGTGGGCGCGGGTGAGAAGCTTGAAGTTGATTCTCTTCTCGACGGGTAGCCAGTGTAGTGTCCGTAGGTGTTGGCTGATGTGGCAGTGGTGCGGTAGGTTGAGGACTAGTCTGACGGCGGCGTTCTGGACGTTCTGGAATTTGCGGGTGAGGTTCTTGTTGATCCCAGCGTAGAGTGCGTTGCCGTAGTCCAGTCTGCTGCTGATGAGGGCGTGGATGACGGTTTTCCTGTGTTCAAGGGGAATCCAGTTGAAGGTCTTTCGGAGTAGGCGGAGGGTGTGGTAGCAGGAAGAGGTGACAGCGTTGATCTGGCCGTCTATTTTGAGTTCGGAGTCCAGGATGATTCTGAGGTTGCGTGCGTGGTCCGTGGGGGATGAGGGGGGTTCCCGAGGGCAGGGGGCCACCAGGTGTCGTTCCAGGCGTCGGGGTGTGGGCCCATGATTAGTACTTCGGTTTTGTCCGTGTTGAGTAGTACGCAGCTGTCCTTCATCCACCTGGTGACTGCTTCCATTCCTTATTGAAAGTTGTGTTTGGAGATATTGGGTTCGTTGGATAGGGAGAGGATGAGTAGGGTGTCGTCGGCGTACGATACAATGTTGAGTCTGTGTGATCTGATGATGGATGCGAGCGGGGCCATGTGGACGTTGAACAGGGTGGGGCTGATGGAGGTTCCTTGCAGGATTCCGCAGGTGGTCGGTGTGGGTTCCAAGAGAAAAGGAGGGAGTCTGACCCGCTGCGTTCTACTGGAGAGAAATGAGCGGATCCATTTGAGGGCCTTGTTCTATATTCCTGCGTTGTGGAGTCTGCAGGCTAGGGTGCGGTGTGAAACTGTGTCGAAGGCAGCGGAGTGGTCCAGGAGGATGAGGGCCACAGTCTCTCCTCAACACAAAATGTATGCTATTGTAACATATTCCCACAACAAATGTGAGTGTGGGTTGCCAGGAAGGGTTCTAAAGGCACGAGAGCTAGGACTAAAAGTACTGGAACCACCATGAATGTTGCTTTTCCCTGTGTCTTAGTTAAGACAGCTTTCACAGAACAGGTTCTGCTACTGGGCACTGGAATTCCTGCCTTTCTTCCATTTGGCTGGCCATCTTCCTTAGGTTCTTATGAAAGTTCTGATAACAGAGCACAACCCAATAAGAAGTTTCAACTGACTACCATCAGTCAGTAATGTATTTAATTCAAGAAAACACACAATAAAATAGAACACCGTCTTGTGCATAGGTGAGACTTTTTTTTTTTTTTTTCAAGTTGTTGACACGTAGATGATGCAAATAAACAGCCGACACATGTTTCGTCGATAAACGACTTTCTCAAGGCTCAGCACCGTATCCCAATGCAAAAGAATTCAAAGATAGCACCATTCAAAAAGTCCAGTAAAATAATTTAAGGATGTTGCGTCACCAGTCAGTGTCCATAAGCAATAGTACGCCTAATAAGTCACTAACGAGAGCACATGAGTCCGGAAAAACTCGTTGTAATATACGAGTAGAGGCTAAAGTATCGTGCCTCTTTAAAGGATCGCAGTCATCCACTGCAATCAGGATCAGCGTGGCTCACTGCTCATATGTGAATGATCGTGTTTATCGACGAAACACGTGTCGGCTGTTTATTTGCATCATCAAAGTGTCAACAACTTGAAACAAAAAAAATAAAAAATGTCTCACCTATGTTCTATTTTATTGTGTTTTCTTGAATTAAATACATTACTGACTGATGGTAGTCAGTTGAAACTTCTTATTGGGTTGTGCTCTGTTATCAGAACTTTCATATTTGATGTGTATGGAGGATTTCTCCATGCATTGAGTAATACTGTGGGTGATACAGCATTTACATTGAGCACGCTATATGACAATTTGATTTCAGACGATTGCAAACTTAACAGAGGTGCTGGCTGTTTTGCTAAAACCACTGCCATCATTTGTGTATAACATTCCTTAGGTTCTTCACTGCTTCTGACGTGAACAACATGAGAGGCATCCTTCACTCAAACGAGTCTCTGACCCGGCAGGAGTAACAATATCTCATAAAGGACATAATTTGTTTGTTCTCTACAGAATACTACCTCTGCTAATCTCGTATTAAACAGACCCTCCAGGATTTCGCGATTTCGCGATTTCCCGCGAAATCGGCACTTTTGTAAAAATGCCGCGATTTTTACAAAAGTGCCCGCGAAATCGGCACTTTTGTAAAAATGCCGCGATTTTTACAAAAGTGCCCACGAAATTGAAGGAATGCAGGGAAAAGGTTGCTACATTTCTATAGTAAAACAACTCCGAAAAGTGAAGACAACAAAAATACATCAGAACACTGTCGATGTAAAACGCATGCACTGGTCATTTGGAATGTTTTTCAATAAATCTATTTGTATGCTGGTATTAAAAAAAACCTCTAAATTTATCAACGATGGTCTGTGTTTAGGCTGTTCCGAATCAAACTATTTTTATGCATGCTCTTTTGAAACAAATGGGGTCGCTGAATTCAAGAAACCAACACTACATTATTCCTGTTTGAAATAGTGAGTTAAAATCAGCATTGGGTTGTTACAAAGTGCAGCTCTTCCTGTCCGCAGTACGGGAAGAGCAGCTGCACTGCTTCAGCACACACTGGGCAATGTCAAGCAAAGGTTCCAATCCACTCAAGGTCACGTGATGAACTTTCTACTATGTGGAAAGACACAGCATCAGGCGGTTAACAGGAGCAATACGCCACAGCCCAGATATTTAAAGGAAAAAAGGCCACTTTACTAGGACAGGTCTGTACGTCAATACATAAAACATTACACAAACCATGACCCCACCTCACTAATACATCAAATGTACCTAACGCCTTCTATGCTTACATCTCCCATATAGCCCAAACAACTTACCAAGCAAGCCAGTGTAACCCCTCAACAAACTCACTGTCCACTCCAAAACACTTTCTCGTGCTCCCCTGTATCATGGTTCCTTGTCCTTGCACATCACCACTTTCTTTCTCAAAGCACACCATTATCCCATCCTCTGGCCCTTCCCGACCTTGATTTGCCGCTCGCTCCGTATGAATTCAAGCCTTGAAATATCATCAATCATACACCAACTACTTTCTCACAGCCTGTATTATAGCGGCAACCATTTACATTTTTTTAGACCTGTGCCATCAAATAGCCCTCGTTCATTTAGAAAGCCAATGTGGGAACATTTCATTAGAGAAGCTTGGTCTTTTGTGACCACCAATGCTCTTACACATGACCAGAAGGTGTTGCCTTTCCATATAAGCAAATCAGCACTCTCCAACAAAGGGGGGAGAGGGGGCGAAGTTACGTTCCTTTTGAGGTCGATTATGAGCCACAGCCGAGGTCATACTGGAACCTCGACGAGCAGAGCTCTCATGTAACAAAGTCTTAACATAAGGAAAGACAAATAGATACCCACTTACTTGCTGACTTGTACAGAGTGAAACCAGAAAATCTGGATAAAATCGTGGCTTCCATGCTGAAATTGTGTGATCTTAGGCAAATATTTAATTTCACTAAGGTAGGTTCTGGAATGCCATTTCCTATGGGATGCTACCAGGCCATCTTTGATGGGCTTCTCAGAACCTAAACTAAAGCAAATGGAGGATTGCATTTCCAAGGGATAACAGCCTTCACCTGTGGGCTGCTTCCTCTGTTCCATATCCCAGGTTGCCTATTTCAAAGCGGAATACTCTGCCAAAACAGTTTCCATTGATTTAAGGCTGAAAATGAATGATTATGAGCAAAATAAAGTGCCGCAAAAATGCCGCTAAATTTCCATATTTGTGCCGCTAAATTTGCTAATCCATGCCGCTATATCCTGGGGGGTCTGATTAAAGGAATGCAGTAGTACTACTCATAGAGGCCCTGATTTAGACTTTGGCGGACGGATATCCTGTCTGCCATATTACAATTCGATTATATCCTAGGGCACTTGTAATATGGCAGACGGGATTTCCGCCACGTTTGTGACAGAGTAATCTGTCCGGCAAACTCTAAACCAGGCCCGGATTCTAAGCTTATACTGGACCAGACAAATTTAAAAGTTGCTTGTTAAATACATAACATAGTTACCGAATAACTACTTTATTATGCAAGAGCATAGCTGTCCAAACATTATAATAAGAAAAAGATTCATAAAGTCACGTATATTATGTTGTTTGAAAACTAATAAATAATTATTCCCCAAAAAATCTTAGCCCCTGAATGTATGCAAACCTCATAGGCTAGGCGACAGACATACTGTCGCTCACCTTATCATTGGCCAGAAGTCCTCCTGGAGTTTGTTTTTACCTAATAGAAAATCACGTGTCTTGGTTTGATTTGAATAACTGCATTCATATGTAAATTGACTTCCTTCGGGACCCTTCAATGGGATTTTCTACCTTGAAATCACCCCAGTGGCCAAATAGCCTTTGTCAACCACAGATTGGATCATTAGTGTTCACTGGGACAGAGTAACCATGCTGGGTCTAAGCCCACATTGGGAACCCTCCTGACTCACAACAAGGTTCTCTTTGAACACGGGCGTAGCTTAGTCAGTAAGATTCAGGGAGTGCGAATCTCACATTTCCCAACTGAAAAAGCAGTAGGCTGCAGAGTGGAGGGGTGAGATGACCAAGCTTCAGGATGGATTCGGGGTCAGTACTGATTTGCATTAGATGGGCCGCTGCCTAGAGATGCACCGTCGGCAAAAAACAATGGGTTGGATTGCCAGTGCTTGGACTATTTGCAAGCATTCATCCCATCTGAGGCCGTACTGGCCGTACCGGGCATAGGGCGTTTCCCCGTTAGGCTGGAAGGGTGGGGGGCCGGTTTTGTTAGTGGGGTCGGTTTTGTAGCAGTGCAACAGTTTTAAAAGTGCTGCAAAGTTCCTTGAATATTCAGCAGTTTTCGGGCAACAATAAAAGTGTTAAGTTAACTCTGCTGATTAGTGCACTTGCTGGAGAGAGATGGGAATTTTCTCTAGTGGCAGTTCTAACTCATCTAAGGTAGCACAGAAGGTTAATATGCCTGTTGTAAAGAACGTGTACCATGCATATCAAAGAACAATATTTTACGTGCATAGCTCAGTGGGTTACTGCTTTTGTCACAGAGATTCTTTAGTTACTGTGCAGTTCATAAATTACAATCATAATCTAGCACACTGAACTATGAACGGCCATTAAAGAGCTGCATGCAAGATGCATGGTACAGGTTAAAAAGCTATGTTTTTTTCCAGTCTTTAATGACCTTGATGTTGCTAAAAAAAGATTTGTTTGGGTAGAAATAAATTCTTATTATTAAAGTAACCCTAACCACTTTGTTGTGTTAGGAACCCTGCGTTTGTGCTTCCCAGACCTAACACTCTTAAAAAGTGCCTAGCAGTATGGATCGCATGTGAATGCTATACCTTGAAGTCCCCTTTGACTTATGTAACATTTTGTATACACTGATTTACACATGTATGATCCATTTTCTCTGTATGTGTGTGTGATGTAAAGTGCACCGACACTCTACACTGGTATGAGAGATGCTATAAAACAAATAAAATACATGTGAGTGAGGGGCTATGGAGAGACGAGAGACACTGTTGGAGGGTGATAGTGAGGGAATTATTGAAGAGACCCAACAAATATTTTTGTATACTGGTGCACAGTTAGGTCATCATTTACTATGCTTTAAATGCTAATACAATTGAATATATAATGACAAATGTGTTGTAGAATTCACAATTCTTTCCTACATTTTCTTGGGGGAGAACCCCTGAAAGCCCCCCAATTGTAGTGGTCGGGCTCACTCACAATCTGCCAGGGCTGCTTTGGGTTCCCAGTCCAGCCATGATCCCATCACCTTGTGGGTGTTTGATTGCCATTGGTATGTCTGGAAACTGGACACTGGCACTGCTTCCCAAGCCCACTACTGTTAATGTTTTTGAATTCCAAAAAAGGTAGTAAATTTGCACCCCTTCAAGGAGTACATCTGTGGGTGCAGATTTACTATTTTTATGGTAAAGCAGTCACTATATAAATTTAAGTTTTTGCTCCCAAAAATATACAAGTTAAAAGCTCTTAGAACGAATGAGAACCAACACAGACATAGCAAACCTCACTCTGGACCACCAGACACAAATACCAAGCCAAGAATGCATTTGGGAGGTTTTACACCCCAAACATCCCACCTGAAGCTACTCCCCTGCCATAGGCGTGGTAGTTCTACCTTGGAACTTATGACAACAGTCACGTACATCACAGCTTGGTGTCCCTGCCCTCAAATCGCTTATTTTAAATGTGAATCACTGCACACACCCTTCTTCATCTCTTCTACGAGCAGCCTTGATGGTAGAGTTGTCAAATCGGTGCCTGTTGGCAGTGCTCCATGTTTCCAGTTTTCGCCTTTTACAAATCATTTTACCAAGTGATTGAAGGCCACATGTACTAAGCCCAAGTTACAGATAGAGGTGGGCATGCCGGCAAATTATTAGGACTAGCTGGGACAGAGCAGAGACAAGGGTCTGGCTTGGCTCTGAGAGTCCATTCACAAGCCAAGCCATGAAAACATTTGCCATGTATATCGTGCAACAAACATCATGTAAAAATATGATACACTCCCTTCAAAATTCAAAAGTGTTTTTCTATAATATGCAGAAGTTTCATCTTAGTACATCAGAATATATTACTGTATAGACAGACATTTATTAAAATTGATAGTTTGTAAACAATAACTTAGAAACATTAATGGCTCGCCCCACAATGTCATTAATGAATTAAGAGGTAAGTCAGTAGTCATATAAACCCTAAACGTGGCCTAGATTCTGTCAGCACGGAATATACTACCTTAAATCCAACTAATGGGGCGTGTATACGACTGGGGCTGGGAGTGGTTTAGTCTTGATACGAACTTTAGAGCACCCTGACTGGAGTCGTCAGTTTTAATAAGTCATTTCAATTAGAATAGCAGGTGATAAACGTTCTCATAAGGGCGACAGACAAGGGTTGTCGTTTCGATGCTTTATACAAGAATTAACAGGCACATTACATAGAGTATGCCATAGGAAACCTTTCGTATCAAAGCATACAAATCGTCAGTACAAATAACTTGGTACAGTTCTAAGTGAAATCCGTCATAGATTCACCTCTAATGTGGGGAAAAGGCGTCTCTCCCACATAGAAATCTACAAGTCTTTTTATAGGACTTTAGACAAAGACATTCATATATTCTACATGGGTACATTATTCTCAGGAAATGCACCTATAGTGAATGAACAATAAGAAACAATTTACCAGTGGCGGCTGGTGACATTTGAAAGTGCTGGGACGTAGATGTTGCGGGCTGCACACAGTGGCGAGCGAGCCTAGCGAGCGAGCCCGAACGTATGAATAGGAGTTCGGGGGTTTTGCCCCCCGAGAAAATTTTGAAAAAGAGCGGCCAAATGGTGCATTTTCAAGGACATTTCAGAAAGCAATAATGTTAATAAAGCAATTGGGAAAGTGTAGCAATTACATCAATATAGAGATTTTGTATGATAATATAATGTAGGTTGCTGCTTATCAATATAACCACAGATCTTCATTACAGACTTTGAGATAACAATGCTGAGTACCTCACAGATTTCTTATTTTATTGTTATCTTTAGAAATTAAGTATATTGAGGAAATACAAGCTACTGTGATTTATTGGACTGGACATGTTGAGACAGCAAGCAATAAACATTAACAGGTAGTAGGGCACCCTACAAGGCACTGTACGTCTCATTGAGTGCAACAAACCATAAAGTGAACATTAAACAGATTGAATTTAGGCAAAATACGTTATACACCATTAATTTCAGTGTCTCCAATATCTGTACAGCAGATAAGAAACAACTGAGCAGGTCACAAACGAGCAGCATTCAAGAAATGGTCACAAACTGTTCAAGAAATGTTAGGATTAACAAATTGTTCACTTTTGACAAAATCAGCACATCAGTCTTTAATAGCACCGAACTTCTCAATAACTTGAACGTTAAAGTCTGGGATTCTTTTAACTAGGTCTCTCTCTATAGAGAGCATTGCTAAAGCATTCAGTCTTTCCCCAATCATGGTGTTCCTCAGGAATGTCTTAATTCTGTTTAAAGTGGAAAAACATTGTTCCGACTCTGCTGTTGTCATAGGAGTGGTAATGACTATTTTTAGTAAAGCCACTGTCTCTGTAAGTGACTTTTCCATATTAAGTTTCTGAATTAAAGCCAGCAAAGAAATGGCACCAGTGGCCTGCCGGTATACACACATTCCGTACAGTACAGTCAACTCAGTTTTCAGGTCCTCTTTGTTGAGCATATGATAAGCTTCCACAGCCTCATTCAGAGCTTGCACAGGGAAGGATTGATCATATTTTGCAAAGTGATCACTTTGCAATAATGTGGCACTCACCAAATGTTTTGTAAAAGAAAAACGTTCTCGTGCATGCACAATTATAATGTCACATACCTCCTTTGCAATTCGGACCAGACTGCTGATGTTTTTCCTGCAGTTTGAAAAAGAATCCTTTGGCAGTCTGCTGTCTAAATTGTCAACCCCATTTCTCACTTTGCTCATGCTGGTGACAAACAGACTGGTAGCTCTTTGCACAAAGACAGTATCTATTTCTTGTTTTTGTAACTGGTTGTACAACATGTCGACATGAGTCTTTATTTCGTGAAATAAAAAAAGTAAGAACTGAAACTCTCTGTCTTGTAGTGTTCTAGCAAAGCCACGGGCTTCATTCTGACTTTTGAATTCAAAGTCATCATTGGCTTCTATGGCGTCGAAACATTTCTCAAGATCATCCCTATGTTGATATATTAGGTTGATTGTACGTATGTTAAAGTTCCAACGAGTTCGGGGTCCCCTTGGAAGCCTTTTGGCCACAATTTCCTGAAGTACTTCCGTTCTTTTGGGAGAACGTGAGAAGAATGCTGCTATGCCTCCTACATCCAAAAAGAAAATTTGTGCCTCGGAGATCTTTGATACTGCCTGTTGCATAATAAGATTAGGTTGGTGGGCGAAACAGTGCACATAATGAGCATTAGGGTACACATCTCTAATTCTTTTCTGTACTCCACCAAGGCTTCCACTCATTACGGACGCACCATCATAGCTTTGTGCAATAAGTTTTTTTTTTAGGCTGCTCTGGATAAATCAAGTTCAGTTCACGCAGTATAGCTGAAGTAATGGTTTCTGCACTAGAGTCTCTTAAATGTGAGAAACCATAGAACCTCTCCACAACTCTACTGTCATTGTCAAGGTACTGAAAGACTAATACGGACTGTGTTTTTGTGGCCACATCAGTGGTGTCCTCAGCCTGAATAGCCACAAAGTGTGTGTTTTGCACCTGTTGGACAATATGGCTTCTCATAATTTCTAGCATACACTCAAGGAGTTCATTTTGTATCGTTTTAGAGGTGCCCTTAAAAACTGTAGCACTTGCTAAATGTGCTTCCATTTAATTGTCTATGCTTGCTATTAAATCCACAGGGCCTCTGAATATACCAGGATTTGAGGAACTTTCAGATTCATCATGGCCTTGCAATGCCAGTTCGATAGCACCACAGAAACGAATGCAATCAATTATTTTAGAGTATGTGTCTATTCCTATCAACTGCTTCATTGTGTTTCTGTATTGATTTGTGGTATGCGTCGTTTATGTGGGCCTCAATCGGTGTGTCTCCCAACATTCCCAGTCTCGTCAGGTTTTCCATATGGATTCTTGTGTGTGCATGCTTCTTTATTTTGTCTGACAAATGCTTCAAGTCTGTTACTCCTTTTTTTGTCCAAGGAATGTCACCACCAAACAGCAAGCAGGGGAAGCAGAACAGAGAATTTGTTGACGTACACCCTGTAAGCCAATCAACTCTTGTGTACCAGGTGTTTGAGAATGTACTTTGTAAGTCTTCCCTCTGTCCTGGGAAATTTGTTGTAGTTTTAGGTCGAGCCGATCAGGTCCTAATTGCTTTATATTTAGTTTGTGTTCAAGTCTCAATCCAAAGAATGCCCTTGCAAGTAGCTGTTCTACTGTATTCATGCTGTCTTACCAATATTAAAGTAACCTGTCAATAATCAAAGTACAATGTATAAGGTTTGGTGCAATAATATCAAATTTCAGTATAAATACATATCTTGTGCATTATCGCAATATATCTCCAACAGCTCCCCTTTGCACAACATGACTGCTAAAAATACAGCCTTACTGCCTGCTGCCTCTGTGTGCCATACTGGTTGCTGAAGGCACTGAAACAGACACTGCTCGAGGGCCTATAACAAGGCAAGGGATAGATGGTGCCTGTAACAACCGTTGTAGCCCAAAGCACAGGGCTATAAGGCTATTAGTAAATTCCATCCACTGACGGTACAATGTTCAAAATTAAGGGGGAAACAGAAAAACAAACATTGGAATTCTGTTGGAGAAGAAGGCTTACACCCACCCTTATTATCCGTGAGCCAATTCATTGTCTTCAATGGAACTCTCAACCTTCAAATCTATCTTTTAATATTGATTACACAGTTCCATGCCTCAAATTGATATTGATGTGCACCCACCCCACCCACCATGTAGAGTGACCACATACATAGCCCTAACTCCAATGTAAAAAAATATAGCATCAGTTTCCTTACCTTAAACACTGGTGTTTGCTGGGTTGTAGGGGTGAAAGAGCAGCAAAGGAGGTTGGGGCATCTTGTTCTTTGCCCAAAAATTAGGTAATGCTTGTCAGGCTTTACCAGGTGCTGAAAATAAAAATATAACAATTTAGTCAACCAAACACAGACGGTCCTCTCACAGATGAGACAGTGCCCCTCAGCCTTCACATGCAGGAACCAGTCCGTCCGACAACCCATCCATCCACACCCTCCTACTTAGTCATGTTTTGCCCCTCCTTTCCCTTTACCTCTCTTGTAGAAAGACTCTAAACATTAGGCTGCGCAAGAACAGTCCACTGGGACTCGCAGCATTTCAAATATATATATGTTCTCCTCAGTGCTAATCTGCATCTAGTCAGTTTATGTTGTGTAAACTGTTTAGGTTCAGTGGTGTTTCTTGAGCACTGCTTATCGGGGAATGCTTTGTCTCCAGGGTCCCAGCCACGCCTTACATAAAAGCCTGATTGAGCAGAAAATATGTGCTAATGTTCACAGCAGTGCTCCATTATATAAGTATGCTTGTAAATATTCGCTCAGTGTTATTACGGCATTACCGAGAATATTGGAGGGTGAAAGGTCATCCCTAATGCTCTCTCAGGAGTCAGTAGTTTTGAATATAACCAAATGGGATGATGGTCAGGAATATCCAGAGAGGGCAATGACGCACATCATAAAGAACTGTGCTGTGAGTTTTAACTTTTCAGGACATCTAAGATGCCAGGGAGATGGCTCATAAGGAATAGCAAATATTTAAGCTCCCTTAATCTGGGGCAAGTTTAGCGTGAATTTTAAATGCCAAAATTGATTTGATATTAGTTTCTTTTAATAAAATAGCAGAACATCACAGCGTGTATCTCATTTAAAAAAACGAAGTACAACGTTTTACGTTTTCATAAATATTAATCTGTATGAAATGCAGTACTTTTTCATATCCGTATTTTAAACAATGTTTTTCTTGGTGGGAGACATTGCAATGACATCGTCCCTCACACATTCATTTATCCATCCATCCATGATCCAACCACCCTCAGACACACATGATCCGTCCACTGTCCAGCCATCCATCCATTACATTTTGATTTTCAAGATGCTATCACACTGCCCAGTGACTCCCAGCCCTCAAGCTGGCGAATACTGCGTAACAAATATACAAAATACATTCCTTCAAGTGAAATAGAAACTCGAGGTCCACCGTCCGAAAGAAAATTAGTTAGTTGTCCCGTGTACCATGTGTCTGCGCATGTGCAGTACAATGAGTTGGCATTGACGTGTCTTATTATTGCGGCCTCTGAAATCATGTACTCTAAAGAACCGTGTGCGTGGGTCTCTAGTCTTTGTTTTAACACTTCAACTTGTGTGCACAGGCCGCTCTCACTGCACAGAATTCCCATAAGACATGGGAGTACCAGCCTAGCAAGCAGCTGACGTTGGCAGAGGCTAGTGAAAGAAAACCTCCTCTTCCCAAATGCCTCAATTCTTTTTGACTTTGTCCGATGGAGGAAGTCAGAAAGAATTGAGGTAAACACTAGTGGGGGAGACCTGTACTACCAGGCTTTCTGGAGTATGGTGTTGCCTAAGAAAAAAACGGGTCACCCGCCGTGGGTCTGTGACGACGTGCCACTTCTCTGTTTTCTGGTGGATAAGAACTGGATTTGTTGCAAGTGCCTATGAGGGTGTTGGTTATGTCCTCATTGAAGGGCTGTAAGGGGTCTAATGAGGATTATCTGATCTGTAACACCTCCATGAAGATCTTGATTTTATTTTTTTATTTAATAAACATTTTTATTGAGTTTATGTAAAGAAAAATAAACTGTGCATTCCACCATCTGACAAACCCCTTGGTACATTTTCGATTTATACCTCCACATCAGACACTCAGGTGCCCAGGGAACATAATCGTAGTCCATGATAGTCCCAAAATTCTGGCATGTTTCTGTGGGCAGCCCCTGGCTCTATAAATGGGCTCCTCCTGTTGGGCACCCGAGTTGAGACCCCTGTGCCACTCGGACAGTGTGAGGGTATCAGGGAACTTACAACCATGTGCAATGTCTCTCTATGCTACCAAAGAGGCCATGCCCACCATGGTTCGTCACCCGGGTGCTCTCAAGGCCCTCCAGGATTCCCAGTCGAGTGATCTTGCACGTCAGATCAACCGGCCATCTCAGAACCTGGCACAGAACACCTTCAATCTGACACCAGTATCTCCCAGTTGTTAAGGCATTGCCAAACCATGTTGTAGAAGTCGGCGTCCGGGCAGTTAAGTCGAAAGAACTTCCCTATGACCTATATTGCTTTACTAAAGACTAAATCCAGTATGGGTTAAAGTACAAATACAAAATCACATAATTTGTAATATTGAAATACACATAAACATATTTTCTTTTTTTATAAATTCATTTTATTTTTCATGTTTGTTCTCTATTGTCTATTGACGATCAGAATCTATTAATTTTTCTGTAATTGCTAAAAGAGACATTTTTTTCCTTTTTTTAAATACAAAAATTATTACAAATTGTTGTATACAGTTTGGTACAGCTGAATCAACCCCCAATAAATAAATCAATCTCGTAACAAAACACATTCATACCACACAATCACTCACAATCATACAAAATACATATGCTTATTTGGGTATAAGGAACACATAAATGTAACACGTTTCCGATGGACAATTACGATGACCTAAGCAACAGGTCTGGGCACACATGGTCGACGCGCGTTTCGGTGCAATACCACACACCATGAACCACCTTCATCAGGACCTCGCCCAAATAGAATGCAGTGTCGCTAGAACAAATAAAACCGGGGGTACTGATTTCAAATGGGAATAATACCCATTCCAGGAAGAACAATATATAGATTGTTGGACAGCAGGATCTATATTGCCAATGGCTAACAATACACTTCTAATACAGGCTGAGAGTTCACTTCTAGGTAACTTATTTGGTAATATAAAAGTTTCCAACTCCGATGTATATAAAACTAGAAATGCAAATATATTTTAAATAATAGATCGTTGCTGTCCCAGAGGCAGGGTGTGTCACACTCTGAGCCGTAGAAAATAAAGATAACCCTCTATTATATCCTGATTAATTCAGTAGGGTTATTCTTTGATGGATATACCCGCTATGTCAGGAACCACCTCTACGTTCTTCCGCGTCCATCGCAGTATGCTAGCATCCTGCCTCTGGGACAGCAACGATCTATTATTTAAAATATATTTGCATTTCTAGTTATATATACATCGGAGTTGGAAACTTTTATATTACCAAATAAGTTACCTAGAAGTGAACTCTCAGCCTGTATTAGAAGTGTATTGTTAGCCATTGGCAATATAGATCCTGCTGTCCAACAATCTATATATTGTTCTTCCTGGAATGGGTATTATTCCCATTTGAAATCAGTACCCCCGGTTTTATTTGTTCTAGCGACACTGCATTCTATTTGGGCGAGGTCCTGATGAAGGTGGTTCATGGTGTGTGGTATTCCACCGAAACGCGCGTCGACCATGTGTGCCCAGACCTGTTGGCTTAGGTCATCGTAATTGTCCATCGGAAACGTGTTACATTTATGTGTTCCTTATACCCAAATAAGCATATGTATTTTGTATGATTGTGAGTGATTGTGTGGTATGAATGTGTTTTGTTATGAGATTGATTTATTTATTGGGGGTTGATTCAGCTGTACCAAACTGTATACAACAATTTGTAATAATTTTTGTATTTAAAAAAAAGGAAAAAAATGTCTCTTTTAGCAATTACAGAAAAATTAATAAATTCTGATCGTCAATAGACAAAAGAGAACAAACATGAAAAATAAAATGAATTTATAAAAAAAGAAAATATGTTTATGTGTATTTCAATATTACAAATTATGTGATTTTGTATTTGTACTTTAACCCATACTGGATTTAGTCTTTAGTAAAGCAATATAGGTCATAGGGAAGTTCTTTCGACTTATTTGTTTGTGTTTCCCCTCTTTCTTCCTGACCTTAAATGCCTTTTAGAGGGGGTCCCTTTATTTACAAGGGCGTCCGGGCAGTTACAATGGAAACAGGTGGGATGTTACCAGCGTGATGTAGGTGGCGGGAGTAAGGTACGTCGAGTGCAGATAATTCAGTTAAAACAGTCTGAGACGGGAGGACACAGCAAGTTGAGGATGATGATTTTTACCTCAACAGTATGTAACTGTAGCTCTAAACTGCCGCCTGTCTGATGAATTTGGCAAACAAAGAAGATTCCTCCATGAAAGGGTCAGGGAGTAAGACCAGCCCTGTGTCAAGAGAAGTGTCCAGTCTACTGGCCTCTTGTATGTCCATATACAAATGGTGTCCTCTTATTGCAGTACAAACTCATGCCCACCATCACCATCCTCCGCAAAAGGTCATTGGCTCTGTGCAGAGCCTGATCTGAAAAGCTGGCGGAGCACTAGAGAAGGGTCCTCGTCAAAGGTAGTAGTTTGTCAGAGTATAATGTATTGGGGCCAGGGTGCCGGAACTGTGCTTAACGCGGCTTTGCCGCAGTCAAGATGGATTCAGTTTGGAGTGGGACAGAACAATCGCCGGCATCTATGCTGGCGTCGACGTGATAGGTATTGGCAAAGATCTTGGTGCCAGATGTGGATCCCGAGCTGAACCCAAAGCAGGTTTAGGAGGCACAGACTGCACCAAAAGTGGACCTGCTGTAGTAACCAGACTGGAGAACTGAAGTTTAGTGCACCGAGGTTGGGCCTATATGCAGTTCCACTTCCAGCCGTCACTTTTGGGGAGGAGTGGAGTCCGCGCTGAACCGCACTCCGCCATCCCCCCTCCCAGATTAAATGTGATAACCAGAAAACAGAAGACCTGCCAGACTCCTGCTGTGCTCCAGGCAGGACTCGCAACACACAGCAGACGGGTAGTTGGCACACAGTGTTGCACACACTGCTGTGGCGTAGAGTGCACGAGGCAGCATGTGACAACGCTGTCACTTGTTCACGCAGGCAGAGTGAAGCTGCAGTGCCCACGTGCTTTGGCCCGCAGGAGCACGGGGAGATGGCGGATGTGAAGCTATGTTTCCAACATAAAGACCTTTGTTCGGAAAGGGGGATTTTACTCTCTGCCAGGGTCGGATTGGTAACGCGGGCACTCGGGAAATGGCCGAAGTGCCGGAAGCCGAGTTGAAGCTGTGGGCTGCTTTTTTGGGCAGCCTGGGGGCTGTCTGTGCTGTTAGGATGCCGCCAGCGGCCCAGTGGGTGCCTGAGTGGCCTTTCTAGATACAGATGGGCGGAGGTATCACTCCCTTTCTCTCGCTGGGCCAGCCCATTAATGTATGCTGATTGAGCGGGGGCAGGGGGCCTGAGCAGAAGTGGTCTCACTTGCATTCATGTGTGGCTCAGCAGTGTTAACTAATCTGTGCATTTTTTTTATCTACGTGAAGTTAATAAAACATGCCCCCACCTCTTTTCTTTCCATAAAACTTCACTGAAGCAGTGTTTTGCAGAAAGGCAATAAGTAAATGTGGGCCACTTTTTTTTGGTGTGCCAGGGCCGATTTTTGATCCCAATCCAACCCTGCTCTCTGCCTTCATAGTTTTGCTCCTTTGGTAAAATCTGACATTGTAATGCCCTTGTAGAATCCCCTATACACAAGGCACCTATTCCAGACACCACAGACTGAGAACCTGTAAATCACATGGCATCCTGCTCCAGATCTATGGCAGAGGCTTTTAGACGAGATATTGCTGGCTACTAAAGACTGTGGGACCTTTCCGAATCTTGGGCCGCTCAGGTCTGATAAGAGCTAGGCCGCGAGCCCACCTGGCCGACTAGACCCTCTCCGCAAGGGAGGGTGCGCGCCTAAAAAACACGCATTTATTATTGCAGTTTTATGTAGCGCGTACTTTACCCAAAGCAAGGCTGTCATCTAGGCTGAATAAAGTTCACGCTACATAAAACTGCATTAAATAATGCGTGTTGGGACTGTTGTCAGTGTTATAGGTTATGCTTGGAACACAACAGGTTGTTGTGTTCCAAGCAATGCATAACTGCTATAACACTGACAACAGGCCCATGGTCGAGCCACCCACCACTCCCAAGGCTCAGATAAAGTATTTATACAATATGCGCAGCTAGTAGTCAGTACTCACTGTCTGAATCCTCTTTTCCGAGTTTGACTCTAGTCTGCACTACTGGTCGACATCGAGTCGTCAACTTGATCAGATCTTCGTGATCAATTAAAATCAATCAAGGCTGAGGCCCACGGCCGTCAGGAGGGACAAATTCACCCGAGCAGTAGCGCTGAACACGAGGTGTGGTCTGATTCTGTCCTCGAGGCTCCGATGTCACGCTCTCTCCCACCCTGAGGGGGAGGGACTGACAGCAGCAGGCTGGCTGAACAGCCCAGCAACGTAGAAATGGCCAATCACTGCATGGCTTCACAAAAGCCATGACAGTGATTGGTCATACACCGTGTTAGTGCCTCCCACGCGCGGCGCCTCATGTGCACAACAATGCTCACTCAGGACTGCGGAGAGGCCTGGCAACCGCGTGTGTCTCAGCCAATCCGGACGCTGCTCCAGCAGCGCCAGGATTGGCTTGAGCAGGGATACTCGCCGCTCATTAGGAGACCGGGGGCTGCGGCATGGAACAACCCTCGCTCTCCTAATGTGCAGCCTAGTGCGCATGTTCAGGCTGGTCGGAAAACTTATCAGCCCAAAACCGAACATGCGCACTCTTGCTGTGCGCTCCGCCGACCAGACCACCCTTGCGATCATGATGTCAGTCATCATGACGACGACTGAACCTGTTGCTCCGCCCCTTCAGAGCCGCTGACTCCTGACTGCCTCAGGCGTGGCCTGGTGGCCGGCCGGCCCGGGATTAATTTTAAAAGTAAGTAGTGAGTGACGGCGTGCGACGCTTGTGAATGGGGCCTCAATATTAGTGGGGCAATGCCCCAGCACCCTAATAGACGCACCGCCACTGCAATTTACTACAAAATACATCCAAAGATTATCCCATAGTGGTAAGACATTGTCACAGTTAGTTCAGCAATCCAATTGACTCATGGTCTGAATACAGCCTGGGACAGTTGAAACGTCCTTGGTTAGGTAAAGAGTGAAAAGGTCTCTGGGAACATCTCTCAGTTTATTATTGTGAATTTTGCAGTTCTTTATTTGGAACTCGAACAACAATAGCTACCATGTTAACTTGATGATGTTAATATAAGATGGATGTTTTAAATACAACTTTAGTTAGCATAAGCCTCAATTGGTGACGCACTTCAACGTGTAGGGAAATCAGCTCTCTCAATTCTTATTATAGATGATGCAAATTTGTAGTCTATTAAACCAAACATAAAAGGTGCTTGTACAGCGCACTTCCTAAACTCAAGTATTTAAATGTGATCTCATATGTAACAATAAAGAAAAAGGATCTGTGAAATAAAATGTTTGACTAGGTTCACACAATGTGGATAAGTAGTGAAGTAGGTCTTGATTCTAGGTTACCTGGTTTCACGTTTTGAAATTCAGCCACCTGAGGTATATCTCTGTCTCTCTCTCGCTCCTGTTTTACAGCAAATGTCACTGTTTTGTCTTTTATTCTTGGTGCACGACGAGAACAACTGACACAGAAATAGCGGACCCAACTGAGGGCCCCCACATCCAACTACTAAGTCAAGATGTAATTTATTTGGCCGGGGTGCCACATCCCAAACACACCTCCCGATGCTACGCTCCTTTCTTTGTAGTTGGAAGAAGTACAGAATAAAGGTCATAAGAACTCTTGCTCCCTTCCATCCTGAAATTCAGATAAGTCACATGTGAGATATTGGAAACCTAAAAAAATATGAATGAGTTTGCTGAAGCCAACTCGTAGTGAGGATTGGTGAAGAGATAACGTACCAATGTAGGCTTAGTAATTGCTTCTATAAAAATCTAGTTTTCTCTCTCAACGGTGCCTAGCTGGGAAGAACAATTATTACTCCATAGCATGGTCTTAATGTGTGTCTGAATTATCAATCACAATACAAAACTGAAGTTGCGATAAAAGGTGGGTTCCCAAATGTGGGGAAGCAGATAAAATAGGCTTTAAATGATGCTTCACTGCTTCATTAGTAAAAAGAAAGATGATCTAGTGTTCTAGGAGAGGGTGCAGTGGCATAACGGTAACTATAACTAAAGCCTACTGAAGTTCCTGTGTAAGCAAGGCAAGTTATGATGTATATATAATAGCCCAAACTTAACAATCCAATGCCTAGAGGACAAAACTCACCCATTTGCTTTTGTCTAGTTTCCTCGTTTCATCCTTCCTGGCAGCATACAGAATATTAAAATAAGCTCAAGCTAGTTTCTCAGGACTTTCTTAAAGAATATATTTTCCTGCTGGTGCTGCCCTTAGAAGGGGCAGGGATACCACCAAACACTATTCCCCCAAAAAGTGCTGCAGAGAGTGAAGCTGCCCAAACACCCCCCCCCCCCCCCACACACCCAACAACAATAAAAAAAAACATTGAGTCTCTTGGATCTTTGAATCCATGACCCCAGGAGAGCTTACCATATTTTTTAAAAGAACTCCAAGCTGGAGCTGTATGCTCTTCAGATGGAGTGTGGGAACCTCTGGTGGTTGGTTCTATTGCTGCACTTTGTGTTCTAAAAATTGTTACAAATGACTCAAAAGCATGTTTTGATTATGGCTATTGGTGACTTTTTGACAAAGCCAGTAGGTCTACTTAAGATATGTTGATGTGCTGACCCCTTGATAATGCTAATAGGCTTAACCAGTATTATTTTGGTATTTTGAGCCTTTGACAAAGTCAGCATGTCTGCCTAATTTAAAATGGCACTTTCTATATTGTTACAGGCCATCCGTCTCTGACAGCGGCCAAAGGCCAGGCCATGCACCCAACCGCATGCCACACACAGCTGAAGGCTTTGTGCGGTGGATGGATTGGACCCCCGGGGACTTGAGCACCAGCATGGGCTCGGCCATGCCCTGAGCCCAAACCCATGGCGATGGAGATCATACTTTATATTAAAAAATAAATAGAAATTCACCAAATAAGGTCACGGTAAACTTGTACTTAAGAATTGTAATAATATCAATCTTTACATAGGTTAAAGGGACGTCATTTATGTTAAAGATCTTGGAGATAAAAGAGAAGACTTTGTCCAAGAAGACAATTCTCTCTCCTTAACAAAGGTTTCCTTGATCTCAACAGTAAATGCCAAGCTGAATATCTACTACTTGATCTCTTGTTAATGGCTGCAATTAGGTTGCTTACCTCCAATTGGAAAACCACTCATAAAGCATCTTTTGCAGCCTGGTTAAACTGGGTTTCACTCATTAGAGGGGCCAATAACGTTCCTCTCCAATACGCACCCTGGAAACCACAAATTAACTCCATCAGGAAATCCTTAGATGACTTTTTTGCTGTCACCAAATCCCCTTGAACTGATGCTTCTCACTTCTAATATAGGACACAACATGTCTGAATCTATTACCAGGAGAAACATGAATACCATGTACAGGGACTGGACATCCCTGCATGCACCAGGAGTCGAAGACTCAAAAAACGGTGTCGACAAAAGTCGCAAAAAAGTCAGTCAAAAAGTGACTGGAGGTACCGGTCTCTCCGGATCTGCGCTGGGTGGCGCGGAAAAAGAAAGAACTGACGTCAGCACGCGAGGGCGGCGTCTAAGTAGCTACCGTGACGTCATCCTGGCGACCACGCCGCCGCCGAGGAACGCGGAGTCAACCGACGCCACCTTCCAACGCGCAGAGGTACTGCTGATGAAAAAACTTTCCGGATCCAGTCTGACGCCTGGGGGTAATTCTAAGGCAAGGAATCTATAACTAACGTGTTTCTTTCAGATATTATCATTTCTGTCTGCACGGTTCTCTGCTGGCTCTGGGGAATTATCTGAGAATTTTACCCACACTATGGCCTCTGAATTCTTGGTATTGGAGTGAAACTCTCCTTCTCCCTGCATAGTAAGAAGGGCTGGGGCAGTCTCCTTCCTGACTATTTCTCCACTCACTGCTGAATACGTGCACCCTTTATCATTTGGCATGAGCCCAAGGCAATCCATCTGCTCTATCTGCTCTGGTAATTTTCCTTTCCTCAACTGGCCCCTCACCTTCTGTGGGACTGGTCTGCGCTGTGCATACTGACACATAGGAATCACAGTTCTAAGTAAGTCTAGGGGGATATGCATCCCTTCATTCTCTGCCCACCTGTTTGAATGGTCTTTCTCTCCTAGGTGCTTGCACTTAGTCATGCACACCAAATCAGAATCGTGTGTCACCACCTCTGTCTCCAAGATTTTAGCCTTTTCATCTGTAAGAGAATTAAAGCGTCTGTCTAGTGAATGTATAGGACCATGAGCATACACAGTAGCTGCGCTTTGCAGTAAAATTTGCCACTTCACTGGGGAATCCTGTGTCTCAGGCACCTCAAACACCACCCCCGGACTTTCTATTGGGACCTGCACCAACTGTTCATGCAAAACTGCAGATTCTGTCTGTATGTACCACTTGATCATATTTGCTTCTTGCTATTGCATTTGAGAAAATTCAAAAGTCAAAATCACATTATCTCTTATTGTCATCTGCGCAGTGTCTGTCAGAGTGCAAAAGCACAAAAGCATCTGTATCTGTCTTGTATCTGTCACAGCAGAAAAACACACAAATAATTGTGTCTGCATAGTGTCTGTCAGAACACAACTCAAAATCAACAGTGTCTGTCCTGTATCTATCAGAACACAAGTCAAATTCAGCTGTGTTTGCCCTGTATCTGTCACAGTGCAAGCAAAATATTCTCCAGCATTTGAAAATGTTTCAGTCCACAAGTCTAAAAGCAGACTCTTCCTTCCTTGTTTTTCAAACATACTCAAAGTAGCACACTGCCCCTGAACTATCACATAAAATTTAATGTCACCTTTCTGTATTGGCCACACGTTTAAAACACATTGCACAATCTCTTTTGCAGATTCAAAAGCACATTGCTGCATTTCTGTTTTCAAAATAGCGTCTCTCCATGTAAAGCAAGGTTTGTCATTTACTAACATGTCTGATTTATAACTGCAACCAACGATAGCTAATTCTAACAGGCTGGTTTGTTTATCTTCCTGCTCGTTTACATTTTCTCGGTCAAATTCATTTCTGGCTGAGGAACGTCCTCAAAAGAATTAATTAAAACCTCCTGTGAAACCTGCAGATTAACTGGCAGCATCTCTACGTCCACATTGTTCATGAATTAATCACTCTGGCTATCTGAACAGCCTGGCAAAGTAAACGGCTTTGGAGCTTGGTACATTTTCAACCTTCCTTTCAAGGTTTTATTTTCAAACTGAGTGTCAGCTAACTCTCTCTGCAACTCACTACGTTCTTTTTCCAATTGTTCACATTTTTGATACATGCTAAGCAATGCATTCAAAATGACACCACTATTTCTGTCTGAAATACCAAGTTGTTTTCCCTCTTTAAGAGAAAAATCTTGTATACATTTAAATATCTGTATTTGCCTCTCATCTGTTAAACATGCATTAGAGGCAATCTCCCACTCAAATACTTCAGTTGGCATCTGGGACTCTGCAACTAAAAACATAGGCATTTTAGAGAGCATCTTCCCCCTTTTAAAATTGCACTTTTTCGAATCCTCGAGTGACGCCAAATGTCTTGCTTCGCCTTTCAGATTATACAGAATCTCCCACACGGTGGCTCAAACACGGCGAAGCAGGAGACATAAAAACACAACAACACCTAGAAAAGGGGTTTTATTTTACAAAATGCAAAGACTCTTTTAGAATAAGGCTTGGGGTTTATTTATGCAATGCTCTCTAACAGAAAGGCTTTCCCAGATGCCAAGTGCACAACATTCAAATACACATAGATATATATATTTATATGCAAGCAATAATAACACACTTGGTAAATGCAACAGTTAAATGCATGAATAATACCATGAATAAACAAGCAGCAAATAATATGAGATAACACTCAAGAAAATATGCTGGACGTCCTGCAAGAGATCAGAAAGATATATACACTGAATCACAAAGAAACCCCCTCAAATGATCAAAGCCACTGGCCACACATCACAATGGCAATAATCAAAACTCAAACACCTCAAATGACCACAGCCACTGGAACGACGCATCACAATGGCACTAGTCAGAAACAAATCACCTCACCCGATCGTTCACTCGACATCCTTGCCAATTTACGCTGGGGGGCCCGTTCACAGCTGGCTTGAACTCTCGACCGGGACTCAGATTCCGTTTGTCTTACAGCAGTACGTCTTCTCTGTAAGTGAGCTCCCAACTCAGCTGTCAACAAACCTCAGCTTTATAGTCTCAAAACACACACTAGAAGTTTCGAGAGTCTTCCTCCCCGCGCCAAAGGAATCTTACTGGAACTGGCCAGCTTCCAAGCAAGCATTCCATTGCAGGAAGGAGTTCCCAGGTCCCCTCTACATTCTCACATGTTCCAGCCTTTATCTTGACGAAGCTCACGAAAGCCTTCCAGGGTACATTAAACAATCTCTCACAAAACAATCCTTGACCGTGATTAACCCAAACAACTTGCAAGCTTGGCTGTGCGCGCAGATAAAGCTCAAGTCAGGCAGAAGTACGAGTTACTTACCTTCGGTAACGATGTATCTGGTAGAGACGTTGTCTAGCCGCAGATTCCTTAACTTAGAATATCCCCAGGCGTCAGACTGGATCCGGAATTTTTTTTGCGTAGCAGTACCTCTGCGCGCCGGGGTCGGCGCTGCCTGGCTCCGCCCTGACGTTGTCCCCGGACATGACGTCAGTGGAGCTACATAGGACCCCCCCGGCGCGCTGACGTCAGTTTTCTTCGGAGGAACTTTTCCGCGCCACAACGCGGAGCCCCCAGCAAAACTGTGAGAGTATGGGAACAGTGTGCGAATAAAAAAGAAAATGGGTGAGAAGGCACCATGAACAACAGTGAGAAGCACTGTTGACTGAAAGGTGTTGAAAAGGAAAGAGCAGAGCAATACATGTGTCATAGGGTTTCTGCACATACAGAGCTATGCACAGGATAATAGGACCTCGGAATATAGTGGTGAGCCAACCATAAACCTTAGCACCCAAAACCCCAACCCAACTAGCCTTAGCGTCCCATTGGCACCAATGTACCAATGCTTAGACAACCCAGAACACGGTATCTCTCTCTCTCAGGACACGCAGAGGCAAGAACACTCTTTCGTCACTTTCGTACCTGTCCACAACATGCGTATGAAGAGTCACTGTATAGGTTAAAATGTTTATTTCAACTTACGTGCTCTAAGATACAGTACACGTGTCAGTACTAGTAGCATAATACATAAGAATAATATAATCAGCATAGTTACTACTCCATAGAATACAAACGGGAAAGCATCTCATAAAGCAGTGGAGATATGTCTAACTAACATTACCACCCTCCCCGTGCTGGAAGCCAGTTTATTATAATAATAATAGAAGACCTTTGGGCTTTAACTAGCGAACCCCATACCTCAGTCTCTTGATGCAAAACTACATCAGCAAACAATCACAGCTCTTCCCTCTGGAAAGGTCGTCTCCAAGTGCTATCTTAGAGCAAGCGATCGCATTATTAAAAGCACGCTAATTTCTCAATGGCAGCTGTACATGTGTTATGTCTAGGTGCGAGGGACGGGCCAAATCAGTAGGAACCAGGGAGTTGTTATTCGACCTTGTAACTGTTGTTCAGACTGAGCCCAAAAGGGAACAGGAGAAAAGGTGAGAAACAGAATATGCAGACTGTTGTAGAATAACTTGGCAATAACAGAGGGCGACAGAACAACATCCAATAATAACGTGCGCAAAAGTCATCATGGCAGCCAGGCCTGCGGTAACGTAGCCAGACCGGCCAGGAGGCCATGAGCCACAAGACACCCTCCCCTGGACAGTCCATGGGCCACGACGAAAACGAAGACAGAGTTCCAAATACCTGAGCAGAATAGAGGCGTTCCATTAACAACTAACGGCAAGGCAATCAATCCAAAAATGTGAAAGAGCAGAAAAATGCTATACCGTCCAGAAGGACATCATTGGAATCGTCAAAAAACGTAGACGCCATCCAGTCCAATAGGTCAAAGCTGCAGGAATGGTCTTCAGAGTATGGAGCATCCAAAAGCAATGCGGGACAGCTTGCGTGATATTCAATATAACTTTGTTGTAGGAGATTCTGAGCAGCCGCCCAGATATCCCATTGTGCCAAAATCCCCAGTGCAGCCGCACGCATCATAAAGCCAGCAGCGGAACAGTCCCGTTCATGGGCCTCTAAGGGACCCACCAACCGAACAAAATCCGGGACCGACAATGACGAATTGGAGAGGCAATAATCCATGGTCCATGTAAACGGACAGCGGATGCAAGACATCACAGGTTGCACGCAAGTGAAATACGCAAAGCGAAAGGAAAGGGTGTAGGACACACTGATAGTTGCCAAGGGCAGAACATCGAAGCCAACCAGGAGTCGCTCACGGAGCAGCTGGAGGCGTTCGGGATCGAGAAGGGCCCATTGGAGTGCAGCCATTGCGCAGAAAACATACCAACAGCAAGACACCGGCCGCCAAAGCGAGGATTAATGGGAATCCACCAAAGACGCTAGAAAAAATAGAATGAATGAATGCCGGTATCACACCGAAAATAGTTGAAAGGTGGACACGAGGCCAGACCCCACAACCTTAAAAAAGTGCACCAGACCCTCAGTGTTTGATGCGTTATAAATACGATGAATTAACTCCCCAAAATGCTGGGGGAGGTCAGTGTTCAAAAGGGCCTGTATTTCACTGTGGGTGCTCGCCACCTGGAGAATGAATGTCTCCCGGGCGGACGTGAGCATAACCTCCTCATTCAATAATAGGGCCTTTATTCTGCTCAACTTATTGAAATCTGCCTCCATGGTAGGAATGGAAGGCCAAATAGAGCTATCAACGATGTCGTGAGGGGGAGGAAAAAGCACATTCTTGCAGCAGACAACGGAATGCCGGCCTGCAGGCCACAACAATTTTCGTTATTTAAAAGCAAATAGCTACCGTTGGTAAGCAAAGTAAAAGTAGGAGAAATAGCAGGAGCAGGAATACCCTTCAGGACACATGCAAGATTTGGAACTGAAACGCTACAAGCCCCGTGCAATTTAATATGTTTACAAATAAGCGAATGACCCACAGTTGAATCACAAGACTCCCCGTGAGAAATACTTCCTTGCCATCTCTAAGGCATTTATACATGAAAGGCAAGGACCAAAGTTCATGCAGGAAAGCACCACCCAAAGGCTGGAAACGGCCCACAGGATAATGCTTCATGCACGAACTGAACTCAAATAGGGAAAAAGGTAAAGCTATAACCCCATGAACTAGCCACACCGCAGAATCTAGTTCTGCTACAGAGAACGGTAAAGGATCCACTTTTTCAATATGTAACAAAGTGTAGGATGCATCTTTCATGGACATGAACTGCTGTTTGTCAGTCAAATTAAAAGGCAGAAAGAGGGCAGTGGTGTTTAACAAATTCCAAGGAACTTTACCCAACTTAAGAGTTTGCAAAGTCCATGCAAACTGCATCACTGAGCGCAACTGATTCTGACCATGATACAACATAGAGACATCATCTTGTACAATATCAACAACAGAGGATACAATATTGTCTAATGTGTAAATGCGGGAAGACAGGGTATTTATACTATTGTCAACAACAGCAAGCACCTTTTCCAAATTTGCTTGGTCTATTTCTCTAAGACGGGAAGCAGCTTCCATTTGTGACAGCTTCCAGAGCTCATTATACGCTTCATAAATGAATCTCTTCGGTCGGGGACCACGAGGTCCCAAGATAAAGTCAGATAGGTCAATAGTGCCTGATAGGAGGGATAAATGGTTCTTAACAGAGTCTAAGGACGAATGTTGTAACCATTGTTTACATAATTTACCAACTGAATACGTGGTCACAGTACGAGTTTCAGTAAATCTTGGATCAGGCTTGTCCTGTATGTAACCAGGAACTGTGCCATGAAAACGAAGTTGGCATGCATTAGATGATATGGGCCATGCCAACCAGGGTGACTGTATCAGTGCAGAAACATTAAAGAAATTGTTCTGAAACTGAGCCTGTAACGCCATAAGGGACATATTAAAACGCAAACTATCATTTGGAAGACTCGACAAGGATGGGATGTTGGGCGCATTTAGTTGTTTAACGGTAGCCAACCCCCAACACGTGGTCTGATAAATGGAAGCATTTAAAAATAGAATTTGGGCTGGGATAAGGCAAGCACGGTGCAGGGCCTCAGTGCCCTGCACCTGCCATGGCTTCGAACCCCAAATTGATTTTAAATCCACTGTGTCTTTCCAATATTCATAACCACCCACCGCCAAGGCGCTTAAAAAGGAACCCGAATATAATAATTTAGTATGGGTCAACATCATTTTCTGAGTCAAAAGAATAACGTGTCGGGCTCAGTGGCGTTGTTGGTTGGTGTGCCACCGACTCTGTGGCGGGATAAGTATATTCGTCCTCGTCTATGCAGGGTGATGCAGGGGGTTCAAATATATTTTCAGGCAAATCAACCATCTCCATGGTAACATCAGTGACTGTTCGTGCAGGCGTACCTCGAACGCTTGTCCGATAAATGGCAGGACAAGAGACCGCTGGTGTGACACTATTTAAGATCGGCCAGATGTTGTAGCTTGACATTTTCCACTGAGATGTATCTGTTTTCCTTGCGACCGGGAAGCGGTGGTAAGATGACTGTACGTGTTCCCTTCAAGCCCAGCACTGGAACCGGTGCACGAAAAGAGGGGCCAAATTCTTTCTTGTTCTCCACCTTCTCTCGAACCAGGTCGCCAATCTTCGGAAGCCAGCCGGCTACCGGAATCTGCACAGCAGGGTCTGTGGCTGAAGGTAAATGTGCAATCGCTAGTTTGTCTCGGGCTTCTTGTAAGTCCTGTAACATAGTAGAATGATTATCTACATCGAACTTGGCGGATTGCGCCGCCATGTCTAGACCATCAAGGTCAGGCACAAACATTCGTATGCCAAAGAGCATTTCGTAAGGGGTCCGCCCACCCAGAGGCCTTCTAGGGAGATTATTAAGTGCACGTTGAACAGTATACAAGTGGGCCAGCCAGTTCCTGCCAGTACCTATAACTCTAGCTGTCAAGGATTGCTTTAAGTCACGGTTCATTCGTTCAACGATAGAGTTGCCCTCAGGCCTATTCGGAGACGAAAATTTCACCCGCACCCCTAAGGAGCCCATTGCGTCCTTGTAAGCCTTAGAGGCAAACGCCGGACCTTGGTCAGAATGGAAGGTGCCGCATGCAAAAATTCCCACAAAGACTCGCAAATCCCTAATGACATTTCGTGCGTCAGCACTCCGTTGTGGCCAGACCCAGATGAACCGTGTGCACGAGTCCACTGCCACTAAGATATATTTATAGGCAGTGTCTGAAGAAAATGGACCGCAGTGATCCAAGTAAACACACCCAAAGGGTCTGTTCGAAATCGCAAGCGAGGTCTGCAGTGGTCTTGTGACTGTTGAAGGCTTGATCTGTTGACAAACGTCACAGGAAAGCACATAAGTACGTGTATCTTTGTATAAACCACGCCACCAGTAACGCTGCTGCAAAATGGAAATTGTCGCAGACACACCAGCATGCGCCGAAGCCATGCCTTCGTGTGCTGCTGCCATCAAGGAAAGTCTGCAGGTCCGCGTTGGGGATCAGCCGAACCCCAACGTTAGGTATTGTTACATAAGGAGCCTGATCGGGACCTATCTGGTAAGAATATTTAGAAGGGAAACCTCTAGGGTAATTAATGCCTTCTTTTGTTGCAGCAATAGCTGCCAAGATATCAGTGTCTATTCTAGACATGGATCTAGTAACTGCTGCTACTGAACACGTGAGTACTGCTGATCTGGCAGCTTCATCCGCCAGACTGTTACCAACAGCGTGTGCGCCCACTCGCTGATGGCCTAGGGTGTGAACCACCTGTTTGAGTGGCAGACGTCTTTGTAAATCTGCCACCCTAACCCAAAGCATCTTATGCTTGATTGTGTTGCCTTTAGCGTCTCTATAGTCGTTTTGCGACCAAAAGAACAGATTGTCATTGTATGATTGAACACAGTAATAAGAATCGCACACGATTAAAGTGGTCACATCAGGATTTACGAACTCAAGTGCAAGCACCAAAGCACGCAACTCGGCCAATTGTGCGGTACTATCCCCGAGTGCCTGCGTATGCACCACAGTGGATTTGAACTTTCCATTCACAAACGTACCTGCAACAATAGCACATGCGGCTGAATAAGCATGCTTGGACCCAGTGGCCGGTTGTGCCGAGCCATCGGTGTAGATCACACAGTCGTAATCCTCAAGCGGCAATAAGGACAAAGGAGGAGGATGAATAAATTCATACTGTAAAAACTCCTGAGTCTGAAGAGAAGAGTCGAAAATGAAAGTGACATCCGGAGATGTCAAAGATGTTGCCCATTGAATCCAACGGGGGTGCAAAGCTTTAGAGTTCGGAACACTTGCTTTAGTCACTGCCTCTAGGGCAGGATAGGGTGTCACCACCAGAATGCGTTTTCCCTGTGCCAGTGCGCGCTCCTTCAGGATCGCCATTTGCACTGCTGTTAGCACTTTCTCCACAGATGAGAACCGCATTTCTGCAGAGGTGTATAGATGTGACTTGTATGCGATAGGTACTGTGTCTCCTTCATTAAAGGTTAAATACGTGAAACCCACTGCCCCTGGAATGATTCTAATCACCAAGTTTGTGTGGTTATCACGCGTCAAAAGGTATTTAGACTCGAGAAGGTCTGTCTGCAGTGATTGCAGAATGGAGGTATGCTCCGGAAGCCAGCAAGACTTCGAAAAAGTAGGCTGTATCAAGGCATACAGTGGCTTGATACGCTGGGCATATTCGGGAATGTATGTACGTCCGAAATTCAGAAAACCCAGCAAAGACTGAAGCTTCTTCAGATTTGTAGGAGGACACAGAAGTGCACATTTCTCCAGAAAATGGGGGGCTAAACCCTTACCTTCATTGTTGAGCTCATAGCCCAAGAACAAAACAGTAAATTCAGCAATATGGGATTTGGCAAAGTTAATTTTGTATCCCTGAACCGCAAATTCAAGAATAATGCGGTCCACTCGCGTCAGATGCGGAAACAATTCATCGTCTGTCAGATAAATGTCATCCACATACGAACAGGCGTCTGGATCTATGCCGTCTAATAAGGAGACAACACGAGCGGCAAACACTCCTGGACTATTTTTGTACCCCATAGGAAGACGCCTGAATTTGAACATTTTACCACCGGAAGTAAAGGCACACCATTGGCCACTCTCCGGGGCTAAGTTGTGCGTGTAGAATCCATTTGAAAGGTCAAGAGTCGTTTTGTATTTTTTACGAACAAGACTGTCTACGAGCGCAGAACTATGGGTATTTTGCACCGCAAAGGTCCGACAATGAGAGTTCAAATGCCGGTAATCCAATACTAAACGGTACGATCCATCGGGTTTAGAAACCGCGAAAAGGGGATTGTTCATAGGTGATACGCAGGGTTCAATTACTCCCTGATATTCCAACTGTGTCAGAATTTCGGAAACTGGGCCTTTTGCTTCACGTTTTATGGGATATTGGGTTTGTGGCTGTGGCAACGATCGCAAAGGTATTTCATGGGGGGGAGATTCTTCGTCCCAACCCACGTGATTGCGGAATAACGCTGGAGCCAGGGACACAGCCCATTCTGCTGCAAGAGCCTTTGCTTTGTCCTTTGGGACATGTCTAGAAAAGCTCGGAAGGATTACCTCCTCCCCTTTACGCGCAGTAAGTACGAATGGGGGTGGCCAATCCGCCTTGCCAATAAAATATCATATGAAGAGGTCAGATTTTCCCAAAAATCCCTTTAATTACACGCTGTATATCACCTTCAATTTGGAGGACTATATTAAATAGTCTGTCAGGGGGTGCCACTCTGGTGTCTGCTGTTTCAACAGTAATGAATGTTTCAGTTGCTGTCGCCTCCATATGAGGACGTAGCGCCTCCCGCACTATGGTTACTTCCGCGGCGCTGTCTAGGAGGGTTACTGCCCACGTCCAATTCAGGAGTCTCGTTCTCACCGTCTGTGGCATATTTTGCTGTTACAGCGGCAACCTTTTTCTTCTGAAATTGGGGTCGAAAACGTTGAGCGTCTTCTTCTTTTCCTCTGACCTGTTGTCGAGGCTGGTCTCGTCCCTGTGGGGCCTCACGGGCCCTTCCTCTATCCTGGCGGTCTCCTCCACCGGCTTGTGACGAAGTCTGTGCCTGTAAAGAACGAGGAGAACGCGTATCAGGGATCTGAAACCTATCCGGAGACTTAATTCTCGCTCTATCGCGTAAATCATAAGTACGTTGAGAAGAAACTGAAACCGGGGATGCGCCTCGCGATCCCGGCTTTGTCTGTTGCTTACCCTGTTTTTTCAGCCTCCAGCTCTTTTTAGTGAAGACTGGTTTCTCATCCTTCTCAGATTGAGATTTGGTTTGTTGCTGTTGTGGTTGCGATTGTGTTTGCTGTTTTGCAAAGGCTTGTTACCCAGGCTGTTTCTACCAATAGTTTTGTAAGCCTGGGTAATAATTTTCGGTAATTCGCGAGGCTTGTCCAATTCTGGGACCAAAGCCAAAGCGTTCGCAACTTGAAAGTTCACTGCATCGCCCTTGACATTTGCAAGGATCAGTTCAGCTACTACTTCAAACACTCCCACTAGTCTCATCCCTAATTCCACAGCCGCTTCAGGGCCGTGTTCATCCTGTACTTTTTTAATTACAGAGGGGAGAACTGTCATGGAAGGCGTACCAAAACATTTAGAATATACTGTTGCGAATACCCTACCCCAGTTGTCACATGCTGTCAACTCAGGAATTAAGTCTTTTGGCAAACTAATCGTCAAAATACGATGTTTATCCACTGGAGTTGTATGTGGAAAAACTGCCTCCAACTGATCAAACTTTTCTGCAAGCCAATAAGGAAAATCATCCTTATGTTGTGGCCGTTTGCCCATCACAGAATTCACCATGACAGGACTTATGGTTACTCCGCCTGCAGCAGCTGGTTGGCCAGGCACTCCAGGAGCGGCTCCATGGATGCTGCCTGTAACATATCGCACTAACGCTCGATGGACCTGCACCAAGGCCGCATACATAGTGCGCAGTTCCGCGGCTGGTATTGTCATATAAAGCGGATGTGGGGTGTACCCGGCCAAAACAGGCCAAGTGGCCCCCGCTATAGATAAGGGGCCTAAACGAACCGTGGTAGTCGGTTGTGGGAGGGCGCCATTAAACCAAACACGGTGTTGCCAAGCCGTGAGCGGTACTTCAAGATTAGTATAAGGTCTATAGACAGCAGGAACAGCGGTGGGTTCATATGTATGAAACAGATTATCGTTTGCATCCAACGCTGGAAAAGTGATCCAAGAGTAGAACACTTCAAAGTGGAAAGCCGGGTCGGCTTGAACCACAAAGACTAGATCAACTCCCGCGTCTGGCACTCCATATATCCGTAAGTGGTCACGGAGTGCTGTGCGACTATGCGCCGCTATGTCTATACCCGCCATTATGGACGGGACTTTTCAACAATTTCACACAAGGCAGCACAAAAAGGGTTTTTCTAAGAAACCTTTTAATAACATCAAGCTTGAAAGAACCTACAATAACTGTAATATAGGAGGTATCACCATCACACACGCTTCCGGAAGTGTACGTGAGGGTTGTGTGGACAAGCACAAGTACTACTCAAGCGTCTCGCAAGTAAGCTGCCCCACGTTGGTCACGCCATGTCATAGGGTTTCTGCACATACAGAGCTATGCACAGGATAATAGGACCTCGGAATATAGTGGTGAGCCAACCATAAACCTTAGCACCCAAAACCCCAACCCAACTAGCCTTAGCGTCCCATTGGCACCAATGTACCAATGCTTAGACAACCCAGAACACGGTATCTCTCTCTCTCAGGACACGCAGAGGCAAGAACACTCTTTCGTCACTTTCGTACCTGTCCACAACATGCGTATGAAGAGTCACTGTATAGGTTAAAATGTTTATTTCAACTTACGTGCTCTAAGATACAGTACACGTGTCAGTACTAGTAGCATAATACATAAGAATAATATAATCAGCATAGTTACTACTCCATAGAATACAAACGGGGAAAGCATCTCATAAAGCAGTGGAGATATGTCTAACTAACATTACCACCCTCCCCGTGCTGGAAGCCAGTTTATTATAATAATAATAGAAGACCTTTGGGCTTTAACTAGCGAACCCCCATACCTCAGTCTCTTGATGCAAAACTACATCAGCAAACAATCACAGCTCTTCCCTCTGGAAAGGTCGTCTCCAAGTGCTATCTTAGAGCAAGCGATCGCATTATTAAAAGCACGCTAATTTCTCAATGGCAGCTGTACATGTGTTATGTCTAGGTGCGAGGGACGGGCCAAATCAGTAGGAACCAGGGAGTTGTTATTCGACCTTGTAACTGTTGTTCAGACTAAGCCCAAAAGGGAACAGGAGAAAAGGTGAGAAACAGAATATGCAGACTGTTGTAGAATAACTTGGCAATAACAGAGGGCGACAGAACAACATCCAATAATAACGTGCGCAAAAGTCATCATGGCAGCCAGGCCTGCGGTAACGTAGCCAGACCGGCCAGGAGGCCATGAGCCACAAGACACATGGAGAAGCTATTTCGCATAAGCGAAGTGAATGTTACCCCTAAGAGAAATAGATGTATAAAAAGAAGACCGAAGCAGTCGACAGAAAGTCAGCACTGGATGAAGGGAAGGAAAAGCAACCCCACAAAAGCGACAGAATGCTCTCTCCGGAGGCAAAAGGAGTAATGAATTGAGCCAACTGCGACAAACAAGAAAGCCCCAACCCATAGTTTTAAAGAAAGAAATAGGGAGACCGAGTCCCAAATGATAGAACCATTGGACTGAGGAACAGGCTAGAAAGACCTGAAAGAAATGGGTTGTAGGAGTGGCAACGGAGAAGGTGGGTGGGAGGGTAGAAAACACCAGTAGGCTCCATACTGGAGTAAACCATGTGAGAAACGCAGAAGGACACCTGAACCTATCGCCCAAGCATGAGATTGGGAGAAGCAGAACAGGCAATGCCAGAATAAGCCTAACGGGGAGGGTGGCGAAAGATACCGCCCCGTAGAAGGATAAACCACTCCAAGGGAGTGAATGTAGAAAATCCCACCTGAACAGGTCCTCGCAGATCGGGGAGGATGGGTGGGCGCAAGGAATCTGCGGTTAGACAACGTCTCTACCAGATACATCGTTACCGAAGGTAAGTAACTCGTACATCTGATAGAGACATCTAGCCGCAGATTCCTTAACTTAGACTAGATACCAAAGCCATACCCCAGAGGAGGCGGGTCTGCGAGAGAACCCCACTAAGTTGTATGGGGAACAGAAGTGTCAAGCAGCCAACTAAACACAGTGGGGGCAGAACTGCCAGAGTGGCCAACACCGGAGTACAATACTCCATAGGGAGAGGCCAACAATGAGAGGCAATGGCATTAAAGCTGCCTAGGGCGGCAGGAAATCCCTGTTGGTGAAACAGAGGAGAAGTGAGCACAGAACCAGAAGGGCAGTGCGGAATAAAAGTGGATACCTTCCGAAAAGGGAGAGGAACCAAGTGTATAATATGAGGGATCCACAGGATCTGATGGACTTGGAAAAGAGAAAGGTGTAGCCAGGGTACAAAATGGACCAAGTCCGAGCAGGCAGGATGGACATGCAGAAGCACAGTGGAAGTGAGAACAGCAGCGGAAGGATGCTGATGACTCCCAGGATGAGGCAGTGTTAAAGGAAACACAAGACCGGCTAATGCACTGTGGCCCATGCACCGGACATGTGAAAGGGCGGCCATGAGAAGAATGGCAACAACCAGTGCCACGAATGTGGGGAACAGAAGTACACAAGAGAAACCGTATGTACCGCCAGAACCACACCATGGAGAGGAGAAGGCCCCATAAAGCGCCACGAGCAACAGCTGAGACACGAGAGACACACTAATAGGGGTATCGTGTGAAAGAGAGCCAGCAAAACTAACACACATCGAAGACATGCGCTCACGAAAGTGAGGAACAAGACCACAACCACCGCAAGGAAGAGTATGCCTGCAGGAGGTCTGGGTGTGTGTAGTACGCCGGACAGGACTAAAGAAGATAGGGCCCAGCCCGGTGGATGAGCTGAGAATGAAAAACCATGATAGCACCAACAGCTACGTAGCAGTGGTATTGGCCCAGAGCCAGACACAACAGCCACAGGCGGTAGGAAAGATTCACTGGCTACCGTGAGACAGACAGGGAGGCCGAACAGCACTGGAAGTAACAAGAGTGGATATACGCTCAATACTGCACCAGAGAAAACACTGCTGGGAGGAGAACACCCCCGCTGAAAGCAGCAACCGCAGCTGGAAGGAAAAACAGGACAACACATGCCCTGGTAGGGAAGTGGCCAAAAAAGCAAGGCACAAGACAAAGACAGCATGAAGGTCTGGGGCCAGAATGCCGCCACGGAGAGCGAAGTCCAAACATGAAAGGACTACGCAGCACTGGTATAGGAGAGTAGAACCGTACAACGGAAAGGTGCCGGAAAACGCACCAGCCTGTGAGCATACTAGGGAGCAGTCACTGTACGTAATAGAACACAGCGACAGGGTCCTGTGATTGTGTGGCGCTTAGAGACGGAATGACGGCGAGAGGTAGCATTTCAAAGGGTTTTTATTCTTTGAGGTTAACAGTTAGTCAGAGGAGGGGGGGGGATACGGGGCGTCCGCTCCGTTATTCGTCAGTGTCCGGGCCCAGGAGTCGTTGCGTCCTCTTCGGATCTTCACGCTCCGTGATCCAGGATGTAAACCAAAAGGGAAAGAGAAGGAAAAGTAAGGCGGGGCCCCGTGGAGGCAATTCCTGGCAAAAGGGAAGGGAGTGGGGGGACGTAAGACCCAAGTACCGCCACCAGTGAATCGCGTGCCCTGCTATGTCAACACGTCTTATACTATGGCTTCTGGGTGCCAGTTACCGTCCCGCCTCCCCTACTCCTTAACCCAAAAGGCCGAGACACGATCACGCACTTCTTGAAGCCACGCTCCTCCTGGAACGTGGCTGGCGTGGTCGCAGTGCCGAATCGGGTTCGGCTCCCTCTTTCCGCTGTAGAGATTCCGCTGCAGGACGTCCAGGTCATCGGATTCCGCTTCGGTAGCTTCTGGCAGGCGACCACTCGACTCGGGAGCTTTTTTCGTTGTGCCGGCGCCGGTCGCTTTCACTTCCGTCTCCGAACGCCTCCCGTCGTTGATAGGTGCATGTGACCAGGTCACATGTGGCGGTCCAGGAGGCTGGAGATCCACATCCTTAAAGGAACAGTGCGGTTCCCGGCAATCGAGAGCAGCAGAAGACTGGAAACAGAGGAGAGGGGAAACATGAGGGGGGAACACGTCCGGATCGTCTCCTGTCTGCGGATCATGGGCAGTCACCTCGTCACAGATAGGCAGGCCAGAGATGGAACGGCCGCAGCAAAAGAACTAAGATGAGACGGCAGGGACCTAAAAGCCCATCCGGCCTCAAGAAATGGAGTAGTGAGATGCAAGGGAGTGCCGCAGACCAGCAGCAGCAACTATGAGAGAGCCCAACAAATGGACCGCAAGAAGGCCCCGGGAGGGCATGCAGCAGCAGTAAAGCGCACAGGCACAGCTGCCGAACAACGTAGCAAAAAGGGCCCCACAGAAGCGTAGAAAGACCGCCGTGGGAAGAAGGCAGCTATACAATAGCGAACAAATACCCCACATAGGGTAAGCATCAACCCGCAGAAGGGGCACCCCTTGAGCGCGAGCCCATAGACAGAGGACGTAAATTGGGAACACAGAAACCACAGGTTCCGAACATATAACCCTTGTAGTAGGGGCATGCAACCTGAACCACTAGGCCATAGAGATTCAGAAAAAATAAGCAGCTGACCTGCAGCATGATAGAAAGCAAATACGGCGAGAAGCCGCTTAGGCTGCTGAGGTATTACCAGGAACCCAGGGCCAACCTGAAGCAAGACACACTACGGAAGGGTAGACAGAAGGCGGTGAACCGCAGAGTCCGCATGTGCGTCAAACAGGGACACACCATCAAATGGTAAGTCCCGGAGACTGTCACGGACATTTTCGGGGAAACCCCCGTCGAGTAGCCAAGCATGGCGGCGCAAAGCAACGGACCTCGCCATCGCCCGACCCACCGAATCGGTAGCGTCAATGGCGGACCGAACGGTAAACCGCGCCATTTCTCGGCCTTCGGGAAGAAGACGAGCTACGTCAGCGCGAGGACACTCAGGGAGGGCAGGCAAAAGACACTCCACCGAGTCCCATAGGGCAGAAGAAGCCCGGGCAAAGACGCAAGCCGTGTTTAGAGCACGTAAGGCTGAACTAGAGGACGCAAAAATGCCGCGTCCACACGCTTCCAACCAACGAGACTCCCTAGTAGGAGGCTGCAGAAGAGGTGGAGAGGAAGGGTGCGTGGCCAAAGACACCTGCACTACAAGGCCATAAGCCCCCGGCTGAAGGGACAAACAGGCTGGGCTTTCAGGAGCCGGACGGTGCCGGTGTGCTACAGCCCTGTCGACAGCATCTCCGGAAGAGGGCCGTGCCCATGTCCCGAGAAGGGCATTGAACAATAAGCCGCTAAAAGGTAGCAAGGGCTCAATATCTACCGCACCCTGGTGGAGGAGATCCAATAAAGGGTCGGAAGACAAGGACACAGAAGGAGGGTGCAAATGTAAAACAGCTGCAGCCCTACGAACACCCCTCAAAAACAAAGCACCAGCTTCAGTGGGCGTGGTGGGGGGGTGACAATAGCCCATCTGTATGGGACGGTTGCAAGCAGACACGTCTCACAGGAGGAGGAACAAGGGCCCATGGCATTGGAGGCAACTGGCGTGGAGACCAAGTCCGGGCATACCCAGCCTGTGTCCTCCGGAAGCGGAGAACCGACAGGTGCTGGCGACCGCTCCGGCGTCGAATGACGCCGCAAAGGCATCGAACCCACCATGGAGAGGCGCGGAGACAGAGCCTGAGGACCAGGTGGCGACAGGCACGGCGTGGGGCTGAAACGCCCATCGGGGTTGGCACCCGACGCCGGCACGGCTCCGGAGTCGAGGCACTCGGCCGCTGGCGCCGATGATGCCGATGTCGACGCAGGGAGCCGCCAGGGGCTATGCGGAGACAAGGCAGAATGGCACGGCGTGGGGCTGAAACGCCCATCGGGGTTGGTACCCGACGCCGGCACGGCTCCGGAGTCGAGGCACTTGGCCGCCGGCGCCGATGATGACGCCGGCACGGCTCCGGAGCCAAGGCACTCGGTCGGCGCCGAGGGCGAACCCACCGGCGGAGATCCGACCTGAATGCCTACCTCCACTGTGGGACCCGAAGGCACGCCAGGGAGAGGAGGTGACCCGAAGATGGAGTGCAGAGCCTTGTAGTAGGCTTCCATCTGGGGCCGAGTCGCGCCAGTACCCGGAAAGGGCGGGTAAAGGGAGGCTGACTCCGGGGCGCACGGGTCCGTGTGGGAACGGGAACCATGGCCCCCATCGTCACGTGGAGGCGTGACTTTTTCTTCAACTTACCTGTAGAGCGACGTTCGCGGGATCGACTCCGGGAGCGGACGCGGAGAGAAGACCCAACCAGAGAACGTCGGGGAGACGCCGTGCGGGTAATCCGGGTGGCTAAGAGCTTCATCCGACGCTCCCGTAGGGACTTTGGGCGCATCTGCCGGCAGGCGTTACACTCCATGGAGTCATGGTGCGACCCAAGACACCACATATAAATGGCGTGCGGGTCCGTCGCCGACATCTGATGCGAACAAGTTTTGCACAATTTAAAGCCCGAAGGCATCGCACACTGCTCCCCGATGCCAAAGGACGTCGAAAAAAGGTCCTGAAGAAAAACAGGCCAGAGGAACAGCTGAATCTCGGATCCGCGTTGGAACGAGGAAAAGAAGGAAAACTGACGTCAGCGCACCAGGGGGGTCCTATATAGCTCCACTGACGTCATGTCCGGGGACAACGTCAGGGCGGAGCCAGGCAGCGCCGCCCCCCGGCGCGCAGAGGTACTGCTATGCAAAAAAAATTTGGATCCAGTCTGACGCCTGGGGATATTCTAAGTTAAGGAATCTGCGGCTAGATGTCTCTATCAGATTCAGAATTCAGGATGACATGAGGCCATGTCAAAGCCAATAGTAAGAACTTAATAATACTACCAATGTACAACACAGTGCACATTTGTGCACCACTGCTCATAACACTGCACTTTGAGACCAAAAAGTACATTCCACACCTCTCTCTCTCTCTCATGCTTTCAAATGCACATCCCACACGTTCTGTTCTTGGCAAGGCTGTTCTACTCCGTGACAGCTCCCACTGAAAGACTGCAAGATTACAAGAAAGAAGCCCTTAAGAGAAACAAGGCATATGCAGGACGTCATACATTCAGGCTAGGATAAAATAACACACCAAAGTCAATTAAAATAATGGTAGTCAAAGGTCATCACAGGGTGTCAGACCACAAGAGTGCCTCTAGCACTACAGCCCCTCCCCGGTCAGCAAGGATGACGTCTAACACCATCCGGTTCTGTAACGCAACAAGCCGCGTAGCCTGGAGCTCAGCTGTAATATTGGTCAAAATTCCTGCTGTGGTATTAATGACTCCTTCTACAACTCTAGTGAGCTGACGAATGTTAAGGCTATTGGACATAGGGCCCCAAAAGGGTAGGCTACCCTTCATAGCATCTGTGAACTGCTGCAGAGTGGTGTCTGTCTGATCTATGTCTTCTGTATTAATAACCCTTCTAATTCGGGACAGATGGGCACTCCTACGCTGCAATCAATGGTCCTTATGGTAATTGGGCGGTGCTATGTAAACTGGGGAAAGGAGGAAAGAGAGGTAACATAAACCTGACCATCCCCTAGGGAGCCAAACATAAGCTTGAGACCCACAAACAAAGTAGACATTATGCGGTGGGAGCAAAGGCGGGCTACTATTCGTGCTCAACGTATATGTATAGTTGCAATTACTCTTTCCCACTTTTACCTTCCTAAGTCCTCGAACACAGAAACCATCTGTTGTGTTGGCTACTGACACCGGCATTGCCTCATCCTGAGTAATATTGCGCATTTGAAAGGAGCGAAAATATTCAGTGACATTGAACCCCTGGAAATCGAACATTTCATTTCGGAGCCATGTTACATTTTACTCTCTCTCATATATGTTCATACAAGCTGTTGGGGACAATGTATCAGGAGTCCCTTGTTCCCCTGGGGTAAACCCTTGGTGGACACGTATATATTCTAACACTGTGTGATAATCAGCAGATGTCATATTCATAGTAGAAGAATGATAATGAATGTATACCATAGTAAACAATTCAAACCACCCCTCGCAGCTTCCCAAATAGGACAATGGCAATGATAACAGACTATCACTCTTATGTGTAACTGAAGGGAGCAATCCGCAGATCCAACAATTAGTGTCATTTGACGTATCATGGGCTTGGTGGAGCGTTTGTAAAAATACATTATCTACATATGTCTTTCTGTGGTCACCTTTATGAGGAGCCAAAGTAACAAAAATTTGTTCAGGGGGAACAGGCGTTGTACCAATCAGAGAGTGCACAGGATATTTCTCCTCAAGGAACCATACTATTCCAAGTACCGCTATCAGGGAAATCAGAACAATCCCCATGAAAACTATTTTACTCTTTGTGGACCAACTGGGCCAACCAGACTCATCCCGCCCTAAACGCGGCGGTGCTGCAAATGGCTGTTCCTCCTCAACAGTTGGGCGACCAAATGGATATTGTAGTCAGAGGAAAGGAAATGCAATGGAGCTGATAACAAGAAAACAAGAAGGGGGCAAATGTTCCCAGTGTCCTTTTGAGCCTCACTGGTAGACTCCTACTGTTCATCAACATTGGCACTGTTGAGCACCGGCGGTGGAGCTAGGCGATCCCAGCTCTTTGAAGAAATCCCACGTCGCTCAGGATAAGGTACCCGCCCTCCAAGGGAGCACGTTCAATTTATCCTGTCCAATGTCTGAACAATGCACCAATCTCGCCTCTCCCTATTCTACTGTTGCCTGACTTATCGAGTCCATCCCTGCTAATCTGACTTTTCCTTTGGTGCACTGTTCCTTCGTCGGGGCGCAAATTGTACCTAGCTACTCCAGGCACAGAAGGGTCAGTAGAAAGGGGCTCAGACACAGAGGGGCCAATGGTCTGGGACACAAGCACAGATGGGTCAGGAACAGGGCTCCTGAATGGCCCAGACCTCAGGGGGCACTGCTGCATTCAACACTGCATTATTCTCATCCTCCGTTTGGGTCCACATTAGCTGGGCATCCGAGAAGGGGACAAAGCGGGGCACCTGTTCCCACTCCGAGTCACCGATGCCATCAAGGACCCATTGATCGTAGGGCAGGGGCAAAGGCACTCTGCGGCAGTGTTGGATTTGAATCCAGTTCTTTCGGCCGGTGACCTTCACGGCGGAGCGGGTGGCAAGGAGCACCTGCACTGGCCCCTTCCACCGTGGCTCCAGACTTCCTTTCCTCTGGAAATGGCGGACCAAAACAAAATCACCAGGCCGAATATCGTGTCCTGGCCGCTCAGGTGCTGGCGGAAGTGCGTCTTGAATCTGTTGGTGAATAGAACGCAGATTTTTAGTTAACTCATATAGGTAGTCTACCAACAGAGGATATTCCATTTCTGAAAATTTACGAGGCCGCGGGACGCCCCACACATTTGCTGGGCGTCCAAACACGACCTCGCAAGGTGACAGTCCTGTCCTAGAGTGTGCTGTGACTCTTATAGACAAAAGGGCTAATGTTAAAGCATCTGGCCACTGCAACCCTGTGCTCTCCTGAATCTTTGCCAATTTCAGTTTGAGAGTACTGTTGTACTTCTCAACTAAGCCTGCTGACTGGGGGTGATGTGCGGCATGAAATTTCTGTTTGATATGTAGATCTTCACACACTAACTGGATGACCTTCGAATTAAAATGGCTGCCATTATCACTCCAAATCAAGCGGGGCAAACCGAAACGAGGGAAGAACTCCTTTAGGAGTGCTTTCGCAGTCGCCACGGCTGTGTTTTCTTTAGTGGGGTAAGCCTCAGCCCATTTACTGAATGCACAAACAACCACTAACACATATTTCAGATTGTTGACTCGCTCCATTTCAATGAAGTCCATCTGGAGGACCTCAAAAGGAAAAGTGGGAGGTGCAAAATTACCAGGGGGTGTATGTGTACCTTTCCCAGGATTATGCATCATGTATACCATACAATATTTGACCAAGTGGGCGGCTGTCTTTGGGATATTGTCATTCTGCCATACAGGGTCTAACAATTTACAAATGCCTTTTGCACTGATATGGGCTGGCCCATGTGCCATAGTGACTACAGGGAGGACATATGCATCTGGTAACATCCATCTCTTTTTCCCATCCTCGTCCAAACATGCTGTGCTTTCCTGCCATACTGCTAACTAGTCAATCGTCGCTTCACTTTAAATCTCTTTCACATTGTCCAGTGTATCCTCAAACATAGTAACCTCGGACACCCACCTAGCGGGACCTGCTACAAACATCTTTTTCATCTTTGTTCGAGCTGTCTCCTTAGCTGTCTGATCTGCAAATGCATTCCCCCTACCCACGTTGTCAGTAATTGCCTTGTGGGTGCTGCACTTCACTATCGCTAATTTCTTGGGGAGTGTCAAAGCAGACAAAAGCCTATATATCAAAGGGCCATGCTGGATCTTCATCCCATGGGAAGTGAGAAACCCTCTCTCTGCCCAGAGCCGTCCAAAATTATGGGCGACTCCGAAAGCATACTGGCTGTCAGTAAAGATATTGACAGCCAGTCCCTCACTCAACTCGCAAGCCCGTATAAGGGCAACGAGCTCCGCAGCTTGGGCCGACTGATAGGGAACTCGTGAATTCTCAACTACCGTGTGCAGTGTTGTGATAGCATATGCTGCTGTTGTAGTGCCATCTGGTAGCTTAAAACAAGAGCCATCGACGTATAGTTCCCCTTGGGGGTCAGATAAGGGAACATCAGTCAGGTCTACCCGTCCCTTCGTCTCCTCCTCCGTCTGAAAAATACAATCATGTTTATCAATTTCCTCACTCTCAGAAGGGAGGGATAGCAGCGTGGCTGAGTTCAGAGTGGCACATCTTTTAATTGTAACATGCGGTGCAAAAAGGGTCAATTCATAACCGGTCAGATGTGCACTGGTGAGGTGCTGTGTCTTGGTTTTATTCAAAAGTGTATCCACAGCATGGGGTACCATGACTGTGAGGTCGGTATCAAGTACGAGCCCAGCAGATTGTCGTATAGAGATGGCCACTGCTGCGACTGCTCGTAGACAGCTCAGGAGGGCTCTTGCGACAGGGTCAAGAAGAGCAGAAAAAAAAGCACACGGCCGTTGCTTACCTCCAAAGGCCTGTGTTAAGACAGAAAGCGCACAACCGGCCGACTCGTGTACGTACAGCACGAACGACTTCCCATAATCAGGCGTACCGAGCACAGCTGCAGAGCAAAGTGTGACTTTTAATTGCTCAAAAGACTGCTGACATTCAGGCGTTCAAGGCAAGGGTTCATGCACATCTTTAGTGGTTAGCGCAAGCAGGGGTTTTGTTAGTAACGAATAATTAGGGATCCACTGACGACAGTAGGAAGTAATGCCAATAAAAGCGCGCACCTCCCTCTGCGTTTTAGGGATAGGCATCTTCACAATGGTGCTGATGCGCTCAGGGGTCAATCTTCTATCCTCCTTCGACAGTAGGTGACCTAAATAGGTGACCTCCTGTCGACAATATTGAAATTTAGAAAGGGACACTTTATGTCCATGGTGAGCTAAATGTAGCAACAACTTAACCGTACTGTCATTGCATACCTTTTCAGTGTCAGAAGCTATTAGTATATCATCCACATATTGAAGCAATACATTACCTGAGGGAAGCGTGAGGGAGTCCAATTGGGCTTTCAAGGCTTGGCTATATATACTAGGTCTCTCAGTATAGCCCTGGGGAGCTCGACAGAATCTAAAGCTTCTGCCAGCTAGGGTAAAACCTAACAAGTGTCTGCTGTCGGGATGGATCGGGATACTAAAGAATGCATTTTTCAAGTCAATGACAGAAAAGCATTTAGCAGAGGAAGAAATCATCGTCAAAAGAGCAGTAATGTCAGGGACCACCGGGAACTGAGGGACCACTATTTTATTAACTGCGCGCAAATCAATCACAAAACGATAAACATCTGGGTGATCATCGGGGGGTCTGAAGATGCCTTTTTTAGAATGGGAAGAATAGGGCTATTACACACATTTGCAGTCGTCTCTTCAACCACTCCCGTCTCAATCAGGTCCTGTATAATCCGCTGCAAAGCTCACTCCCCTGCTTGTGGTATTTTGTACTGGGGAATACGAGGCAAAATGGCATTGTGTTTAACTTTAATGGAAACCGGGGGAATTTGCAATAGTCCTGCATCCGTGTCACCTGTTGCCCACAACGTGGGTGGCACATCCTTAAACTCAGCAGGAAGGGGCGCATTTTTGGACAGACACTGCTTAGAGCTGACCACATTCGGACCCATTGTCATGTAAACACCTTCCGGGGAGCAATAATCGTTCGCATGCAACTTCTTTAATAAATCTAGGCCCATTAAATTTTCTCCACAGTTTGATGTCAACAGGAACTGTGAATCCACAGTAAAAGAACCTATAGTCAGTGTAAGAGGTTTGGAAATGGGGCTTACAACCGGTACACGAGAAAATCCTACCGAAACGTTATTATGGCCAGACAGAGCTGCCCCAGGGACCAGTGAACAAGAAACAGAGCTATTCATTGCACCTGTATCCACCAAGAATTCCTTAGCTGAGCCATGCACATCTGCAGTAACATACGGACAGCGCTGATCTACAGCTATCTGGACTGGTCCCTCACTCTGTCCCTGGCTATCCTAGGTGTGAGACATCCCTGTCGCCTCGTCCAGATCATAGTCATCGTGGTAATACTGGCCACCCCTGTTGCCTTCAAAGTAATTACTATCTGAACGATCCTGCGATGTGGCAGCATGCTGGGCTCTGTCCTGTCCACCAGCTCCACGACCCCGTCCACTAGAACCTTGTCCTCTAGGGGCCGCGACTTTCAGCAACAACACGGGACACTCGCTACGCCAGTGTCCCTCCTCCTTACAATATGCACACTGATTAGGCCCTACATGCGTAGTATTCCGGCTGGTCCGAGGCAGCTGGCGGGCGGTACCACCACGTCCTCTACCATTCCCCCGAGAAGCCTACTGTAACAACACCTTTGTCTTCAATTCCTTGTGCTTTTTCTCCACCTTCTCCTCCTTATTTTCCCTGTGTTCATAATACTGTGCCATACTCAATATTACAGAAGGAGAGGACGTCGTCCAAGTGCTCTCCGCAATCTCTGGGAGCAGGTTCGTGACAAACCTGTTAACGAACAATCGGACACCTCCCTCCACCGACAAATCCTGTCCGCTTAAGTCCAGAAACACACCCTCAAACCGAGTGAAAAAATCAGACACACTTTCATTTTTCTTCAGACGACATGGCGTTAACTTGTCCCAATCTACTCTTCTTGGTGGAATAAGAGAATGCATATAAGAGATAATTCGGCCAGGCAAGGCTAGTATCTCGGCCCTAGGCTTCTCACCAGGCTTCCTCTCCTGATCCCATGCTTTAATCTGATCACAGCTACCACCAAATTCTGCACCGTGGCCTCCAAATATCAACTTGTACCAGTAAACTAAAGAACATTTCAACATCCGCAAGCGTCATCACTGTTGATTAAGCGGCCTCCGTCAATTCCTTATAGTACGCAGTAGGATTTTTCCTAGGATCGGGTAACTGAGTCTTAAGGGACAACACCTCACTCCTCTTCCATGGGGTATAAACCCACTGTTCTTGGAAACGGGCCTCTACCCTTGGTCTAACAACAACATTCTGCTGATCCCGTAGCTCCGGTAGTTCAGTGTGATATATGGGATGGACTTCCCTCATCGGAAACTGGGATACTGTCTTCGGGCTCTTCTCAAGCAGCCTACTTCGGTAAGCTACCAGCGTTGCGACATTACCAAAAACCTCACCAGGCGGCATACCAGCAGCATATACATTGTCCCTAATATCATAAATAATCTGTGGGGCCAAATCATTGAAACACTGTTCCCATAATCCAATCAAAGTAGCCTACATGTGCTTGAGGGCATGCTGCTGCACAAACGGCTCATAATCTTCATCACACTCCACACATCTTCCGTACTATAGATGGAGTTACGAGCCCACTGGGCGGCCTGATTGGCTACCACCCTTTTCTCTTCATCGCCCACATCAGATCGTATCAATATCTGCCCCATTCGGCTCCCCCTCGCGCATGAGAAGCTCGTTCAGCGTACCCTAGGGCGTCATGCACTGCATACCATGGGCGATACTGGCTCAAATCCATGTCATAGTGCAACAAAATTAGTGAAGACTTTGCACAACTACAACCCCTCACCTCTAGGCCTAGGGATGCTTGGCAACCCCTGCCTGTTATGTGCCTGAGGTAGGCTCATGTAGCAACGCTGCACATTTTCTTATATTGCCCTCTTTCTGCACAATAACATTTTACAATAACCTTTTGCACATATTTGCGTGCGTGACAATGTTGGATTAGTTTCTCTGAAACTGCTTGTCTTACACATTTCGCTTCGGGCAACATTATCATGATGCCTTGAACACAGAGTACAAGGCTTTGCACACGCTGCACAATGTCGTTCTATCTTCATCCACGGGGCGACAGGGCTATCTGCAAACCGATAATGCTAATCTGTATATATATTGCAAGATGCTTTCTATTATAACTAAATAAGCATTTCCTGGGGTTAGCCATAGGAGACACTTCTGCTGACATCGAAAGGTCCCTGCAGGCTGATGCCTCGCCAAGGAGCTACCTAACATCTCCATGAGGGGTGTCCAGTTCGTGATCAAGACGGCTCCTAAATTCTGTCCAGCCAGGAAATGGGGTTGATTATCCCGTGGGGGATTCTTGACTATACACTCACACACACACACACTAGACACGAGTGACTGAGCGGAAAGGTTCAAGATCTGTTACCACGATCCCTGAGGGGTCAGGGTTGTCATGTTCAGTGGTTGCCAGAAACCATTCGCTCCCTGTGTGGGTTAGGGGGGCTTGTGGTGGCACTGTGAGCTAGCTGGTCTCTAGGCCAACATATACTATGGGGTGCATAGAATCAGTCTAGGTACCTCACCCAAAGATTATGTTGGCCATAAACGTGCAGATTCTACTAATTAATGGGAACTGCACAACATGGCGCTGCCAACATTGGTTGGGTTCTTATTTTACGGTTCGCTTGAGTAGTTCAATCGTGCTTTCTCAGAGACTCCTACTCACCTCCAAACCGGAGACGTCAGTGGTGGTAGGGAAATCTGCCTCAGCTGAGTAGGTAGAGCCTTTGTATTGGCTGTTGCTTGTTCAAGCTTGAAGGATAGAATTTCCCACATTGTGTTAACCCTCTCGGTAATTTTTTGTTCTATTATGTCTGGAGACGAAGCGCCCCAGGCACAGAATATCTCAGAGAACTGCAGACATGCGGTTACTCTAAAATGATTAAATGTTGGTCTCTCGGCTACGGGTGGAGACGTAACCATCATGGTTGAGGCACACGAAGCATTTAAGACAGAGGTGTTCTATTCCTGGGTTAAATTCTCGGCTGCAAATGCTTGTGCAGAATTATTTCATACTTACATTGAGGACGAAGCACTGGAGGAATGCACTCCATATGAGGACATAGATTTTCCTCTCTCTTACCAAGAATATATTAATTGGTTTAAAGGCGCATTCCCTCACACAACAGAAAACGTGAGACTTGGTCCGTTCAGTAAAGAGGGAGCAACATGGCCGGTCTTAGCTGCATACACACCGCTTCCTAACACTAATCTAACTGCAGCAGAAATGCATACACTATATAGAGATTTTTTTTAAATATACAGCAATCTCACACAGTTAATAATGCCAACACTAACAGTAAATCCTGCGCAGACTGCTCAAACTGCACACCACAATTGGCTACTACAGGTATTAGCCCACAAACACTGAATGCCATTATGGAAAAAGATTCTAACAAGTCGAGAACAAATTCCGTTCTGGATAGCACAAAAAACAAGCCAGCTTGAAGCAGTGTTTCCCCATACGGGCCTGCAGGAAAAACACGGAATACTGACTATTTGCTTGCCGATGGGGATGGCTCCCCCTGTGGAAGACTTTGCAACTTGGGGTACAGTCTTCGCTGCCCTTTACACCAGAACACATGGTACCACTTCTCTGGCTGTTTTACCTGAGATACTGAAACAGCTTCAGAATGAGTATGGGGTGGCACCTGCCCTGGACTTAGGGATGCAACTACAGGGCAATTTTGCCGCAGTGTCCGCCATTATATTTCGCAACATATAGGGGGAGGCAGCTGCATTGGCTATACACCAATGCCTGAGGGATTTCACTCCTGCGCAGCAGGAGCGGGAATTACCAAAAATTATCGAAGAAACCTATGCTACACTAGGTAGAGATAATTTGGGAGCCAGACACGGGAAACCACAAGTAAAGAGTAATCCTGAAAAGGATAACTCTAGACAAGCACCCAGTTCTTCAACAAAGAAGAAATGGGATAATAAACAAAAGAATAAAGACCGGACACGATCACAAGATGGGTCTCATCAGCAGGAAGCCACTGAAAAAAGACAATCTCAGAAACCATGATAACATTAGAAAGCTTGACAGGTATCAGGATGCCGATACATGTTCCTCTTGTTCCTTTCAGGAGTCATCCGATACACATTCGGAGAGAAGTGGACGGTCAGAGCGCAGATCGGAAGAGCATGTGAAACCGAAGAAGGAATCACAACGCTCACCTGATTACATCATTAATAAAGAAGAAAAATCAAAGACTCCTAAACCTCAATTTAAAAAGAAAAAGGTAGCTGGAATTAAAATCAGGCATCCCAGAATACTGAGGACTCTGCTTCTAAACGGGGAGTGGGCAGTGACAATGCTGGAAAGCATGGCAGAAGTCACAGTAGCTCACCAGAACCTGTTGGATTATCTGGCAGCAGTAGCGCTGAGTGAGCATATCACGGTGGAAACACCGGATAGTATGGTAAGTGTAACACATAATTAAGATGAAATTACACTCCAGTTGGAGGGGGACATACTCCAGAAACATCAAGGCTCTCTTTTGGGAGAACTTGATGTATGATTACGATACTCTTTTGGCTGAAACAGACTGGGCACCTGATTTCGTAATGGAGTACCCAAACGGGGAAACAGTAATTTTACCATCCTTTTCTGACCTCGTTCCTGAATCGGTGAAACATTCTTACGCCAAGGAGTGAGCTTTAGCGCAAGCTCCAGCATTATACTGCAATCATGTGGGGTGGGGTGGGATGATGAGTCACCTCATCACGAGATCCAGTTGAAATCAATTCCTAAACCCCAAAGACAATATCCAATTAAACATGAAGCTAAACAATAAGTTAGAAAAATTCTAGAACAACGTGAATACCAAGGTGTAATAGAAAATTACACCTCATCAATGAATAATCCCTTGTTTCCCATTATGAAACCGGACAATTCATACCGCACTAATGAACAACATTGTGCGGGAAAAAATGCAAAACAACACTAGATATCTCAAATGGATTTTTCTGCCAAAATATAGTGTCTGGAAACAGATATTTGACAGCATTTTCAGCGCGAGGCACACAGAGGCAATTCTGTCGATTACCCCAGGGGTATAAGAATAGCCCTGGGCTGTTCTCAGCCAGGGTAACGGAGTTACTTCAAAATTTTGATGAGGAGGCATTGTCATACGTTGATGATATATATCTAAAGGACAATAAATGAATGGAATACTTGAACAGAGTGGACCGCATAGTTATGGGGTGTAATACGGCACCGACCGCCTCCCAGGAATACAACATGGCGGCCAGTGCAGAATCGGACAAAAGGAAGGTTAGCGTACCTGCATACGCGGTACACTCCTCGGAAGACGCGGACGACATCCGGAAGGAGGAGTTGAGGGAGGAACTGGAGACGCTGGAACAGGGAGATGGGACGCCACAGGTGTCGGAGGAAGCTGCCCGAAGAAGTGAGGAAGATCAACAGCGAGATCCCGAGGACAACGGCACCGGAGCCGGCAAGCAGACGTCACGCCCGCTTGACGAGAGCCCTGCTGTTACCACTGGTACCCCAGAAGAGGAAGCCATCGGTACGGCCACTGCCACGGCTCAGGAGGGTCGTGGTCCCATGCAATACTCCGCTGGTGTGCGGGAAGCACACGCTAACAACTACATTGAAGGAGAACTGATTCACGGGTGTGGTGAAGGGAGCACAAAACCATCCCTGTGGACACTACGCTGTAGTTACATCGTTTTTTTTCTTTTCTTTTATTTTGAGGCGGACACCCTAACCAGTCCAGACGGTTGGTGGATATTCCCAAACTACACGGGAAACGACCTTGAAAAGGAAGTACGGCCAAGAAGCAGGCACACACTGCTCAAGAAGGAGACCGCTTCTTCCCCACGTTTTCTTCAGCATTGTTATTTTGATGACTTCATAAGACTGCTCCAACAGTAACACTTCATTCCCCAATAAAAAAACTAAAAACAAAGTCCATATCCCTCTTCCTCACGTGTCTTGTTTCCACTGCGCCTTTCTGGTCTAACAAAAGGTGAAAGACGAAGGAGGGAATAAAAAAAAAGGGGTGGGGGAAGGGAGAGGGAACAGCCAAGACAACAGTGGTGTTAGAAGTGGGATTATTGTGTCTAGCTCATAATGACACAACCCATCACAATGGAGGCCATGGTAGCCCAGCTGGCCGAAGGGCAATGTCACCTACAGCTTGTCCTAGAGCAACAGGCGAAAAACGCACAGGAAGAGAGGGTGGCTTTCCAAACCGCCTTGAAATAGCAGGCTTCTTTACTTACCACCAATCAACAGGTATAGGATACTGCTATTCTTCGTCTTACAGATGCTATCTCTAACACCCGAATTCACCCAAACGTGCCCAGTTCAGTCCTGCAAAAATTCCAAGAAGGGGATGACCCGGACTATTTCTTTGTGAATTTTGAGAGGGTGGCCTCTACCGCGGCCTGGCCACCAGAACCCTGGGGCCAATATATAGCCCCCCTCTTGTCCGGGGAGTTGCAGGCGGCCTACCAGGCAGCTAACCCAGCGAGTACAACTTCCTACCATGAGATAAAAAAGGCTATCCTGGAACGGTTGGGCTGCGATGAAGAATATTACCGCACCAAATTCCGCAAGGAAAAGTGGGTTCCAGGTTATAACCCTAGAGCTCTTTATTACAGAATAAAAGACCTGGGGAACCTGTGGTTACAGCCCACCACGTCGTCCATAGAGGAAGTTACTGAAAAAGTTGTGTTGGAACACAGAAGCGTTGCCTTATAATACACGTTCCTGGCTGAAACAACACCCTAATCTTACTGCACATTCAGCCATAGAGCTGGCTTGTGCCTACCACCGTTCCCCGGACTTCCATAGTATGTCCCAAAAGACAACCTTAACAACGCCCAAAACAGCTCCCCGTACACTAAACCATGGTGGAGAGTCACAACCTCCTGGCACCATGAAAAGTACAGGAAAACCTGAGTCCGAAAGTCCAGGCCAACACATGGGACCCCAGTGCTTTCGCTGCTGCGAATGGGGCCATATCTCGAGAATTGTCCCCACAAGACAGAGGCAGCTGAACCGATGGAAGTGGGCTATGCAAAGGGAAGAGTTTTGGTAATAAGGGGGGAGAAAGATCGCTATACGAGGACTGTCTACCTTAATGTCAGACCAGTTGACGCTTTACTCGACACTGGATGTCGCCACTCAGTGGTTTCCCAGGAGTTGGTACCAAGAGCCCAAATAAAGGACAACAAAACCATATCAGTGTCCTGTGTACACGGTGACGTAAAAACCTACCCTGTTGCAGAGGTGCTCCTGACTATAGATGGGGAACCCCAGCTACGCAAAGTGGGGGTCGTGCCTCGACTACAAGAGAAACTGATATTAGGGACCCAATTACCCCATTTCAGAGATAACCTCACAAATACGACCAGATACACCCGAACGGTGGAGTGGTTGGGAGAGGCTCCCTTCTCCGGAGTAGACATAGAAACGCCCATAGTGAAGGTTCCGAAGACTAGAAGGGAAAAAAGAAACAAGAGAATGATTTATCAATGTTCGTTCCAACCCCCTGTTACCTCTGTTCTCTCATCCCCAGGTGCTGACACGGCTCCTTTCCGAAGCTTCAGAACAGCACAAAGAGATGACAGTACCTTGAAGTATGCCTGGGATAGGGCAGAAGAGAGCCCCGATCAGCTAGGCCACCATTTTTGTGTGAAGTGAGGTCTGCTGTATAGGGTCCATCGCAATAACAACCAAATCTCTGAACAACTCCTAGTACCCGTAGCCTTTAGGGAACAAGTCATGTGTCTCGCCCATAGCATGGCCGGTGGAGGCCATTACGGACAAGAGTATACCCTGAAATACATCCTAGGGCGTTTCTACTGGCCTGGTGTATACCGTGAAGTGGCTAGGTTCTGCTCCTCGTGCCCCAGATGTCAACTGATTAATCCCCCATGTGTGAAAAAAGCCCCATTACGACCCCTCCCCATTATTTATTTATTTTTTTAAAATTCTTTTTATTAACATTGCTCATGTTCAGGTACAGTACACAGCGGCAGTTCATGATACAGTCACAGGGATCACAGTTCGTCATATCCCCCCCCCTCCCCATTATTGAGGTCCCTTTTCAGAGAGTGTGGATGGATCCAGTGGGCCCCCTAACACCTTCGGCTAAAGGGCATCAATATATATTGGTCATTGTGGACTATACGACCCGTTACCCTGAAGCTATCCCTCTGACAAGCATGACCTCTTCATCCGTTGCCCAAGCCATGATAACTTTTTTTTCCAGAGTAGGCTTCCCGCATGAGATCTTGACTGACCAATGGACCCCTTTTGTTTCCCAACTGATGAAACAAGTATACACTCTCCTTGGGGTACGACAGATACGCACAGCTGTGTATCATCCGCAGACTGATGGACTGGGATGAGAGGTACAATAGAACCATCAAAACCATACTAAGAAAATTAGTAAATGACTAAGGCAAAGACTGGGACGTTCACGCGAGCAGAAGTCCACCGGTTTTTCTCCTTTCGAACTTGTGTTACGGCGGAAACCCGGGTCATTATTGGACATGGCCTTTGAGCAGTGGGTAGAGGAAGAAGATGAGGGAAAACCACTGTTAGCCTATAGCGAATCACTCAGAGACACTTTGTCCTCTTTGTGGGAAACCGTACATCATAACATGGAGAAGGCAATGGAAAAGCAGAAGAGAGAATATGACTAAGGGGCAAAATTGAGGGAGTTCTTATTCTTCTACCCAGCACTGATAGAAAACTCCTAGCTACCTGGCAAGGACCCTATCCCATCCTGAGTAAAGTCACCCATGTTACCTATAAGATAGCCGTACCCAATAAAAACCAGAGAGGTCAAATATACCACGTAAATCTGTTGAAGAAGTGGGAGGAACCTCTTAGGAAGAAGAATTTGATTATAGGTACTATATCCCTCACCCAGAGCCCTGACCTTCCACCTGAAATACTGGGGGAGTCTTCCCCAGAGGAGGTTAACATGGGCGAGATGTTGACTCTGACCCAAAAACAGCAAATAAAGACTCTACTAGAGAAGTACCCAAAAGTCGTCTCCAAAACCCCAGGGAGAACCGCCCTTATAGAACGCGATATATTTACGGAAATGGAGAAACTCATAAGACTAAAGCCCTACCGAGTTCCCGCAGGTAGAAGGCAAGTCATAGAAATGGAAATCAAGGATATGTTAAAGGCAAACATAATAGAACCCTCTCAGAGCACCTGGTGCTCTCCAGTGGTTCATATACCCAAACCAGATGGCAGTCTTCGTTTTTGTATCGATTTCAGACAGTTAAACGCCATATCTAAATTTAACTCCTACCCCTTGTCTAGGGTCGATGAATTAATAGAAAAAGTAGGGAAGGCCAAAGTGATGTCTACCATAGACCTTACCAAGGGGTATTGGCAGATTCCTCTTACTCTGGCCGCACGAGAGAAAACGGCCTTCTCCACACCATCGGGTCTGTATCAGTTCAAAGTCCTTCCATTTGGACTACATGGTGCACCAGCCACATTCCAAAGACTAATGGACATAATATTAAGAGCCCACCAACAATATGCAGCCGCTTACTTAGATGATATTGTAGTGTTCAGCCCAGACTGGAATACCCACTTGGTCCACCTGGAGCAGATCCTGTCCACTCTCACACAAGCAGGCCTAACCCTTAATCCAAAGAAAACCCTTCTTGCTACAGACCGCATAAATTATTTAGGGTACTCCATCACACAAGGACACATCCACCCTCAGGTGAACAAAGTGGAAGCAATACGTAACATTCTCTAGCCATCCTCAAAGAATTAAGTAGATCATTCCTCAGTCATCTATGGTCTCCCGGGCGCGAAGGCACCCGGACTGGATGGGTTGACAACGTCCTTCTACAAAACGTATGCAACTGAACTTCGCCTCATTTGCTGGACGTTTATCAGGACTCATTGGAATGTGGGGCGCTGCCACCAACTATGAGGGAGGCGGTGATCATCTCAATTCTAAAACCAGACAAACAGGCCAACCTCTGCGACTCTTATAGGCCCCTGTCTTTGATTAATGTGGACGCGAAGATTTTGGCCAAGTTGATCGCTAACCGGCTGCAACCAATCCTACCACTTAAAGCCAGACCAGACCAATCCGGTTTTATTCCGGGCAGATCAACTGCCCATAACCTGCGCACCTTGTTCGCTACTATCCATCAAATTGACCCTAAACTACCAGCCATCGCCACCTTTCTAGATGCCACTAAGGCTTTCGATTCCCTGGAATGGCCCTACTTGTTTAAGATATTAGCCAGACTAGGACTCAGTCCCAACTTTATCAACCTAATCAGCTTGCTTTACACTAGGCCCACAGCCCGCCTGAGAGCTAATGGGCTCCTCTCGGAGCCCTTTAATATTACGCGTGGCAGTAGGCAGAGCTGCCCGCTTTCGGCATTACTATTCGCGATAGCGATGGAGCCATTACCGACGAGAATTCGGCAGCACCATACAGCCCGAGGCCTTGTGTTCTCTGATAGGGGCCTTATAATTTCCATGTATGCCCACGACATCACCTTATACATTCGCAAACCTGAGGAGAATCTGAATCCTGTACTGAGGGAAATACTTAAATTTGGAGGCATGTCCGGTATAAACATTAACTGGTCCAAATCATCAATTCTTCCATTAACCGACGCACCATTAGATACGACTTCGAATTTCCGCTTATTTGGGCGGATGGTGCGGTTAAATACCTTGGGGTTGAGCAGGGACCTACAGGAAGTCTGGCGTATGAACTTTGGTAGATTGATGGAATGGCTGGAGAATAAGTCAAATTCTGGTCCACCTTACCGCTGTCCTTGGCTGGTAGAATAGCCATAACCAAAATGATAGTACTTCCCAAGTTCCTCTATCTTTTTGTAAATATACCTAACCCCCTCACCAGAGCTTTTTATAACTCGCTCCGCGCCAAGCTCATATCCCTGGTGTGGGCTGGAAAGCAGCCTCGGGTAAGCTGGGAGCTTCTGACACTTCCGTTGGCGATGGGGGGACTGGGAGCCCCAGACCTTGAACTTTACACACTTTGTACTCAGGCGCAGTTCCTCCTTTTCGGGATCTACCCGATCCCATTTCAGCCACATCGAAAGAGACGTGGCCGACACTGTCCCGCTGCACGCTGCGGTATACAAGCCTTACCACAGAACGCCTGGCGAGGTGAACACAGTCAAAACTCTTAGATAGTCCTGGGAGGGTCTGAGAAGGCGAGTTGGTACCCCACTATTATATGCCCTGTCTATCCCAATTGCACAGCACCCACAATTCCCTACACCGCAGGATGAAGGTACTATTGAATGTGCACGCGGGATGGGCATCTCCAAGCTGGGGGATCTCTACCCGCAAGATAAGTTCCTGGAAACACCGCGGAACCAAGACGGCAGCCCCATTCCTTTTCTCGAATTATTACTCTATTACCAGTTTAGAGCGACTTGTAAAACAATTTATTCCACTTTCCCGGCGCCTCCGACAACCATGCTACCGTTAGAACACCTACTTACCACTCCGTCTCCTAGAAAGCTGATCACCAGACTTTACAATCACACACAATCCAACACCCCACTAATACACCGAGGGCCCTAGTTAATTGGAGGCTAGATCTAGATGGTCTTCCTACGGACAAGCAATGGTCGTTCTGCTGTTCCCAGTTGCGTCACCTATTTCCTAACTATAAACTGAGATTAATACACTTCAAGTTCCTCCATAGAGTGTACCGCACCCCTTCACAACTACACAAGCTTGGATTACGCCAGGACTCAAACTGCTGGAAGTGTAACCAAGAAAATGTCACTTTCCTACATGCGGCTTGGGGCTGTCCTGTCGTGGCTAGTTTTTGGGAGGCAGTTTTTGTCACTATCAGGGCTGTCACAGGGTACACTCTTGATGCCGTGCCACTTGTGGCTCTTCTGGGGAATGTCGAGGAAGCTCCGCCAGAGAAGCGTAGGCTCATAGCGATGATGCTCCTTCTTGCTAAGCGCAGGGTTGCCATACACTAGGGTGCACCTCAACCTCCCTGCATTAAAATTTGGATACAGGACATTGTGTATTGCCAGCTGCGTTCTGGGACCTGTTGCCCATGGCCTCTCACCCTAAAGATATCTGGGAGCCCTTCATTTCCTGGCTTAGAGAGAGAATGGTGGACGATACTGTTAACTCAACATAGCTCATTATCCCCCAACCAGCAAGTGTGACACATTTGCGGGTTAGACATTTATTACTCTGCTACTGCTTTCCCTGAGAGGGTCTGATTAACTAGGTAATTCACTCTGCATGCATTCTACATCTCTGAGCTGTCAAGTTCTGGAATAATACTGTAAACCACGACCTTTAATTGCAACTGTCGTGTGGTTTGTGGCCTCCTGGTCTGCCTTGCCACGTTGGCTTAGGCCTGGCTGCCATGATGCTTTTTGCGCACGTTACTTTGTGCCTTTGTTTTTCCAGCCTCTGCTTCTGCCCGGCTATTTTAGAACTGTCTGCATTTCTGTCTTTCACCTTTTCTCCTGTTCCCTTTGGGTTACGTCTGCACAACATGTACAAGGTCGAAAAACAATGTCCCTTGTTCTTGCTGATCTGGCCAGTCCCTCGCACTTAGACATAACACTAAGTACAGCTGCCTTGGAGAAATTCGTGTGCTTTTAATATTGTGATATCACGGTTAGAGACACTTGGAGAAAAACCTTTCCAGAGAGAAGAGCTGTGCTTGTCTGATGATGTAAACCTTGCATCTAGATATTGAGGTATGGGGGTTCACTTGGCAATGCCCATAGGTCTTCTGTTTTTATAATAAACTAGCTTCTAGCACGGGGAGGGTGGTATGGTCATTTAGCCCTATATCCACTGCTTTATGAAATGCTTTCCCCGTTTCTATTCTATGGAATTGTAACTATGCTGATGATATTATCCTTATGCATTATGCTGATAGTACTGGCACGTGTACTGTATCTTAGAGCACGTTAGTTGAAATAAATATTTTGAACTATACAGTGTCTCTTATTACGCACGTTGTGGACAGGTATGAATGAGTTATGAAAGGGTGTTCTTGTTCCTGCGAGTCCTGAGAGAGAGAGAGAGAGATACCGTGTTCTGGGTTGTCTAATCATTGGTAGCATTGCTGCTCATGAGACGCTACAGCTAGTCGGATTGGGATTGTGGGTACTAAGGTTTATGGTTGGCTCACCACTATATTCCGAGGTCCTATTATCCTGTGCATAGCTCTGTGTATGTGCAGAATCCCTACAACATGGCGCAACCAACGAGTGGGCTGCTTATCTGCGAGACGCTTGAGTAGTACTTGTGCTTGTCCACAACCCCCTTCGCAGACGCTTCCGGAAGCGTGTGTGACGGTGATACCTCCTATATTGACGTTTTTATAGGTTCTTTCAAGCTTGAAGTTGTTAAAAGGTTTTTTTAAATAAAACCCTATATTGTGCTGCCTCATATTAGGTTGTCGAATCTTTTTAGCCTAAAATGGCTGTTCAAATTGCGGCACATAGCCGCGCAGCGCTCCGGGCTCACTTAACAGTGTATGGAGTGCCTGACGCGGGTGTCGATCTGATCTTTGTGGTACAAGGGGATCCTGCTTACCACTTTGAGGTGTTTTACTTTGGGTCACCTTTCCGGCGGTGGATGGGACTGATAATTTGTTCCATGAATATACAGCCACCGCTGTTCCTAATCTCTATAGACCTTATAGGAATCTTGAAGTACCGCTCACGGCATGGCAACACCGTGTTTGGTTTGATGGCGCCCTCCCCCAACCGGTTACCGCGGTTCGTTTAGGCCTCTTATCAATTGAAGGGGCCACTTGGCCTGTTTTGGCCGGGTACACCCCACATCCGCGTTATATGACGCTTGCAGTCGGTGAACTGCGTAATTTGCATTCGTCTTTGATACGTGTGCATAGAGCTTTAGTACAGTTTGTTACAGACAACCTCCAGGGAGCCCCGCCTGGAGTTGCAGCCCATCCAGCTGGAGCAGGCGGTGTAACCATAAGTCCTGTCATGGTTAATTCGGTGATGGGCAAGCGCCCACAAAATAAGGATGATTTTCCTTATTGGCTTGCAGAAAAATTTGACCAGCTGGAGGCAGTTTTTCCAAATACTTCTCCCGTGGAAAAACACAGCATTCTGACCATTAGTTTGCCAAAAGACTTGATCCCCGAGTTGGCAGAATGCAACAACTGGGGTAAGGTATTCGCAGCAGTATATGCGAAGTGTTTCGGCACTCCTTCCATGACGGTTCTCCCCTCTGTAATTAAACGAGTGCAGGATGAGCATGGCCCTGAAGCGGCTGTGGAATTATGGATGAGACTGGTGGGAGTGTTCGACGTAGTAGCTGATTTGATCCTTGCAAATGTCAAGGGCGATGCAGTTAACTTTCAAGTAGCTAATGCTTTGGCTTTGATCCCAGAACCGGACAAGCCGCGCGAATTACCGAAAATTATTGCACAGGCTTACAAAACAATTGGCCGCAATAGCCTGGGAGTCAAGCCTTTTGCTAAACCGCAAACACAATCGCAACAACAACCAAAAACTCAATCTGAGAAAGATGAGAAACCGGTCTTTACTAAAAAGAGCTGGAGGTTGAAAAACCAGGTAAGCAACAGAAGAAGACGGGGTCGCGAGGCGCATCCCCTGTTTCCGTCTCTTCTGAACGCACTTATGATTTGCGCGATAGGGCGAGAATTAAATCTCCAGAGAGATTTCAAGTCCCTGATTCGCGTTCTCCTCGTTCTTCACAGGCACCAACAACCTCCCAGGCTGGTGGAGGAGAACGCCATGATAGAGGCAGGGGTCGAGAGGCTCCACAGGGACGAGACCAACCTCGACAACAGGTCCGAGGGAAATCAGAAGAATTTCAACGTTCTCGCCCACAGTTTCAGAAGAAGAAAGTTGCAGCTGTAACAGCGAGGTATGCCACAGACGGTGAGAACGATACTCCTGAATTGGACGTGTGCCGTGACGCTCCTAGACAGCGCCGCGGAAGTTACCATAGTGCGGGAGGCGCTACGTCCTCATGTGGAGGCGACAGCAACTGAAGCACAAGTTACTAACTTGTGTAACGATATATCTGTAAGAGATAGTAGTTAGTGACAGATTCCTTACCTTAGAATATCCCCAGGCGTCAGGCTGGATCCGGAAAGTTTTGCGTAGCAGTACCCTTGCGCGTCGGTAGGCGGCGTCGTGCGGCTCCGCGTCCGTCGTCAGCGTCAGGATTGCCGGAATGACGTCGCGGGCAGTACTTAGACGCCGCCCCTGCGCGCTGACGTCAGTTCTGTACACGACTTTCCGCGCCAGGAACGCAGAGCCATGCAAGAAGCTGACATTGGTGTCTGAAAAAATACTAGGGCCCTGAAAGGGATGTCCTTAACCCTAGAAATCAGTTTGCAGAACGGGGAGGATGGGTGGGGCGGTAAGGAATCTGTCACTAACTACTGTCTCTTACAGATATATCGTTACACAAGTTAGTAACTTGTGCATCTGAAAGAGACACGTTAGTGACAGATTCCTTACCTTAGAATAGATACCCCAGCAATACCAACCCCGGTGGTGGGTCTGCGAACAAAGATCAGACAAGGAAGTCTCGGAGAACAGAACGGCCAAAGAAGCCGTCTCTACGGACTTGGCTATCAAGGCAGTACTGCTTGGTAAACGTGTGCAACGAGGCCCACGTAGCTGCCTGACAAATGTCCCGCAAAGGGACACCACGTCCTAAAGCCGTGGTGGCGGCTGTCGCCCTGGTGGAATGGGCACGCAACCCAACAGGGGGCTCCTTTTTAGCCAAAGAATAACAGGCCTTGATACACAAGACGACCCAGCGGGAGATGGTCCGCTTGTGTACCGCCCGACCTTTTTGGCGCCCACGTAGCCAACAAAGAGCTGGTCGTCCACCCGGAACTGTTGTGTGCGATTTAGATAAAAGGAAATCGCACGTTTTGGGTCCAGACGGTGGAGCCTCTCTTCCTCTCTAGAAGGATGCGGAGGCGGAAAGAAGGTGGGCAAAGTGATGGTCTGCCCAATGTGGAAAGCAGTAACCACCTTTTGGCAAGAAGGACGGACGCGTCCTGAGAACAACCTTGTCTGGATGGACAGACAGAAAGGGAGGCTTGCAAGAAAGAGCCTGGAGCTCACTCACCCGCCGAGCGGAGGTGATAGCCACCAGAAAAGCTGTCTTCAGAGTTAGAAGACGAAGAGGACAGTTATGCAGAGGCTCAAAGGGAGCGCACATGAGAAAGGTAAGAACCAGGTTCAAGTCCCACTGAGGCATCACAAACGGAACAGGAGGGAAGAGGTGTGTAATGCCTTTTAGGAATCTGTTAACAACAGGGGACTTGAAAAGGGAGGGCTGATCAGGCAGCCTGAGGAAGGCCGAGATTGCACAAAGATAGCCCTTGATGGTACCCAGGGCAGAACCCTGCTGGGCCAGAGAAAGAAGGAACAGAAAACCTCAGAAAGAGGGGCAGAAAGGGGATTCACAGCCTTTGCTGTGCACCATGCCACAAATTTGTTCCACCTGCAGGCGTATACCACCTTAGTGGAGGGACGCCTGGCTGCCTGAATCACATCACAAACTTCGGGAGGCAAGTCGAAAGGAATCAACTGCCGCCGCTCAATGTCCACGCAAGCAGGTGGAGACTGGACAGGTTCGGGTGGAGGACCGTCCCCTGCTGCTGCGACAGAAGATCCTCCCGAAGAGGCAGACGGATCGGGGGATCGACGCTCATACTGAGTAGCTCGGGATACCAAACTCTTTGAGCCCAGTCCGGAGCCACAAGAATGACTTGGGCCTGGTCGAGCCGAATCTTCTTCAACACTCTGGGTAGAAGTGGTATAGGCGGAAAGGCGTACAACAGACCGCAACTCCACTCGCGACGAAAAGCGTCGCCGAGCGAGTGCCGCCTTGGAAATTCCAACGCGCAGAACTGATGACATTGCGCGTTCTCTTCGGTGGCGAATACATCTAACCAAGGCTCTCCCCACTGTAGAAAGAGTCCTTGCGCCACTTCCGAGTGAAGACGCCATTCTTGATCCATCATGCACCTGCGACTGAGTTCGTCCGCCCTGGCGTTCAGGGAACCTGCCAGGTGTTGAACCATCAGGAATATGCCCTGATGTTCCAGCCATGTCCAGAGGCGCAGAGCCTCCTGACATAGGGTCCACGACCCCACCCCGCCCTGTTTGTTGCAGTACCACATGGCGGTGGTGTTCTCTGTGAACACCTGCACTACCTTCCCTTTGACAGAGGGAAGGAATGCCTTCAGTGCAAGTCGGATCGCCCGGAGCTCCAGAAGGTTGATATGGAGCCGGGACTCCGCCGGAGACCAGAGGCCTCTGATCTCCGCCTCTCCCATGTGACCGCCCCATCCCAGAAGGGACGCGTCCGTCACAACTGTGTGCTCTGGCTGGGGAAGGGAACTGTTTTGCAGTCCCCTCCGAGATCTGGACGTGATCGGACAGGTTGCCCTGATGCTGCGCCCACTGGAACTTCAGGTCCCACTGCAGAGCCCGCATATGCCATCTGGCATGATCGACCAGCAGGATGCAGGAGGCCATGAGGCCCAGCAGCCTCAGGGTCATCCGTACCGAAACCCAGGATAGAGGCCGAAAGATCGGAATCATAGCCTGAATATCCCAGACTCGCCGTTCGGGAGGATAGACCCGAAACTGCGTCGTGTCCAGAACTGCTCCGATGAAAAGGAGCTGTGGAGAAGGAATCAGGTGCGACTTCGGCACGTTGATGGAGAACCCCAGCGAGTGCAGGAGTTTGGCCGTAGTCTGGAGGTGGGAGACGACTGCCTGGGACGAGCCCGCCTTCAGCAGCCAGTCGTCGAGGTAGGGGAAGACTGGAACCCCTGCCCGGCGCAGATGAGCTGCGACCACCGCCATCACTTTCGTGAACACCCGAGGGACGCTGGTAAGGCCAAAGGGGAGCACGGAAAACTGAAAATGCTCGTGGCCCACCGTGAACCGCAGGTAACGCCGGTGGGCCGGCAGGACGGGAATGTGGAAATATGCGTCCTGCAAGTCCAACGCTACCATCCAGTCTCCAGGGTCGAGAGCAGTCAAGACCTGAGCTAGGGTGAGCATCTTGAACTTCTCCTTCCGGAGGAAGCGATTGACGTTCCGGAGGTCCAAGATAGGACGCATGTCCTCCTTGTCCTTTTTGGGCACCAGAAAGTAGTGGGAGTAACAACCACGCACTACTTCTGGGGTCGAAACGCGTTCGATGGCCCCCTTGGCCAAGAGGGCCGCAACTTCCTTCTGAAGAAGCACCAAGTGACCCCCTGACATGCGGTGGTATAGAGGTGGCATGGCTGGGGGGGTGGTCACGAAGGGGAGGGAGTAGCCCCTTCGGACAATGTCCAAGACCCACTTGTCCGAGGTGATGGCACGCCAGTGGGGAAGGTGATGGCGGACCCTGCCCCCTACTGGCGTGCTGTGGACCTGAAAGGAAGGACTAGGAGGGCTTGGAGGCCGCGGACGGGGCGGGGGTGGTGGCCTGACCCGCACGCTGGTTACCCGACCCGCCTCGGCGGGAGCCACGTCCTCGACCACGCGAAGACGCCTGCTGCGTGGGCCGGTGGCTGGGCAGTGGACGTGACTGGGCGCCCCTTCCGTGGCCATGAAAGGGGTGAAAAGCAGACTGTTGCGGAGGGCGCACAGCAGAAAGGCCCAGGGAATTGGCTGTAGCCCGTGAGTCCTTAAAACGCTCCAGCGCATGGTCTGCCTTGTTGCCGAAAAGGCCGACACCATCAAAGGGCATGTCCATAAGAGTGTTTTGGACATCACCCGAGAAACCAGTGGTTCTCAGCCAGGCGTGACGGCGCAGCGCCACTGTCATCGCAAGCGATCTGCCTAGCGAGTCGGCGGTATCTAGGCCACATCTGATGGTATACTTTGCCGCATCTCTTCCTTCCGCAATGACGCGGGAAAGCAGTGTCTGGACCTCCTCAGAACACTGGGGCAAAACCTGCGCCACCGAATCCCACAAAGAGTGGGAATATCGGCCCAAGAGGCAAGTGGTGTTGACAGACTGCAAGCCAGCACTGGAGGAAGAAAAAACCTTCTTCCCAAATTGATCCAGTTTTTTGGATTCCCTATCCGGGGAGCGGTAGGGAAGGCGCTCTGGGAAGCAGAGGCTTGGACAACCAAGCTCTCAGGGGTGGGGTGTTGGAAGAGAAACAGGGGGTCGCCCGGAGCAGGGCGATGGCGTCGAGCTACGTTCCTATCCACAGGAGCCCCTGTGGTGGGCTTGGACCAGGTGCCCAAAAGAACGTCAGAAAGTGCCTCGTTGAAAGGCAGCAGTGGCTCCGAGGAGGTAGCCGCCGGCTGAAGCACTTCCGTCAGGATATTAGTCCTGACAGCCACTGTAGGTAACTGGAGATGTAAAGCCTCAGCTGCCCTACGCAACACCGTTGCAAAGTTTGCTCGCTCCTCCGTTGCCACGGAAGGAGGAGACAGCATGCCAGAGTCAGCCCAGTCCTGATCGAACTCACATTGGGCAGTGAGAGGGTCCTCAGACCCCTCCCAGTCCTCTTCGTCCTCCAATACAGGTTCAAAGTAAGGAGGAGGGACATGCGGGACCCAAGGTCTCATCGGCGCCGGAGCCGGCGTCGACCGACGCCGGTCCGGCGCTGTGTCCGGAGAGAACCGGGGTACGATGCCGCCCGGAGCCCCGGGCGGCGCCGGGAACGGCACCGGTGAAATCGGCGCCGGTGGAGGTGTCGTCAGGTCAACCGGCGTCGATGGGGGTTGCGGCAACACCGGAGCCGGGGTCGAGGCCGGGGCCGGAGCCGGGACCGAGGCTGGCGTCGCTGGCGGCGCCGGAACCGGAGTCGCCGGCGGCGCCGTAGGCACCCCAGAAGGGCCCGCGGGGCCCAAAGGCGCACCGGGGGGACCTTGAGGCCCGAAGAGGCGGGCCATGGCCGACAGGAACTCCTGTATTTCGGCCGGAGTCGCCGCAGAACCCGGGAAGGGCGGGTAATGCGGCGGCGGCTCCACAGGCACTCCCGGAGCCGCGGGGACGGTGCCGACAGGACCCTCAACCGAGTCGCGAGACCGGCGAGAGGAAGTCGTCGAGCGATGACGCTTCTTCGACTTCTTGTGCTTCGACTTACCGGAGGAGTGCGGAGACTTGGACCCCGTGACCGGGGCTTGGATAGGCACGGAGCCGACTGCCGGACCTCGAGGAGCTTTCGAGACCGCTCTCGCAAAGCCTTCGGATGCAAGGCCCGGCAGTCGGGGCACGACTTGGAGTCGTGGTCGCGCCCGAGGCAGTAGAGACAGTCTCGATGCGGGTCCGTGATCGACATCATCCGACCACAGGCGTCGCATGGCTTGAAGCCGGGCATCCCTACTGACACCGTCGGAGTCGAACGACTCGAGAAAAAACTGTGATAAAAATCACAAAAACTTAGTCAAAAAATGACTAGGGCACTGCTCTTCCCGGATCTGCGCTTACTGGCGCGGAAAAAGAAAGAACTGACGTCAGCGCGCAGGGGCGGCGTCTAAGTATTGCCCGCGACGTCATTCCGGCGATCCCGACGCCGACGACGGACGTGGAGCCGCACGACGCCGCCTACCGACGCGCAAGGGTACTGCTACGCAAAACTTTCCGGATCCAGCCTGACGGCTGGGGATATTCTAAGGTAAGGAATCTGTCACTAACGTGTCTCTTTCAGATACATTCATTACTGTCGAGACAGCAGACACCAGAGTGGCACCCCCTGACAGACTATATAATATTGTCATTCAAATTGAAGGTGACATACAGCGTGTTATTAAAGGGATTTTTTGGGAGAATCTGACCTCTTCTTACGACATTCTGTTAGCGGAGGCGGATTGGCCGCCACCATTCGCACTTGCTGCGTGTAAAGGGGAGGAGGTAATCCTTCCGAGCTTTTCTCGTCATGTCCCCAAGGACAAAGCGGAGGCTCTTGCAGCTGAGTGGGCTGTGTCCCTGGCTCCAGCGTTATACCGCAACCACGTGGGCTGGGATGAAGACTCTCCCCCCCATGATATTCCTCTGCGGTCGCTGCCACAGCCACAACCCCAATATCCCATTAAACGGGAAGCCAAAGGTCCCGTTTCCGAAATTCTGACACAGTTAGAATATCAAGGAGTGATTGAAACATGCGTGTCACCGATGAATAAAATCCCCTTTTCGCGGTTTCTAAACCCGATGGATCGTACCGCTTAGTTTTGGATTACCGACATTTGAACTCTCCTTGTCGAACCTTTGCGGTGCAAAACACACACAGTTCTGCGCTTGTAGACAGTCTTGTTCGTAAAAAATATAAAACTACACTTGACCTATCCAATGGATTCTACACGCACAACTTGGCCCCGGAGAGTAGCTAATGGAGCGCTTTTACCTCCGGTGGTAAACATTTCAAATTCCGGCGTTTACCTATGGGCTACAAAAACAGTCCAGGCGTATTCGCTGCCCGTGTTGTCTCTTTGTTAGACGGCATAGACCCAGATGCATGTTCGTACGTCGATGATATTTATCTGACAGACGACGAATTATACCCGCATCTTTCCCGAGTGGACCGCATTATTCTAGAATTTGCGGTTTTAGGTTATAAGTTTAACTTTGCCAAATCTCACATTGCTGAATTTACCGTTTTGTTTTTGGGCTATGAGCTCAACAATGAAGGTAAGGGCTTAGCCCCCCATTTCCTGGAGAAATGTGCACTTTTGTGCCCTCCAACCACTCTGAAGAAACTTCAGTCTCTACTGGGTTTTCTAAACTTCGGGCGTACTTACATTCCCGAATATGCCCAGCGTATCAAGCCACTGTATGCCTTGATACAACCTAACTTTTCGAAGTCATGCTGGCTTCCGGAGCATTCCTCCATACTGCAGTCTTTGCAGACAGACCTACTTGAATCTAAATTCTTGTTGACGCGTGACAACCACACAAACCTGGTGATTAGAATCATTCCAGGGGCAGTGGGTTTCACGTACTTAACCTTTAACGAAGGTGACACAGTACCGATCGCATACAAGTCACATCTTTACACTTCCGCAGAAATGCGCTTTTCATCTGTGGAGAAAGTTTTGACTGCAGTGCAAATGGCGATTCTAAAGGAACGCGCACTGGCACAGGGAAAACGCATTCTGGTGGTAACACCATATCCTGCCCTAGAGGCAGTGACGAAAGCAAGTGTTCCGAACTCTAAAGCTTTGCACCCCCGTTGGATACAATGGGCAACATCTTTGACGTCTCCGGATGTCACTTTTATCTTTGATTCTTCTCTTCAGACTCAGGAGTTTTTGCAGTATGAATTAGTTCATCCTCCTCCTCTGTCCTTGCTACCGCTTGAGGAATACGAATGTATTATCTATACCGATGGTTCGGCACAACCGGCCACGGGTTCCAAGCATGCTTATTCAGCAGCATGTGCTATTGTTGCAGGTACCATAGTGAACGGTAAGTTCAAATCAACTGTAGTGCACACTCAGGCACTAGGAGACAGTACTGCACAATTGGCAGAGCTGCGCGCATTGGTGCTCGCACTTGAGTTCGCTAATCCGGATGTGACCACTCTAATTGTGTGCGATTCTTACTACTGAGTTCAGTCTTACAATGACAATCTGTTATTTTGGTCGCAAAACGACTACAGAGACGCCAAAGGTAGCACAATTAAGCATAAAATGCTTTGGGTTCGAGTGGCAGAATTGAAACAAAGTCTGCCACTCACACAGGTGATTCACACTCTTGGCCACCAGCGTGTGGGCGCACACGCTGTCGGTAACGGTTTGGCGGATGAAGCTGCCAAATCAGCAGTAGCCACGTGCTCAGTCGCAGCAGTTACAAGATCCATGTCTAAAATAGATAATGATATTTTAGCAGCTATTGCTGCAACAAAGGAAGGTGCTAATTACCCTAGGGGTTTCCCTTCCAAATACTCTTATCAATTAGGTCCCGAACAGGCTCCTTACGTAAAAATTCCGGACATTGGCGATCGGCTGATTCCCAATGCGGACCGCAGACTTTCCTTGATAACAGCCGCACACGAAGGCATGGCTTCGGCTCATGCTGGCGTATCTGTGACGGTTTCCATCTTGCAGCAGCATTACTGGTGGCGTGGTTTATACAAACAAACCCGTACTTATGTGCTTTCTTGTGACGTTTGTCAGCAGATTAAGCCTTCCACGGTTACACGGCCACCACAGACCCCGCTCTGCATTTCAAACAGACCTTTTGGGTGTGTTTACCTGGATCACTGCGGTCCATTTTCTTCTGACACTGCATATAAATACATCTTAGTTGCAGTTGATTCGTGCACACGTTTCATCTGGGTTTGGCCACAACGGAGTGCTGACGCTCGAAATGTCATAAAGGATTTGCGTGTCTTTGTGGGAATTTTCGCCTGTGGCACCTTCCATTCTGACCAAGGTCCGGCGTTCGCCTCTAAGGCTTACAAGGACGCAATGGGTTCACTGGAGGTGCGGGTGAAATTTTCGTCTCCATATCGGCCTGAGGGCAATTCGATTGTTGAACGAATGAACCGTGACTTAAAGCAATCCTTGACAGCTAGAGTCTTAGGTACTGGCAGGAACTGGCTGGCCCACTTGTATACCGTACAACGTGCACTTAATAATCTCCCTAGAAGACCTCTGGGTGGGCGGACCCCATACGAAATGCTCTTTGGCATACGAATGTTTGTGCCCGACCTTGATGGTCTAGACATGGCGGCGCACTCCGCCATCTTTGATGTAGATAACCATTCTACTATGTTACAGGACTTACAAGAAGCCCGAGACAAACTTGCAATCGCACATTTACCTTCAGCCACAGACGCTGCGCTGCAGATTCCGGTTGCCGGCTGGCTTCCGAAGATTGGAGATCTGGTTCGAGAGAAGGTGGAGAACAAAAAGAATTTGGCCCCTCTTATCGTGCACCAGTTCCAGTCCTTGGCTTGAAGGGAACTCGTACAGTCATCTTACCACCGCTTCCTGGTCGCAAAGAGAACAGATACATCTTAGTGGAAAATGTCAAGCTACAACATCTGGCCGATCCTGAATAGTGTTACACCAGCGGTCTCTTGTCCTGTCATTTCCCGGACAAATGTTTGTGGCCCGAACGGTCACTGATGTTGAAAACGAGATGGTAGATTTGCCTGATTGCTTACTCGACGACCCGGACTCCCCCTGCAACGAGGAGACTGAGTATACCTACCCCGCCAACGAGTCGGTGGCTCACCTACCAACAACACCACTGAGCCCAACACGTTATTCCTTTGACTCGGATTCCACCTCATCACTTGTCCCGTCCAAATTCAGTATTTTTGTATCCTGGTTCAGAGACAATTTTTTGATTCCCCCTTGGACATACATCTGGTTGGTACTATTCCTGATTTTCCTGTTCATGTCCATTGGCTTTGTCACAGTGTTTTTTCTACTCATCAATGGTCATTATTTACCAGAACGCTCTGCAGTGAACTGTGTCGCTGGAACTTTGGCTCCACATTCTTCATCTCACATCATGAAGCGTGACCACACATTTGTGAACATTTCAGCTTTTCCAGTCGCTGATGGCATCGTATGGGATGCGGCAAATTTCCAAATTCATGGACCAACCGAGAATATTAATGTACCAAATGTCCTCCGTGTTTCAATGGGTGATGTCGTTAAAAGTAATATTCATTCTGACGATTGGGATGTGCATGCAGTTGAATCATTATTTACTGATTTGAAATATTATGCTGCTTTTAATGCTGAAGATTTGTACATGAATTCTGCAAGTTATGCCGATTTGTATTGTTACCAGCATTGGGGCAACCACTTTGTCCTTAAACCAAGTGCACTGCGTGGTCCTTTTAACTACACCCAATGGGAACATTGTCCGACCCCTTTGCCAGGTAGCTCCCAGACTCTTAAAAATAAGTTTACTTATTTTACAGACTTTGATAGATCGAACCCTGGGTCCTATTATTTTAAATTAAACACTTCATCCACTCAGAAAATCATGTTGACCCACGCCAAATTGCTATATTCGGGTTCCTTTTTGAGCGCCCTAGCTGTGGGTGGTTATGAATACTGGAAGGACACCATTGACTTGAAATCTATTTGGGGCTCTAAACCATGGCAGGTGCAAGGCACAGAAGCCTTGCACCGTGCTTGCCTTATCCCGGCCCAAATTTTTAAAATAATACCATATATCAAACTACGTGTTGGGGTTTGGCTACTTCCAAGCAATTGAATGCCCCTTCCATTCCTGTATTGTCATCCGCTCCCGACTCAAGCTTGCATTTCAATATGTCCCTTACATCGGTGCAAGCTTTGTTTCAGAACAATTCGTTTAATGTCTCCACGTTTGTTCAGTCACCCTGGTTGGCTTGGCCGTCGGCAGCAGACGCATGCCAGCTGCGTTTTCATGACTCAGCTCCTGGGTACAAACAGGATAGGCCAGACCCGAGGTTTTCTAACTCTCGTACTGTTACAACATATTCTGTTGGTAAATTATGTAAACAGTGGTTGCAGCACTCTTCTTTAGATTCTGTAAAACAGCATTTGTCCCTGCTATCAGGCAACATAGATCTGTCCGATTTTGTTCTAGGGCCTCGTGGCCCTCGACCTAAGAGATTCGTTTATGAGACCTATAATGAACTCTGGAAGCTTTCGCAAATTGAAGCTGCTTCCCGTCTAAGGGAAATAGATCAGGCAAATTTGGAAAAGGTGCTTGCTGTTGTTGACAATAGTATTAATACCCTGTCTTCCCGCATTTACACGTTAGAGAATATTGTGTCCTCTGTTGTTGATATTGTACAAGATGATGTTTCTGTGTTATATCATGGTCAGAATCAATTGCGTTCAGTTATGCAGTTTGCATGGACTTTGCAGACACTTAAGATGGGTAAAGTTCCTTGGCACTTTTTGAACACCTTTGCCTTATTCCTGCCTTTTAATTTAACTGACAAACAGCAGTTCATGTCCATGCAAGATGCAGCTTACACTCTGTTACATATCGAGAAAGTGGAACCCTTACCATTCTCTGTGGCGGAATTGGATTCTGCCGTGTGGCTAGTGCATGGGGTTATCGCCTTGCCTTTTTCTTTATTTGAATTTAGTTCGTGCATGAAACATTATCCTGTGGGCCGTTTCCAGCCCTTGGGCAGTGCCTTCCTGCATGAACTTTGGTCTCTGCCTTTCATGTATAAATGCCTGAGGGACGGGAAGGAGGTTTTTCTCACAGGGGAGTCTTGTGATTCTACTGTGGGTCATTCCCTTATTTGCAAGAACATTAAATTGCACGGAGCTTGTAACGTTTCGGCTCCGAATCTTGCTTGTGTTTTAAAGGGCATTCCTGCTCCTGCTATTTCTCCTACTTTCACTGTGCTTGTAAAATGGTAGCTATCTGCTTCTGAATAATCAAGACTGCTGTGGCATGCTGGCCGGCATACCCTATATTGTTAGTTTCACACAGGGTTGTCTGCTGCAAAAATGTGCTTTTTCCTCCCCCGCACGACATCATAGATAGTTCCGTTTGGCCTTCCATTCCTACTCTGAAGGCGGATTTCAATAAATTGAGCAGAATAAAGGCACTATTATTGAACCAGGAGGTTATGCTCACATCCGCCCGGGAGACATTCATCCTCCAGGTGGCTAGTACCCACAGTGAAATACAGGCCCTTTTGAACACTAACCTCCCACAACATTTCGGTGAATTGATTCACCGTGTTTTTAATGCATCACGCACCGAAGGTCTGGTGCACTTTTTTAAAGTTGTGGGCTCTGGCCCTGTATCCTCCTTTCAGACTATCTTTGGTGTAATACCGGCTTTTATTCATTCCATTTTTTCCAGCGTCTTTCCGTTGATCCTCGCCTTAGTGGCTGGTATACTGCTTTTGGTCTGTTTACTACGCAATGGCTGCACCTCCTTGGGCCCTTCTCGACCCAGGTCGACTCCAGATGCTCCGTGAGCGCATCCTCGTTGGCTTCGGCATCCTGCCATTGGCGACACTCAGTGTGTCCTATAGACTTTCTTTTCGCTTTGCGTATTTCACTTACGTGCAACCTGTGATGTCTTGCATCAGATGTCCTTTCTCGTGGTCCTTGGATTATTGCCTCTCCAATACGTCTGTCTCGACCGGATTTTGTCCTGCTGGTGGGTCCCTTAGAGGCCCATGAACGGGACTGTTCCGGTGCAGGCTACATGGCGCGTGCGGCTGCACTGGGTATTTTGGCACAATGGGATATCTGGGCGGCTGCTCAGAATCTCCTACAACAAAGTTATATTGAGTACCACGCAAGTTGTTCCGCAATGCTGTTCGCTGCTCCCTCTTGCGAGGAACAAGACTGCAGTTTTGATTTATTGGACTGGATGGCGTCGCTTTTTTCCGACGATTCCAATGATGTCCTCTTGGAAGGTGTGGCGTTTTTCTGCACTTACACTCTGTTGGATTGAAAGGGCCTTCGCGTTCCGCGACCTGCCTCGCTGGATTTTTCTTTTTTTTCTACAATTTTTTTTTCCTCTCCCATTCATTGTCCTTCATGGGGACTATTCCAAAACAGACGTTTCTGTTCTGCTCCATCTATTTGAACTCTGTCTTCGTCCTATGTCTTAGCCAATGGACTGCCCAGGGGAGGGTGTCGTGTGGTTTGTGGCCTCCTGGTCTGCCTTGCTACGTTGGCTTAGGCCTGGCTGCCATGATGCTTTTTGCGCACGTTACTTTGTGCCTTTGTTTTTCCAGCCTCTGCTTCTGCCCGGCTATTTTAGAACTGTCTGCATTTCTGACTTTCACCTTTTCTCCTGTTCCCTTTGGGTTACGTCTGCACAACATGTACAAGGTCGAAAAACAACGTCCCTTGTTGTTGCTGATCTGGCCAGTCCCTCACACTTAGACATAACACTAAGTACAGCTGCCTTGGAGAAATTCGTGTGCTTTTAATATTGTGATTTCACGGTTAGAGACACTTGGAGAAAAACCTTTCCAGAGCGAAGAGCTGTGCTTGTCTGATGATGTAAACCTTGCATCTAGATATTGAGGTATGGGGGTTCGCTTGGCAATGCCCAGAGGTCTTCTGTTTTTATAATAAACTAGCTTCTAGCACGGGGAGGGTGGTATGGTCATTTAGCCCTATATCCACTGCTTTATGAAAGGCTTTCCCCGTTTGTATTCTATGGAATTGTAACTATGCTGATGATATTATCCTTATGCATTATGCTGATAGACCTGGCACGTGTACTGTATCTTAGAGCACGTTAGTTGAAATAAATATTTTGAACTATACAGTGTCTCGGTACACCCATTGCCACGGCCCAGGAGGGTCATGGTCCCATGCAATACTCCGCTGGTGGGTGGGAAGCACACGCTAACAACTGCATTGAAGGGGAGCTGATTCACGGGTGTGGTGAAGGGAGCACAAAACCATCCCTGTGGACACTACGCTGTAGTTACATCGTTTTTTTTCTTTTGTTTTATTTTGAGGCGGACACCCTAACCAGTCCAGACGGTCGGTGGATATTCCCAAACTACAAAGGAAACGACCTTGAAAAGGACGTACGGCCAAGAAGTAGGCACACACTGTTCAAGGAGACCGCCCCTTCCCCACGTTTTCTACAGCATTGTTATTTTGATGACTTCATAATACTGCTTCAACAGTAACACATCATTCCCCAATAAAAAACTAAAAACAAAGTCCATATCCCTCTTCCTCACGTGTCTTGTTTCCACTGCGCCTTTCTGGTCTAACAAAAGGTGAAAGACGAAGGAGGGAATAAAAAAAAGGGGGGGAAGGGAGAGGGAATGGCTCACATGGGATACAAATTTAATTTAAAAAAAATCTAAAATTGCCCATCTCAATGTATTATTTTCAGAATATGAATTGTCAAGTGAAGGCAATAGCCTAGCGACCAATTTTTGGGAAAAACGTGCGTTGCTCTAACCTCCAACGACTCCGAAAAGACTACAATCCATTTTAGGATTTTAAACTTTTGGCTGAACATACATTTTGGATTATGCAAAACGTGTAAAACTGTTTTACGACTTGATAAGACCAGATGTTTTCCAGCACATATTGGACGCAGGTACATACAAACATTTTGCGTTCTGTACAAGGTGATATGATAGTTTCCAAACATTTACACACACCTGTAAACATCACATATCTGGTGATCCGCGTAGTCGCTGGACCATCTGGGTAGACCTATGTCACATCCAACGAAGGTGATACAGTACCAATAGCATACATATCACATTTATACACAAACTATGAAATGTGTTTTGCACATACTGAGAAAATGTTCACAGCAGTATAGACTGCTCTTGTGAGAGAGAGAGAGCACAGGCTCAGGGTAAACTGATAATTGTCGTAACCCCAGTGCCGACCTTAGAGGCCGTCACCAAAGCAAGTGTTCCAAATGCCAAAGCTTTACATCCACGATGGATACAATGGGCTAACTCTCTCACTGCAACAGATGTAGACTACAGATTTGACTCTACATTACAAACACAAGCCTTTTTGCAGTATGAACAAGATTATCCTCTGCTGAATTAAATAGATCCTTTGGATCAATATGAATACATCATCTACACTGATGGGTCTGCCCAGCCTGCCATAGGGTCAATGCACCAAAATTAGGCTTCATGCGCATTAGTAAAGGGGCACATGCATGATGGAAAATTCCATCCTGAAAAAACAAACATGCAGTCCTTTGGTGACTGCACAGTGCAGCTGGCAGAAATCAAGACCCCGATACTGGCACTAGAAAATAGGGATCATGTATTCCCCACACTTATAGTGTGTGATTCGTATTATTGTGTCCATTCATATAATGAATATCTTCACTACTGGGGCCAAAATGGATTTAGAGATTCTAAGGGTTGCACAACCAAGCAGAAGATACCTTGGGAACAAGTGGCAAAAGTGAAAGATTGCTTGCTACAGGCTCATGTAGTACACACCTTGAGTCATCAACGTGTTGGTGTTCACTTTGTAGGGAGTTCCATGGGTGATGAAGCCGCTAAGGCAACAGTTTGTACTGCTGCAGTTGCTGCAATCACTCGTTTTAGTACGAAGATAGACAGAGACATCATGGTGGCTGTCAATGCTGAGCGCAACGACACACACCTGCCGAAAGGCTTTCCACTCAAATACTCCTATAAGTTAGATGTACAGAACATACCATATGCTCACATTCCAGGAGTGGGGAATAGAGTCATACCTAACACTGATTGCAGACTGGGGTGAATACTAGATGCACATGAGGGTCTGGGTTCAGCACACACAGGGATTACCACTACAATTTCATTTGTGCAGCAGCACTGTTAGTGGCCTGGTCTTACTAAATAGACCAAGGACTTTGTCCTCAAATGTGACATCTGCCAGAAGATGAAGGGCTCCACCGTAGCACGTCCCCCACAGATACCTGTATTGATTTCAAACAAGCCTATCACTTACTTCTTTGTGGACCACTGTGGGCCCTCACAATCAGACGGGGTTTACAATTACATCTTGGTGACAGTGGATTCTTGCTCTAGATTCCTGTGGGTATGGCCACAGTGGTTGGCTGACGCCCGAACTGTTATCAAAGACGTGTGAGTCTTCATCTGGAAATACGCAATTGGCACACTACATTTCAACCAGTGTCCTGCGTTTAGCTCTCGGGATTACAAAGAGGCCGTGGGAAGTTTGGTGACCTTGCAATACTCCTCACCCTATCATCCTGAGGGAAATTTGGTAGTCGAGAGTAAAACTGCGACTTGAAGAAGTCTTTAACAGCAAGAGTACTAGGATCACGTCGCAGTTGGGCCCACCACCTATATGGGGTCCAGAGGGCACCTAACAATATGCCAAGAACGTCCCTGGGTGGTAGGACTCCATATGAAATCCTGTTCGGGGTGAGAATGTGGGTCCCAGACCTCGATAATGTCGGCACAGTGGTTGCCAGAAACCATTCGCTCCCTGTTTGGGTTAGGGGGCCTTGTGGTGGCGCTGTGAGCTAGCTGATCTCTAGGCCAACATACACTACGGGGGTGCATAGAATCAGTCTAGGCACCTCACCCAAAGTTTATGTTGTCCAACGGATTAGTGTGAACTACACGACACTGCAAGATTGTCTCCTCACATCAGAGGCAGATGACCTAAGTTGAACTGTGTAGCTGTTACGCTTGCTGCCTGCTCTGTGGGCTCTCCTCTCTGATCCTCCTGTATTGCCTCATGTCTGCTATATTCCAAGAGATGTTTACACTGCTGTCCTCCCCCATCCCACTACCCCTTTTTTGCAACTAGTACTGTTTGTATGATCTGATGTACCATGTATTTAACAAATAAGGCATCTGTCTCCATGCAATGGCTTCTTTTTGTATGTTGCATTATTTGTGAAAAATCAATAAAAAAACAAGAAATAAAAATCCCTTCTAAAAATAACCAGTTCATTTTAGAATCACCATCTGGTCAAGCAACGTGCTAACTCTGTGTTTTGATGTGTCAGATACTGTATCAGTGTAAGACTGGGTGTGTTAGTGGTTGTATCGGTGTGTGCCTGGGTGTGTCAGTGGCTGTATTGGTGTGTGTCTGGGTGTGTCATCGGTCGTGTCAGTGTGTGCCTGAATGTTTCAGTCTCTGTATAGGAGTGTGGTTGGGTGTGTCAGTAGCTGCATCAGTGTGTGCCTGGGTGTGTAAGTGGCTCTATCGATGTGTGAGTGGGTGTCTTATCGGGTGTATGAGTGTGTGCCTGGAGGTGTCAATGGCTGTATCAGTGTGTGCCTGGGTGTGTCAGTGGCTATATCAGTGTGTGCTTGGGTGTGTCAGTGTCTGTAACAATGTGTGCCTGGGTGTGTTAGTGTCTGTATTAGTGTGTGGCCAGGTGTGTCAATGGCTGTTTCAGTATATGTATGGATGTTTGAGAGGCTGTATCTGTGTTTGGGTGAATGTCAAAGTGGCTGTTTCAATATGTGACCGGGTGTGTCCTTTGCTGTATGAGTATGTGCATGGGTGTGTCAGTTTCTGTATCGGAGTGTGGCTTGGTGTGTCAGTAGTTGTATCAGAGTGTGTCTGGGTATGTCAGTGACTGTATCGGTGTGTTCCTGGGTGTGTCAGTAGTAGTATCAGTGTGAACCTGGTTGTGTCAGTGGCTGTATCAGTGAGTGCCTGGGTGTGTCAGTGACTGTATTAGTCTGTGCATGGATTTTTCAGTCTCTGTGTGTCTTTAACAGTGTATGGGTGGGTGTGTGGGTAGCTGTATGGGTGGGTGTGTGGGTAGCTGTATTGGTGTGTGGGTGTATGAGTGGCTGTATCAGTGTGTGGCTTGGTGTGTGAGTGGCGGTATGAGTGGGTGTGTGAATGAGTGTAGGGGTGTATGAGCCTATGTAAGAAGGTGCTTGCATGTGCAAATGGGTGTGTGATTGACAATATGGGCTAGTGAGTGTATGTGTGGGTGCATCATAACCTGTGTGAATGACTATATAGGTGTGTGAGTTCATGTATGAGTACCTGCATGGGTGTGTTTGTGACCCATAAGTTAAATTAGCAATACATATTTGTATAACTTTATATTCACATTTTATTAACACATTACAATACAATTTAAAACAAACAATTAACAAATAAACATAACAGTTTTTTTTAAACAATTCACAAATATACGTTTGTGCACAAGTAATCCAGATAGATGCAGGAATGTGTTTAGACCAGCAAGGACAAAACAAAGTGTTGTTTGGAAGTATTTTATCAATAACTTCTGGGGAAAAGAAGGTTACAGCTAAATATGTGCAGTGTAATATTTGGGGCAAGCAGTTATCCAGGGGTACTGCCGAGAAGTGTTCACATGGGACAAGTTCCATGTGGAAGCACTTACAAACAATTCATGAAAGGGTCTACAACTGGATCAAACGGGAGAAAGCAGGTGCAGCAGGAAAGTACACCTCTACAGCACCCTTGGTAGAACCATCATCAGCTGCAGTCATTACAATAACAGCTACCTGTGAAGATTTAAGTGAGATGGTTACTCACTGTGCGAAATGTCACATGCTTGTCGCTGTAAAAATGTCTTCTGTGGGTGCATTTTCCCTTTTTTTTTTACTGTTCTCAGGTTCTATACTCATACACCATAAATGATGTACTGTTGAAAGAATCATCATTGAATAGTGGGAAAAACCAATTAAAGATTGTGGAAAAAAACAGAAACTGCACACTATGTATATGTACGTAGGTGTTTGCATGTGAAAATGGGTGTGTGACTGACTGTATGGGATTTTGAGTGGGTGTGTGAGTGTATGTGTCAGTACCTGTGTGAATGACTCTATAGGTGGGTGAGTTCATATATGAGGTCCTGTATGGGTGTGCTTGTGACCCATATGTTAAATTAGTGATATACATTTGTATAAGTTTACAAATATATTTTATTAACACAATACTATACAATTTAAACCATACAATTAACAAATAAACATAACATAACTTATTTAACTAATTACAAATACAGGAACACACCCAAACCTGGACTTCTGATTAGCTACACTAGGACCTCACCAATGTACTTGCAGTGCTGCTGTCTATTTACTTTACATCTCCAAATGTGATGGTATGCCAACGTGGAACCAATGAGTACTGGTATTGTCATCATGGTGAGCTCAAGTGTATGTTGTGAAATTTAGGAATGCCAACTTGGTTTCTGCCCCTCAGTTTTGCAGAATATTCATGGGATGACTTACATGACTTTTTGAGAGAAGCAAACTGTAACATTAAAGGCATCAAATTCAAGACACCAGGAGAACTTAAAGATAGAATTGTGTATTTGCCAAGTTTGTGCAGTGTAACATCTTCAGCAAGCAATTATCGAGAGAGACTGGTAAAAAGTAATCTTATGGGACAAGTTCCATGTGAAAGCATCTTAAAACCATCCACGAAAGGACATACAATCACTTGATGCGCGAGAAGGCAAGTGAAGGAGAACCACACTCTATTATCTGTAGTAGTCTTGGGGGAACCTTAAAATGTTAAAAAAAAAAAAACTCCCAGCTTACTGCAACAAGTTATCTGAGATGGTAACATTATTATACAATTTAAACAAAACAATTAACAAATAAACATAACATGCAGGTATGTCTTTAGATCAGCAAGGACAACCTGCCCCTGTACTGCATGAGCAGGAAGAGATGCAACCTCCAAAATAGAAGAGTAATGTTTGGAAACATTTCAGTATTCCTTCATGAGAGAAATGGTTAGTGCCAAGTTTGTCTAGCGCAATGTCTGCAGCAAACAATTGTCTAGACAAAATGGAAAGAAGTATTCCCATGAGAAAAGTTCTATGTGGAAGTACATCAAAACTATCCATCAATGCATGTGCCACTGCATAATGCGAGAGAAGGCAGGTGCAGCAGAAGAACAATCATTATCTGCAGTAGCCTTTGGGGAATCATTGTCACTGGCTGTCATAACTGTTCCAGCTGTCTCCGATAAGTCATCTGAGATAGTAACTCACTGTAGCAAATGCCAGATGTCCATTGCTCTAAAGATGTTGTCCATGGCTGCATACCTGGATACAGTGAAGAATCACCATTATTAATTATTTTTTGCTCCCGGTTGAACCTTCATGATTTTCACAGACTGATACGAGTCGCTTCTTCCCAGTTGGATTCCATTACCCCTTTTAATATCTTGTTTATTTTCTTCATAAAAACAAAATAGAATAAAAAAATGGAACTGTTAGTGCTGCAGAACCACTACTAGCATTTAATTTACAGGCCCTGGGCACATGTAATGCACTGTAAAAGAAACTTCCAGATAAATTAAATATACTAATTGTGGTTAAGTCAATCAAACCATGTTTAGGAAAGAAGCACATATACTTTACCACTATCTAGCAGTGGTAAAGCTCACATTCTTGAGGTGAACTGGGTGTCTCAGTATGAGTGTTTAAATGGGTCTGTAAGTGACTGTATGGATTGGTAACTGACTGTGTTAGTGGGTATTTGGGTGTGTAACTGTGTGTGTAAGTTGCTCTATTAGTAGTGGATACATAAGTACTACATGAGTGGATGTGTAATTGATTCTGTCACTGAGTGGATGTGACAGTGGCTGTATGGTTCTCTTAATAGGTATGTTTGTGACTGTATAGGTGGGTGACTGGCTGTATAACTGTGTGTATGGGTCTGTAAGTGTAAGTGTGTGTGTGTAAGTGACTGAAAATTAAATGTACATGTCTTAACTATAAAGCACCCTGTCCATTGGGCTACATAGGGCGTACTTTAGGGGTGACTTATGTGTAAAAAAGGAGAGTTCAAACATTGGCAAGGGAAATTAAATGGCAAGTTGGCCTAGCAGTAAAACAGCATAAAATAATGTGTATTTGTAAAGCGCAAGTTCACCCAGAAAGGTATCTTGGCGCTGGATAACAAATGTTTATTGTTACCCAACTCAATTGTACTCATTTTATCAACCTCAGAGGGATGAAAGACTGAACGGACCCACCGGGATATGAACCTGTGACCATGAGGTCAAACACAGGCCCCTATAGTGGATGTATTAGTCCACTAAGCCACCAGACCCGTAACACACAGGCTCTGCAGTAGCAGTCCCTAGACATGTTTAAAGAGCTACTTGTCTAGATGAATGACTAGGAGAGTCAGTACTTGAGTATATATCTGAGTGACTGTATCAGATCCTCTGTGGGTGTGTCACTGGTTGTCAAAGTAACTATGTCGCTATATGTCTGGCTCTCTTAGTAACTCTCTGGGTCTGTAAATATGTATGTAAGTGGCTGTATGGATTGCTTACTAGCTGCCTTAGTGAGTGTTGGAGAATGTAACTCTATTTGCAACTGGCTCTGTAACTGTTGGATACATAAGTGCTGTGTGTGTGTGTGTATGTGTAAGTGCCTCTGTCGCTGTCTGACTGGGTTTGTGAGTAGCTCTATGCCTTTGTAAATAGGTATGCAAGTCGCAGTATGGGTGGGAGGCTGGATATATAACTGGGCATATGGGTATTTAAGTTTGCGTGTAACTCACTAAAACTTCAAAGTATGTGCTAACTTTTAAGCACATATCACCCTGCCCTATGTCCTACCTACGGCCTACCTTACGGGTGACATATATGTAGTAGTAGGGAAGTTTAAAGCTTGGCAAGGGGTTTTAAATGCCAAATCTACCTGGCAGTAAAACACCACATCATCAACAACTCCAGAGGAGAAAGGGTCCTAGGGAAAAGTTTAACGACCAAACTACAGACTCAATCCCCACTACAACTTATAATAACAACTAATAAATCTGGTGGTCTATAACAAGGAGCTACAACTGAATTATCAAATGCCTTAGTCAGTGCCAACAGCCAAAATTACCAACAAGTGTGCAGTAACCTTTACGAACTATTCGGATTTCCATCAACTACCAAGAGAGGTCAGTGTCATCATTTGGATATCCTTCCTTCCTACCACCACTCCTCTAAATCACAGAGGAGGATAACGTGGATCGGATTTCGACCAGGTCACAAAGATCACAACAGAAGGAAATGGAAATAAAAAGAGAGACCCTATATTCACCTTATAACAGGTCTCTCCATTAAATATTGATTACTACAGGGTGATGGAATTAAAAGTGCAGTGCAAGTGAGTGAAAAATAAAAAGGATTTGGAAGAGAAAACTCCTTTTAATACAAATATCTCTACCAGTCCTATTAAAAATAGTGCAAAAGCAGCTTTGAACACATAGGCCGCTTCTCAATGGTCTATTGAGAAGTGGTGGTAGGAAGGAAGGATATCCAAATGATGACACTGACCTCTCTTGGTAGTTGATGGAAATCCGAATAGTTTGTAAAGGTTACTGCACACTTGTTGGTAATTTTGGGTGTTGGCACTGACTAAGGCATTTGATAATTCAGTTGTAGCTCCTTGTTATAGACCACCAGATTTATTAGTTGTTAGTAAAACACCACACACAGGCTCTGCAGTAGCAGGCCGGCGGCATGTTTAAAGGGATACTTGTCTGGATGGGTGAGTTAGAGTGTTAGTACTTGAGTACATATCTAAATAAGTTTATCAGTCCCTCTCTGGGTGTCTCACTGGATGTGTAAATAACTATGTCGCTATTTGACTGGCTGTCTTAGTATCTCTATGGGTCTGTATATGTAAGTGGCTGTATAGATTGCTTACAAGTTGTATTAGTGAGTATTGGGGTATGTAGCTGTGTGCAACTGGCTCTGTTACTGCAGGATACATAAGTGCTGTGTGGGTGTGTGACTGAACGTGTAAGTGCCTCTGTCTCTGACTGGGTGTGTGAGTTGCTTTATGCTTTTGTAAATAGGTATGTGAGTCACAGTATAGGCTGGATGTATACTGGGAGTATGGGTCTGTAAGTGTGCATGTGACTCACTAAAACTTCAAGGTTTATGGCTTACCTTCTAAGCACATAGCACCATGACCAATAGCCTACCTACAGCCTACCTTAGGGGTGACTTATATATAAAAGAAGTGAAGTTCAAGGCTTGGCAATGGATTTTAAATGCTCACTCGACCTGCCAGTAAAACTGCACACACAGGCTGTGCAGCAGCAGGCTAGAGGCATGTTTAAGGGGCTACTTGTCTGGATGGGTGAGTTGGAGTATCAGTGCTTGAGTACATTTCTGAGTGAGTGTATCAGTCCCTCTGTGTCTGTATCACTGGATGTGTAAGTAACTATGTCGATATAGGACTGGCTCTCTTAGTATCTCTATGGGTCTCTTAATGTGTATGTAAGTGGCTGTATGGATTGCTTACTGGCTGTGTTAGTGAGTATTGGGATAAGTAACTGTGTGTGCAAGTGGGTCGATTAGTGGTGTATATGTAAGTGCTGTGTGAATGGATGTGTAAATACCTCTGTTGCTGTCTGGCTGGGTGTGTGAGTGAGTGGTTGTATGGTTTTGTAAATAGGTAAGTGAGTGGCTGTATGCATGGGTGACTGGGTGTATGGGTGTATAAGTGCATGTGTAACTGACTGTCTATGTACTGGGTACATGAATGGCTGTACAGGTGTGTAAGTGGGTGTGCCTGTAAAAGTGTGAAAATTATTAAGTGAGTATATGTCTAGGTGAGTAAATGGGCGTGTGAATGGTTTTATGGGGGTGTGACTGAGTGTGGCAGTCACTGGCTACATGAGTAGTGGGTACATACGTGTTTTTACGGGAGAGTAACTGGGTGTGTAAGTGCCTGCTTGACTGTGTGAGTGGGTGAAACTTACTATTAAATTACATACTATAAGCAAACACCCACATCTGATTTCAAACACATTAATTCATACTGGCTTAATAAAATTACTATATTTTAAGTATACCAATTTCTCTTTGTTCTTTCCTGCTCACTCTATTTTAGTTAATGTTGTCATCTAAGCTACTTTCTATTTTTCCTTCTAGTATCGTGTCTCGAAGCTGCACATTTTTTCTAATCTTATATACACTCACAATTCTTTTTATCTAAATATACTTTTTCATACTACAACCTAATTAACATACCTGTAAAAGCTCTTGGCTGTTCTCCAACTTTAATTCCTATATCTGTTAACATCTGTTTTTATTGGAAATCTCAAGTCAGAACTATGGCTATCCTCCTCCACTCTCAGTAAGAAAGCAGCTAAAATGGCTACCCTTCATTGTGTGCTCTAACTTATATTCTTGTAGTTAACAATCTAACAATCACAGGCTTCCTTTCATCTTTTATTTTTGTTATACCACTTCTAAATGGTGAGTCTTTTTTTAACCTTTTCCAAGTTTCCTAGAAAGTCAATTTGTTTTTTCCGCGGATCCACTGCAATATCCAGCGTGGCTCGTCCGTGTAACTTCGCGGTGGACCCGCGGATCCAGACAGAAGCCTGTAGAAGCATTTAACAATCTACTATTAATAGTTTGTATTTATGGTTTACTTTGTAAAAACTACTCAATTAAAAGCCAAACACTCTCTAAATACCTATGTTTCCACACCCCTCTTTTTGAGTTTCACAGTGCAGTCATTTTTGTTCCCTTCCCCCATATTCTTTTAGCTCTGTGTCTATGTTGACCATGTTAGCAGCACTCTCTACCTACCACTAGGTCAAAAGTACACATTACTTTCTGTAATCAGCATACTAGATTCAAATTAAACTGTTGCTGGTGTAGTTGACTGGATGCAACTTCAAACATATCCCTAACAACATATTTTTTTTATTTTTTCAAAACCAATCACAAATGTAGTTACCTTTTTCTCCAAATCACTACCTAATTTTAGTTACATGCACATCTCCACCATCCAATCAAATACGTTCTTTTATATTCTACTTGTTGTCCTCCATTTTAGCTTCCTTTCATCTTCAAAACTACCTCATTCCACTGCAGACTTCTCCTCTGTGCAACTCCTTCTTCCCTCCAAAATGGTCATAGGACAGATTGCTGGCCATAGTTTAATTTTTGAGCATCGCGGATCCTAAACCAAAAGCACACATTCAACACATAATAGCAACGGGTTTCCTCAACCAAAACCATTTATGTAAAACAACAACACATTTAATACAATAGGCATAGAACTGGCTACATGGGTAAATAAGAGTGTGTGGGAGTATCTCTATAGGTCTGTGAGTAGGTGTGCCAGTGGTTTTGATATTGTGTGGATGGTTGTATTAGAGGGTGTATGGGTCTCTAACTGGGTGTGTGAGTGGCGGTATGGGTTGCTGAGCGAGTTTGTGAGTGTGTGACTGGCTGTGTGAGTAGGTGTGTCAATGGCTGTGTGAGTGGTAATATGGGTATATGAGTCACTGTGTGAGTGGCTGTATGGGTGTCACAATGCATCAAAAGAATGCGCATAGCATGACCTGAACACTGCCAGGTCAGGCTGCTATTCTTTTACGAGCACGTTGGAGTTGTAAAATGACATAAAAAAACACTTGGGGTGAACCAGCACCTTTTAGAACTACAAGTCCCACTCAGTAAATAAAAGTCAAGCAAAGCCAAAGCAAGACGAATTAGGGCGTCCGGGGGTGCTCAGTAATCAAACCAGGAGTGCCTAAAGCAAACAAAGCAAATACCCCAAGACCATCACGCCCCAGGATACAAAGGTGCAAGGCGGCAGCAGCCAAAACCACAAGTAAACCAACAAGTGCAGGGATATCACGCCCAAGCAAGTCGTACTGCTCCAGGTGAGCCAAAAACTGAGCCAAAAACTGAATAAAAAATCTGTGCCAATAACCCACCATGAGATCAGGAAAAGTCAGGGGGACAACAGGCAACCAGCAACAGAAATCCAAAAAGGAGGGAGAGGACCAAAAAGTAATGGAAAATTTCAGCAAGCCACAGGAAAAGGAACAGGAACTGGATTTGGAAGCGCTTCCAAATCATGAAAAAGATAGGGAGAGCAAAATAGATAACATCCAAGAAGACAACCACACCCTTACCATTGCCATTTGTTCCCCCATCAAAACCAGCATTAAAACTAACAAGCGGGCTCTCATAACAGACTTTTTAAAAGTATGTCGTAGTTTATCCCCGGGGAAGCAAAAGGCTCACAAAGTAGTTAAGGAAGTTAAGAAGACCAAGGGGGACAGTCCAGGTAATGAGACATATAAAGATAGTGTTAGCAAAACAGCAAAAAAGGAAGGCACAGAACAAATGCACTCTAAGTTTATCACATTAGAAGACGCAAGCAGTGCCAGTCCCATACAGGGCTGTTTGAGCTCACTTACTGACCATCAAGGATCCCATCAACAGACCGTTCAGGCTGTAGTCCACAATGACCCGGGATTAAACTGGGAGTCCATGTCGAAACAATGGACCCGTCAGGCTCAATCAAGCCAACTAAGCCAACAACACCAGCAACAACAAACCGCTCAGCAGTGCCTTGAAGTGCAGAGCCCGGAGGACAACCTGGTGCTCTGGCAGGATAGCATCGATAGCTCCTGCGCATTACTACACTCTCCGGCAGACCCTCAACCCCTTGACCAGTTTGGGGGTCAAACAGTCTACGGGCAAGAACAATTCTCCACTAATTTGAAAACACCAATTAACCAAATTCAAACCGCGCATCAGTTGAAGCAGGGACCATCTCAACAAAAGAAAAATGGGCCAGCGCCCCACGACTCTTACGAGGCCGAACAAATCAACCCACTCAGCCACTTAGAAGCACAAAACTTATCTGCGCAACAACGAAGCACCGAGAAACAAGGGGGACAACATTCAACGGAACAACAACAAGGTCCACCAACAGGACCATTTTGGAATCAGCTATTAGGCATTATGAAAACGATCGGCTCAGCTATGACCTATCATGCCGACAAGCTGGATACTCAAGTCGAGCTATTAAATGTCTTAGCATTATATGTTCAGGGGATAGAACAAAAATTGCACGACCTAAACGCCATGATAATAAAGGTACAACATGCGCAGGACATCACATACCACACGTGCCATTGCTACCAAATAATCGATAAGCTCGCAACTGTCCCAACCATAATGTCAGAGCTGTTGGGGGCAGTCAGGGAAACACAACTTAATTCCATAACATCTATGGAAAGAGACCCCAAGGAAGCAGACAGAATCAGTGGGGACATCTCCAATATTAATATCAAACTATTAAAAGAGGAAATTAATTCTCAAGAAGGCGAATCCAGAAATTTACTTGACGCCGAGAAAGGGTCCGAACACCCAGATGAACAGTCATATTTAGAAAGCTCATCACCAATTCCTAATCAAAGCAACTTACCAAAGGAAGCTGTAGAAAGTAAGGAACAAATAAGCTTGAAAACATCCCTCACAAAGCGGGAACGGAAACGCCTGAGGAAAGCAAGGAAAAGTAAATTAAATACAGCTATTCCACAATCACAATTGACACCCACCCAAAAAAGACAAGATAAAGGTGATGAAAGCAATAGCGGTACAGTCAGCACGCCGGATCATAACAACCTGACAATAAAAGAGGCTGCCGCTTCAAGAAACCACAATGCACAAATAAAGGAAAATTCGTCAATAAGTAAAATATATGACATATTCAAACCCTCGGTTAAGAAGGAACAAAACAACGTAAATAGTAAAGAAACCGTAAAAACAGACACAATCCAAATACCACAGGAGCTAAAGATAAAGACTAGTGAAATCTGCACGCAGGACGTAGCACTAAGTGGGAAAGGAGCCATACAGGCGCGAATTTTGCTAATAATAAAATTAAAACTAATCCACAGTCCCAGAGGTTTAGAGAGCCCATTGAAAGCACACAACAAGATCAAGTTAAACATACCCATCACGTCGAAATACATCACCAAGACCCAACGGAAGCATTAAAAGGGACCCCGATCGACCCCACAAAAACACAATCGCTCACGGCTCAAGGCCAGATAGAATTGGTCCCACATTATAAATCGAGGGGAGCCCACGATATATTGAATCGAAGCGCAATAATAAGGTTACTCAAATCTCTTCCTGCCCTGAAACATATTACATCCAGGGATCTGGAAAGAATTGAATTTAAACCTAACCCCAACCAAATAGGGCCTGAAATAACAACAGCCACTTGGACAAATTATTCTGTCATTGAACAGATTCTGAGGCACAAGGAGGTATTTGCATCATGGGGTATAGAACTAAAAAGGTGGAACCTCCTCGTTATCCGAGCCCCCTACAACACTCTTACTGCACAGAGGGCATATTAAAAGGAGCGAAAGGCCCTGAGAATCAGGACCAAATGAAGGATGACGCCCAATCTATAAGACAAATCACGATTACAATCTCACACTCTGAAATAGCTAATAAAGAGGACAGCCAGTACTGGAGATCCCTAAATACACAACAAGGAGCAGCATGAACAAAAATCCATAAAAATCCAAACACATTGCAGGACTGTAAAATCTGTTCCTGGAACGTGAACGGCTTAGCCTCTAAAATAGAGGAAATCGATTTTGCTGACTTCATCCTACAGTACGATATACTGCTATTGCAAGAACCTTGGCAGACAACACACACCCCAATTGTAGGTTACAAAGAACATCTTATCCCAGCTAAAAAGGAGTCAGCATACGGAAGAGCCAAAGGCGGCCTATCAATCTATATCTCAACAGACATTTTATGGGAAGAAGAAAATATCGACTTAGACTCCTACTGGATGCAATGTATTAAACTTACTGTTTCCATCATCTGCACTCTGCTAATTTTGAACATCTACATGCACCCAGTTTATAAGCATAAGGGGAGAGATATCCAACAATTGGTAGCTGCCATTAAAACCCTAAAGCTAATCTACCCATATGCCAATATAATATTGTCCGGGGATTTCAACATGAATCTGATGCAAGCCCAAGAAAAAAACCTACCCACCAATATAAAGGTCAGGAATGACAACACAACTAGACGTGACACTTCGGGTAAGAAATGCGCTGCACTACTGGATAATCAATCATTGTATACTTTAAATGGTCGAGGTCCACAAGATAGCCCGGCAGCTTTCACAAGAGTGACGGCAAAAACAGGAGCAACAATCGACTTCACCCTAGCAGACCCAGACCTATTTCCCTTCATTACGAACTTCCAAATAATAGAAAGAGTAGACAGCGACCACTACCCTCAATCTTTTATATTAACCAACATTCGAGAAAAGTCCCGGCCAACCACTGCCCTCACACAATTTACCCAACTGTACAATTTAAACCGATTAACATGGAACAACAACACTGTAGATGCAATCATGGAGCTCTGCTCGGCTCTATTGGCCGATACCGATGCAAAACCATTAGGGATAGAGGCCTGGGAGTCTCTTATCAACAGTCTGAATAGAAAGTTTTCACACAGATCTAGAAACCAAAAATCTGCCAGGATTAGCGGGTCAGCATGGTACACTTACGCCCTAAGGATAAAAAAAAGACAACTAAATAAAGCTCTCAGACAAATGCGAACTCATGGCCAACAACCCTCTCGGCAGGCCCTGACCATAATCAAACAAATGAGAAGCGACCTAAAAAAAGAGATTCGTGCAGCAAAACGCACATATAATGAGCAATTTTGGACAAAAATGCTTTATGTCAGCCGACAACATAATTCAAAAGAGTTTTGGGCCCAAATTAATGTCCTATCAAACGGAAAAAAACGGCATTACAACTCCGATATAACCGAGCATGCATGGAGAGCTCATATAGAGGCTACATTTAACACCCAGAAAGCCCCCGGGGCTACTGTTAAATATGACACATTGAAGGCGAGATGGTTCAGCGCCAGAATCTCTAGAGACACTCTTATAAGAGAGCACTGGACGGCAGACACACCGAAACCAACTTCCCAGGCCCCAGATTTCACTATTTGCAAATTGAATCCGAAAGATCAAAGTAATCTCCAAGTCAAACAACCTGAAGGTAAACTTCAGCGAGGTTTATCTGAAACATCAGGGTCAGATCAATTAATCCTCGATTTACAGATCACACAAAAACAAGTATTAAACGCCATAAAAAAACAGAGGCCTGACGGGGCGCTGGGACCAAACGGCCTGCCCAACGCCCTATTTAAAAAAGACCCAGCATTTTGGTCTAACTATCTATCACTACTGTTCGCCAACATTTTGGAATCCCACACCATCCCAGACTCTTGGCGAGGAAGCATATTACACCCAATATTTAAATCAGGGGCTCGTTCAAATCCCTCAAATTACAGGCTAATAGCCCTCATTGATGTTGAGGCAAACATTTACGCCGCAAACTTGCTGAAAGATCTAGAGGATTGGGTTGACAGCATTAAACTGATCCCCAATACACAAACAGGCTTCCGAGCTGGAATGGGCACCTTAACAAATACATCTGCCGTCACGCTTTTGGCCAACCAAGCCATTGCCAACTCTAAAGTTCTGTATGCATGTTTTGTGGACCTTAAGGCAGCCTTCGATAAGGTCCCCAGACAAGCCCTGTGGGCAAAAATGGAATCCTGGGGAGTCCCTACAAACCTACTGAACGCAATAATTAACCTTTACTCCAAAACATGGGTTCAAATAAAAATGGGAGACGGTCGAACTTCAATAAACAAAATCTCCACCACCAATGGTTTAAAACAGGGGTGCATTCTAGCCCCCTGTCTATTTAATATATATACAGCCGACTTAGATAATAACTTACGTTCGACATTAGGGGACCCACCAAAACTGGGGAATGTGAGAATAGTAAGTCTGCAATATGCCGACGACATTGTGCTGCTATCCCAAACGCCCCGCGGACTCCAACGACTGATAAACCAACTAGCAGAATACACAGCTTCAAACCAATTAGACATAAATTTAAAAAAAACAAAGGTTATGTGTTTTTCGAGTCCACACAAAAAGATACCAAAATTTACTTGGACGATCAACAGCAACTGCCTGGACCAGGAGGGAACATATAAATATCTGGGAATAACTTTGGATGCCACCTTAACTACAAGCAATACTTAGACCAGCGGAAAACAAAAGCCAAACAGCTATTATTTGCATTCAAAACCTTGCAAAAAAAATTCAATGACTGTTCGACGACCCATTTATTAAAGGTCGTGGCAGCAAAATTTTTACCTTCAATCACGTATGGTTCAGAACTCCTAAACACAAAGGACGCAACAATTCTGAGCATCGCCCAAACCAGTCTCTTCAAAAATCTATTTAAAATTCCGCGCCACATTTCTCAAGCCCGGATTAGATTAGAATTTGGGTTAAAAAACCAGATCCCGTCAAGACAAGGAGCGCTGGTAAAATATTACTGGAGAATGCGGGCAGCAGAGGAAGAGTCTCTGGCACATTACTTCTGGCTGGAGGTAGAAAGGCAATCCAGATTGAGTAACTCGGTTTATCCATTTTTAAAGCAATCGATTGAAGCTTTAAAGTTAGAGGAAGCTTGGCACACAATACTATCCTACCCGGAGTTCAAACGAAAAGTCAATAAAATGATTAATTGGATATCTCAAGAAAAGGATAAAGCCTCATTGACCACAAAAATCAATGCATGGATTGTGTTGCCAACATACAAAATGTTAAAGCCTCAATCATACTTGTCGGAACATTTTGTAAATCGTATGAACCAGCAACTGATTTTACTGAGACTGGGAGTTTATCAAACTAAAGACCTAATCCCAAAATGGAAACGGACCTGGCCCTCAATGGACTGCCGCCTTTGTGGACAAGGAGACGAATCATTGCTCCACCTACTTTGTATCTGTCCGGCACTATTATCCATACGGAAAGAACTTTTGCAGCCAATAATGAAAAGAGAACAAATAAGGACATGTAGATCCGCCGTAATAAAATGTTTAGGAGGCTCGACAGTACAATTGGCATGCAAAGCAATAAAGTTTTTGAGTTTAGCTGCAAATGAACTAGAAAAGAGAGACAGAGAACTTGAACTGGCAAAGCATGCAAAGTGATAAAGTGTAGTTAATCAATCCGCAGCCCACATAAGAACCATGCATTTTATAGCTAGACTCACCATTACAAATCTGAAGGAATCAATCGTATTTTGTTTTTAAAAGTTTTTATCAAATATTTTAACGAGAATTTATCAATTAATCTGTATCTTGCTTATGAATTTTATGTGTTTCAGCGGGTTGCCCCGCTCCTTTTATGATTTAAATTAACTCAATAAAGTAATTTCTATTTGATATTATTTGAACTACAAGTCCCATGAATGTACGCATGGGGTGGAGGTTGAACGAACTCACGTATGCGTGAGAAGGAGGAACCGCCTCTAAAGGCACTTCCGTATCATCAGACACGGCCGATTATTTTTGGAAACTGCTGCGTTACGCGAATTCTGAGGATTGGGACATGGTCTGGTAAGGGTGCTGTGTGCACCAGCTGTTTTCTTTTGCTTTTCTCATTGGAATAAACTTCGCAAAGTAAGGATTCCTCCTCAGTTACGAGACGAGTGGGATCATCTCATTTAGAACCGGGGATAACAAAGTATTTGATTCTGCTGTTGGCGAGGCACACATTTGTGCCTCATATGTTGGGAATCTGTGGTGGTGATACAAAGGCATTATTTTTCACTGTTGGCGAGGCACACGATTGTGGCTCATGCGGTGGGAATCTTAGGGTACTAAACAGGTGGACAAGACGACTCTGGAACACTCCAGAACAGACTCTCATTGCATTGGTGATTTAATCATAAGAGTGTCTTTTGGTGAGTACTCCAGTTGTATACCAGTCGCAAGGGATCTTATGCTACTTATGACTGGAGGACACGGTTCTAGTAAATGCCTAACAAACAGTTCTGAATTGAATGCGCTATGACTATAATACGCACATATAATTGATCATATTTTCGCTACTTTATTTTGCCTTTTAACAGGGGGTTGAATAGAGTTCCTGCTTCTTCGATATCTTCACCCCTGGGATTCAAGGCATTAGTGCAAAGAGGGTAGGTGAAGTGTGTACATAAAGTTTCTTCCTACGTATCTGAGCTACCTGGTCTATAAGAGATTCCTGATGCATATGGTTCATGTTTTCCTGTTGCAGCACCTTGTAAGCAGGGATTGATGGTTATGCCTTTGTAAAGGATTCCGAGGGTGCCCCACCTATGGTCTCGTTTATTATTGTTTAAAGGTAGATATTGAGACACATAGAGGGATAGCAAATAACACATCGATAGTAGAGTCATAGTTGTAATTATGATACTTTTGTGTATTACAGGTCTCCCTCCCTGCAGTCCCCTTCTTTTCCTTCCCTCACTTGATCCCTTCAACAGTCTGTGCTATTATAGCACTTCAGACTTTGGAGTTATCAGGAGGTGGACCATTCTGAGCATCAATTCGATCCCGAGGATACTATACTCTGCAAATAGGTGTGTGAGTGGCTCTATGGGTCTGTGAGTGGTGCTGTGGGTCTGTGAGAGGGTGTGTGAGTGTCTGTGTGGATATGTGAGTGGGTCTGTGAGTGTGTGTGTCTGTCTGGTTCTGTGAGTGGGTGTGAAAGTGCCTCTGTGGGGCTGAGTGGTTCTGTGAGTACCTGCATAGGTCTGTGAGTGCCTGCATTGATCTGTGAATGGGTGTGTGAGTGCATGTGTGGGTATGTGAGTGGGTGTGTGGGTCTCTCAGTGCCTGTGTGGGTCTCTGAGTAGGTGTGTGAGTGCCTGTGTGGGTCTGTGAGTGGGTGGAAAGTGCCTCTGTGGGACTATGAATGGATCTGTGAGTACCTGCATGGGTCTGTGAGTGGGTTTTTGTGAGTGTCTGCGTGAGTGGGTGTGTGAGTGCACGCTTGGGTATGTGAGTGGGTGGGTGAGTGCCTGCATGGGTATGTCAGTGGATGTGCCAGTGGCTGTGTGGGCCTATGAGTGCCTGCATGGTTCTGTTTGAGTGTGTGGGTCTGTGAGTCAGTGTGTGAGTGGGTCTTTTAGTGAGTGTATGTGTTGATCTGTGATTGGGCGTAAGAGTACCTGTGTGGGTCTGTTGGTGGGTGTGAAAAGGCCTCTGTGGGACTCTGAGGTGTTCTGTGTGTACCTGCATAGCTCTCTCAATGGGTGTGTGAGTGCCTGCATGAGTCTGTGAGTGCCTGTATAGTTCTCTGAGTGGGCATGTGAGTGGCAGTGTGGGTCTGCGAGTGGGTGTAATAGTACCTGTGTGGGTCTGTGAGTGGGTGTGAAAGTGCCTCTGTGGGACTATGAGTGGTTCTGTGAGTACCTGCATAGGTCTGTGTGTGAGTGCCTGTGTGGGTCTATGAGTGGGGCTGTGAGTGCATGCATGGGTATGTGAGTGGGTATGTGAGTGGATGCATGGGTATGTCAGTGGATGTGTCAGTGGCTGTGTGGGTCTGTGAGTGGGTTCGTGAATGCCTGCGTAGGTCTGTGAGTTGATGAGTGACTGCCTGTACGGTTCTCTAAATGAGTGTTGAGAGTACCTGTGTGGGTGTCTGAAAGTGATTTTTTTTTTAAAAGTGCATCAAGATTTGCAAATCCATCACAAATTCACACAGGGTCTGCGCTGTGCCTCATGGAGGAACTGCAGATTCCTGAAGTGGGAAAAAAAACAATATAACTCAATTTTGTACACAACATAGGTCCCTCTGACACTCCCTAACACACCCATGGAGTCAGAGTACCTCTTTCCTGACCCGTTTAATCATTTTACAGAAAGATTTTAAGACCCTGGAACTGTTCCCGATACTTAAAATGGCGGCCTCAACCTCCCGGTCAGGTTGTGCTCAGCCAATCACAGCATTGCTGGTGGTGCATGACTTCGTCGGTCCACCGCGGGGGATACACGGAGGGTCCGAGTCCCTGGATATACAATTTTATTTTTCCTTTAATAACTCCACTACTGAACAGGTTTACACCAAACCACATAATGGGCTCTTTCTGGACCAAGAGCTACCTCTCTGCCAAATTTGGTGTAATTCTGTCCAGTAGTTTGGGCTGCAGTCGTGTTAAAAATCCCTATGGGAAATTGCATGGGAAAGATCCATTTTTTGACATCCCCTTTTTCTCAGCCCCCACTTGACGGATCACTCCAAAACCTTCTATGCAGAACTAGACATACTGTGACACTTTTTGGGGGAAAATTTCGTGAAGATTCATCAAACTGCGCCAAAGTTATAAGCAAGTCAAAAAATGCTCTTCCTATGGAAACTAGGTCCTAACTGTAACTACCTAGTGGCAACCGGCAGTAGGTAATATATATATGCCAGTAACTTTGGCATCGTTTGATGAACCCTCATGAAATTTTCAAAACGAATACGACGCTCACTTCAGCTGCTGTCTTGAAAGGTTCGTGGTGATCCGTAAAGTGGGGGTTGAGGAAAAAAAGGAGGGTCTCAAAACGCGTTTTCCCCATGTTAATTCCCGTAGGAACTTTAGACAATGCTACAGCCGAACTGCTAAACGGAATTACACAAAATTTGGCAGAAAGGTAGATATTGGACAGGGAAGTGCCTTTTTGTGATTTGGTGTAAATCCGTTCAGTAGTTGCTGAGTTATCAAAAGAAATTAAAATTTGCATATTTAGGGAAGTGGATCCTCTGAGGAACCGACAGTCCTCATGCTCAAATCTGATTAGCTGCCAACACTTCAAACAAGGAAGTGTTGGCAGCCATCTTGGGACTTGGCTTCAGATGAGCCCCAACAAAAAACATAAAAAAAGAGAAGGGGGCAGGGTAGGAATACCTTGACCCACTAGGCTTCATGGGGGGGGGGTGGGTCTCAGAGGAACCCCGCCAGGGCAAAAAGTAAAAAATTTGGGTGGAAGTCACACTGTAGCCGCAGCTCCCGCTGAAAAAAAAGAAGCACGGGTACCCGCGCTTCTTTACTAATAGGCCCCATGGTGGGCCAGGTCCCGTGGGCATGAGCACTTATATAAAGGAGGGGGCGCACAGGCCCCCTCCTAAGGCTTATCATAAGCTTTGGGGACCGCCACCTCCCCGGGGCACTTTCAAATATGTGCGTGGGTGATCCCTCTGGGCCCGCTGCGACCTGGGGACCACCACCTCCCTGGGGCAAATGCAGTTAAGTTAATGCTAGGGGCCCGTGCGGTCCCCACGCAGCCTGGGGACCACCACCGACCCGGGCACCGTGAAAAATAAACACAGATGAGCCCGCTGGGCCCAACGCACCCCAGGGACCGCCACCTCCCCGGGGCAAAAACTTAAATTAATGCGGAGGGGCAGCATATAGCCCCCCGTAGCCCCAGGGACTGCCTCCTCCCCTGGGCAATTTATTGAATTTAAGGGGGGCCACGCAGCTGAAAAACATTAATGTAAGTGGTCAGTTGCGGCCACCCAGCCCCAGGCACCGCTACCTCCCTGTGGCAAAGATTTAAGATGGAGGGGGGCCATGTGGCCCCCCTCGTGGAGCCATTTATGGCCCTTGGGACATCCACCCACCAGGGCTGGCTCCTGCCACCACCCTAGGTGCCCACCCTTGGGAGGTAGCTGTTTGCTTTAGCTTGGTGTGAGCTGACAGCTCCCACCAAGCAAAAGCAAACATAACACCGCTTTCTGCAAGCAGGAGCTTTCAAACAGCTCCGGTTTGCAGAAAGCAGAGTTTTCATTTGTTTCTCTGCACGTAAATATACGTGCAGAGAAACAGATGAAAACATTGCTCTGACAGACAGGGTGCTGCCTTTCAGCAGACCCTGTCTGTCACAGCAAAGCTGGCTCCCGCAGGAGGTGGGGGGCCGACAGGGACCTTGGTGGCCTTGAGGCTCCCCCCATGGTCCCCAACACAGGTCACTGGGTGCTCTAGGGGCACCCAGAATAAAGAGACTGGGCCCTGGGGGATGGGGTCCCAAGGCCAAATTCGGCCAGGGAAGGGGTTGTGTGGCCCACCTCCCCCATTGTAAAATGGCCAGGCCCCAGGGGATGTGGTCCCCGGGGCCATAATCAGCCTGGGGCGGGGTCCACGTGGCCCCTACACCCTATTAATTTTTTTTTTAAATGGCCAGGCCCAGGGGGATGGGTCCCCGGGGCCAAAATCGGCTTGGAGGTGGGGCCACGTGGCTCCCCTCCCCTAATAAAAATGATTTAGTAAAAAAAGGCCGGGCTCAGCGGATAGGGTCCCCAGGGGCGAATTTGGCCAGGGAAGTGGGGCCACGTGGCCCCCCTCCCATAATAAAAATGCCGGCCCCGGGGGAAGTCGCCAGAGGCCCTGCCCCCTTTCTCAACCAATCTGCAAAGGGACCTCCTGGCGCACAACTTGTTGGGGGATGTAGTCCCCTTGGCTGGTGAGGGTCCTTGGGGGCCAAAAACCCCTCCTGTTACTTCCAGTAAGTCCCACATAGTGGGACTGCTAAAAGGTCATCCAAGGGCCAGCCCCCTTTCTCCACCACTTTGCAAACGTGCCTCCTGGCGCACTACAAGTTGGGGGATAAAGTTACCTTGGCTGCTGAGTGTCCTTGGGGGCCAACAACGCCTCCACTAAGTCCCACACAGTGGGATTGCTGAGAGCTCGTGGGAAGCTCACCCCGTTTCTCCACCACTCTGTAAACGTACCTTTCACCGTTGTGGAAACGCCATCTGCTGATTGGATAATCCATGGGTATATTACTTTGCCAGTTTTGACATTCCACTTCCAATATAGTGTGCAACACCATCAAGTAGGCAGATATGAAGCATTAGGGGAAGGGTTTGTACACAAGTATGGGAACTGCCTTTCAAGTTTCGATGTAGGAATGGGGATACTGAAGTCTTTCTCAGCGGTTCTGAATGTGAGAAAACTTTAAGTGGGTCATTGGTCTGCAAGGCCATTTTGCTTCACGGGGCTTGTAATGCATCTTTAGCAAACTTGCCCTGTTACCTAAAAGGTTCCCCAGCAGCCGTGATTCGTCCGGCTTTCAGATTGCTCTTTAATGGGAGCTATTTGATGCTTACCAATCAAGGCTGTTGTAGAATGAAACCCAGCATCGCTTATCTTGTGACAGTAAATTTCATAGTTACTAGTTGTACTCAAGTTCTGTTTCCACATGTTCGCACAGGTAGGGAGGCAATGCTATGGCCTTCGATTAATGTTTACAACATGTCCTTTGATGCTCTGACCAAATTGAAAGCATTGCTGTTTCAAAGAGATGTGGCCTTAACATCAGCTAAAGAGATGTTTGATCTCCAGGTTGCAAGGTCCTCTTTGGAGATACGGTGCTACTTCATACTAACTTCCAACTGCATTTTGGGGAGCTGGTCCATCGTATTTTTAACATGTCTGATACAAAGGGAATAGCACACTTTTTTAAGTCTTTGGGCTCTGGATTAGTTAGTACCTTCCAGACAGTTTTCGGAGTAATTCCATCTTTTATACACTCAGTACTTGGAAGCGTCATTGAAGGTCTTCCACTTGTCCTGTACCTGGTTGCAGGGACTGTGATTTTAATTTTTCTGCTCCACAATGGATGTCCTAGTTCGAAACTAAATGGAACAAGCAGTACCACTTGTGCTGCTGTGCTGTGAACGCATGGTGCAATGCATCGGTAGACCTTGCCTTCAGGAACTAAATGAGCATTGGTTCTTGTCCTTTCGGCATGTCTGGCTTCACTACGTGCAACCTGTATTACGCTGTCTGCTGTGTACTTATGAATGTGCCCTGGATCTATGCCTCGGATCGCAATTGGTTGAGCCGTCGGCCATAGATGTACTGGTGGTCCCTTAAAGGCCCATTTGTATAGTTGTCCCCAGTGTATTCCATTGCTGCTGAATGCATTTTTTGAGTCATCCTAGGATTCTTCAGCTTGGCTCTGTGGACCTTCTACAAGCTAAGGTCACTCCCTCAGCAGCCGCTGTAGGGGCTGGATGGGAGCACATTTGCTCCATAAACCTGCTTCGAGTTGTACCTCTGGGAACATCGTCTGTGGTTGCTGGGAACAGATTTGTTTTGTCTACCACCCGGAACAGATAAGCAATTGGCTATTCTGTTTGGTAGGAACTCATTTTTACCAAGTTACTTACCTCCGGAAACGATGTATCTGGTAGAGACAGGATCTCGCCGCAGATTCCTTACTTTAGAATCTTACCCAGAAGGAAACTTTTTTCCCCACAGTACGTCCGTGTGCCAGCAGAGGGCGTCGAGCGACTCCGCAGCGACGTCATACCCGGATGTGACGTCAGCGGAGTCCATATAACCCCTCCGAGAACGCGCTGATGTCAGTTTCTTCGTGACTACAGTCTGCGCCAAAAACCTGGTGCTGCATACCGAAACTGCCTACTGGAACTGTGTGCCAAGACAATAGAAACTATGTGTCCCGTATCTGTTGCAAGTTGTCCAAGAAGACTCAGGACAGAAAACAGGAACAGCAATGTCCTTCTGACCCTTTAAGAGATAGACATAACCACCAAAGGTACTACCGTACTGAACGGAGGATTATGCCGAAATGAAGCAGGAACGAACCTGCAACACACCCAGGATATCCCCAGGGAGGATATCCCATGGGCCTATAATACAGCAAGAATGTCTGCAAGCAGGACATCCCAAGACAGGCTCAATTTGAAGGAAGAAGAATGAAAAATAATTTGCAGTGTGGGGAGGATGAGAGGGGCGTAAGGAATCTGCAGCTAGATCCTGTCTCTACCAGATACATCGTTACACAAAGTAAGTAACTTGTTCATCTGATAGAGACATCTAGCCGCAGATTCCTTACATTAGAATCAGATACCCAAGCCATACCATATCCGAGGGAGGGTCTGTGAACTGGGACTACAAAGAATGCACAAGTATAATGAACCCGGTCAGAAAACAAGAGACCGGGAAAAAGGGTCGACTGAGGAGAATATTACACTCAGTCACACAAGTCCAGCACATAAAAACTTAGTCACAAAAAAGTCCCTCATAAGAGACCAGGTGTCGAATTGTACACCGAAAACCATGGATGCAGAATGCCAGTTGGCCTGAGAGCAAGCCAAAAGAATACAACAGCAGAAACAAGAAGTTTCGACCCCGACAGCATCTGACCCAGGTATATAAGGTGATGACAACTGAAACAACCACAGGGTAGACAAGATAACACTTATAGTGTGAAGAGAAATCAGTCATGGCAAGAAGAAATGCCGGTAATTGACCCAAGAAGGCCATAGTGATCAAAGAGTGAAGCAATGGACAGTGAATAGGCCATGTGGAACACAGAACCTCTGAAAAGCCACTGAGCAATCTCCTAATATCGCACAGATTAATCATGCTACGAAGTAGAAACAATCGCAATAACTATCCGCAAGAAGCGGCCACAAACAGAATAAAGAGCTATAGACAATTGAAGAGCTCTAGGATAGTCCATTGAAATATGGAAGCATACAGACATAGAAATCTTATTAAGATACACAAGACGTTTCTAGATATAGACGTATATCCCCTCGGATAAAGAGGGAGAGCGTAAGAGAAAGCTTACGCTACCCCAAGGGAAAGACATACTAATAATGTGAAAGAATGACAGAAATAACGGTACAAAGCACCGATGTGACAACATAGCAAAATGGAGTAGTACAGTACATAGAAAACAACCTTAAGTTTCCCACGAAGGGGAGAGAAAGGTGCATGGAAACCATCAAAAAAGGAGGTAATATAGGGGTGCAGCCGAAGGAAACCCCCAGGGCATAATGCAGTGCCGGACCTCAAGTGCAGTTGGACTTGACCACAAATGTTGTGAATAGAAGAGACCAGATGATGTAGGACAACGTCTCCAGACCACAGAAGGAATAGAGACGGATTTTGTAGCAATGACTCAGTAAGGAAGGCACTAACAGGCATGTAAAATACAAGGCAGCCCATAGAGATACCCAAGCATGCCACATATAGGCAAACAGGGACCATTACGATAAAATCAAGTCCCAACTACCTGCAGTAAGGCAAGAAAAGAAAGGGACCGTCCCCAGAGGGACAAAAGCCTGAATGAGAGAAAAGAAGAAGAGGAAGTAACCAGTGGTAAAAATCAGAAGGCTAGCGCTTCTACTGCTGACGGACAATGGAATGCACACCATCATAGCCTGAAAAGATTCCTAATAGAGGAATTAACACTCCTGAAAAAGGGAGGCAATTAGAGTAAGATCATCGCACCGCACGCTTACAGATCGCCATTTTGTCGCTAACGCCCGTTAGCGAGCTGCCGCAGCCGAAGAGCGCTCGGAAATCCATCGCGCCGCTGCGTGCTTGCTGCCCGAAGTTATCGCCCCGCACGTTTGCGGACCTTGGAACCATCGCTATCGCCCGTTTGCGAGCCGCCGCAGCCGAAGAGCGCTCGGGAATCCATCGCGCTGCTGCCGCTGAGTGCTCGCTGACCCGATCATCGCCCCGCACGTTTGCGGGCCTCGAAACCATCGCTAAGGTCCGTTTGCGAGCCGCCGCGACCAGGAGCGTGAAGAAAAACATCGCTATCACGCCTTAGCGGCATTTTGTGGATTATTGACACCCACACCCAGGAACTGTGAGTAAAAGGGTCGCAGAGACCACTGCCCTGAACTTTGCATTCCCCAATTGAACTATTTTTTGCAGCATCAAGAGAGTATTATTTTTGTACAGTATTGTGGCTTTTTCGTTATTTGGTCTTGTGATAAACCTATATATAAAGATAACTATTTTTGATAACTACCTGTGTTGTGTCCCTTTGTAGTGCTCCTCACTGTATTACTGTGTATGGTCATAAATGCTTAACACACTGCCTCTGAGATTAGCCTAACTGCTCGTGCTACGTTACCACAGGGTGGAGCAGGGGTTGTCAAAGGGGTGCAGCCCTTCACTCTGACTTAGAAAGAAGGGTCCCTGCTTGGACAGTGGCCATCCACTGCCAACCAGAGACCCCCATTTCTAACATTGGTGGTCAGCGCTGGGGATCTGGACTTGCGTTTGTGACCGCATACAGTAATTATAGTGTACACTACTAGTGAGTGCAGACCATAACGTATCACATACATATTTGAGGATTTTTTTTTGGGCGTCTATTTTTGATTAAGAGTGCCAGTCATTGATACGATGGCCAAGCCCAGAGCCGTTGACCCAGAAGAGTACTCCTGGGAAGAGGAGAAGATAGATACCTACACTTCCAAGGAGCTCAAATTTTTTTGCGAGAAATTTACAGTCCCTACCACAGGTTTCACCAGGAAAGAAGAGTTTTGCAAGGCACTGAAGGCCTGGCTAGCAGCCAGGGATGCCCCTAGGGATATGGGAGAGCCTGTGGTGGAGGGAGAGAATGTGGATGAAGTGATTGATGTAGTAGGTAATAAAGTGCTTTCCAGCCCGGGCACGAGTGTCGGCGAGGGGTCTGTCCCCAGAGGAGATGGAGGACAGGGAAAGAGAGAGACGCCATAATATGGAGATGGCTAAGATGCAACTAGAAGATCAGAGGGAGAGAGACCTCGAGAACAGGAATCTAGAAGCTGAGAACAAGAAGCTAGAGTTTGAAATGATGAAAATGAAGCTTGAGCATGAGAGAGCATTGAGGGAGCTGGAGATTAAGGCAAAGAGTGGAGAGACCTCCAGTCCCTCTGGTGGCAGCATACCAGTAGTACAGACGGAGAGCAGAGTATACATTCCTAAAGAAGTTATTAAAGATTTCCACAAGAGTGAGGATATTGGGCAATGGTTTGCCGCTTATGAAATGGCCATGGTGTCCCACCGGGTCCCTGAGAAGGATTGGGGAGCGGGGTTGTGGGGACGGTTTGTGAGTGAGGGGAGAGACACCTTGTTGGATCTGCCCCCAGAAAGGAGAATGGTTTATGAACACATGAAAGAAGCGCTGATGACCCTCTATGGGTTGACCCCTGAGATGTACAGACAAAGGTTTAGGTCCTGTAAGAAGTTGGAAGGTACCACGTGGGTTGAATATGTGTCTTTTTTTGCAGAGCAATGGAACGCTGGGTAAAAGGTAGCAAAGTAGAAACTTTTGAGCAACTATATGATTTGATTGCATGGGAGCATCTATCTGATAACTGTTTTCCTGAGCTACGCCAGCACCTCATTGATTGCAGGCTGACTAACCCTAGGAAGCCTGTTGAGGAGGCGGACCGCTGGGTCAGCACCAGGGTTCGCCAGGGTCCAATGGGAGACTTCGCCAGAGGTGGGCAGGGTCCCCAGCAGAGAAGTGGGGGGACAGGGGTCAACCAAGGGAGTTCCGCAGAGGGCCCCAAAGTAATGCCCAAGGGAACCAAGCAGTGGTGTCCCAGCCTCCCCAAGACAGGAAGCCAATGCCCCCAACAGGTAGGCCTGTTCATAGGGGGCCCCCTACTTGTTATCATTGTGGCCAAGTGGGCCACCGGTCCTTTGATCCCCAGTATCCTCAGAGGGCTACTGCCGCACCCCCCCGTGCGCCACCCCGCCAGATGGCTAGTGTAGCCTTGGAGGGAGAAGAGATGGATGCCCCAGAGGGGTGGGACCCTGTACAGTTAACCCTTGTCTCCCTAGGAGACTGCGAGATGGTCCCTTAAACCTACACTGCCTGACAACACTAAGAAATACAGGCAGTGGGTGACCATCAATGGCCATAAAATGGAGGCTCTCAGGGACACAGGAGCCAGTATAACTGCTGTCAGCTCCCGGTTGGTGTCCCAAGAGCAGATTATTCCCCATGCATTCTGCCCAGTAGTGTCAGCCGACAACTCAGAGAGCCAATGTGAGGTGGCTCAGGTTCCCTTCGAGTGGGGGGGGTCTCAGGAACTCTTCAGGTAGCTGTGAGGCCCGCCATGCCTGTAGACTGTCTGTTGGGCAACGATTTGGAGAACTCCCCGTGGGCAACGGTGGAGAGGAGTTCTCACTTGGAAATGCTGGGTCTGCCTGAATGGGCATGTGCCACCACTCGGTCCAGTGGTGGCAGCAAAATTGAGGTATATAGTGATGACAGTGTAGTACACCCACCCAGGGATGTGGTACCTGACTTGAAGGAGGGGGTTGATCTACACCAGGGGATTCAAGGATATGAGGTAGCTCCATTGATGTGCAGTGTCCCTGAGGTGGATTGGGGAACTAGCGCAGGTGCCCATAGTCCTAGTGAAGGGAGGGATACTCTACCGACTCTGGATGAGAGGTGCAGGGAGAGGGGTTCCCCGTGGTTGAAGTCCTGGTGTATGAGTGTGAGGACCGCCCAGAAGAGTGTGGGTTGAGTGATAGAGACAGTCAGTTAATGTCTCGCCCATTTCAGGAGAGTGGTGTGGGGTACGTGTGTGAGGCACTGGATTGTGAGGTAAAGGTTAGCACCTGTGTGGAGCTGTGTAATCCAATTGTGGGAGAGCATATTGTGAGTTCCTGTTTTCCAGAGCTAAACCAACACCTGTCAGATTGCGAGTTCTCTGATCCTAGGGAACTTGCACAGGAGGCAGACCTCTGGGTGAGTACCAGAGGCCCTGTAGAGGCATTAGGGAATGACACTAAGAGGAGTGGTTCAGAAGTTTTCCAACCCAGAGTGCTGGGAAAGGTTAGGAGTGTTACAGCTGGGTCCCCTTGTTGTGAGGAGGTTGTAGGGGCCTCACCTCCTGTCTCATGGGAGCAGGAGTGAGACTGGAATAGGTCCCGAAGTGCCCCAACCTCAGTCTCCAGGACTGGATGGTTCCATGAGGGAACACCAAGTGGGGAGCCTGGTCTGTCCGGATGGACCGTCCATTGTGGGGGGTCCCCCCGTGTTAGGTGAGCTGGGAGTGCCTGTAGTCAGGCCTCCATCAGTTCTTGTGTCTGGCAGTGCCACTCCTAGGGGGAGGGTACAGAAGTCCAGCATGAGGGATGAAAGGGGGAAGGAGTCCCCAGTGGGAGAGCCAGTGGGTCAGGGGCCAGTCAGAAGGGCTGAGCCCCCTAGGAGTGACCATGGTGACACCACTTCTGTCCTGGGGGATCTTTGCGCACTGTCAGGTGGACAGGGGTCGGGAGATCTGCACCAGGCAGACTGTCACGCAACACAGGGGTTCTGCGTTACCCCCGGGGAGGGTGGTTGTATTCCCCAGGAAGTCCTGGTTGGCCAGGCAGTTGTTCAGCCACAGGGGTTGGTCCCTGGGTTGGTAAGTCAGGTCCAGGTGTTGTCTGACCTGGAGGGAGGGACCACTGTAAACAGTGTCCCGACCATTTTCTTTTCTAAAAGCACCACTCCAGGTGGGAGGGTGCAGTATGCTGGAAGGGGGTGCAGAGGAGGGAGTCCTCGCCTCTGACCCCGGGGCCACCTGAGGGTTTTTCCAGGTTGGTAGATCAGTTGCAGGGACAAGGCCCTGCACTGGTGGAGGAGTGTGCTTTCCTTGGGGGGAATTGGTGTACGCCCCCAGAAGTCCTGGGTTGCCAGGCACAGGTCCAGCCTAAGGGTACAGACCCTGGGTTGGAGGGCCAGGTTCAGGTGTCCCCCTGACCTGGAGGAAGGGGCAACTGCTAACAGTGCCCCTCCCGGTTTGTGTTATGGGGGCACCTCTCCAGGTGGGAGGGTGCCGGGCCCCAGTAAAGGGGGCGGGGAGAGGGCAGCCTTACCCCTGACCTCCGCCCAGTCTAAGGGTACAGACCCTATGCTGGGGTACCAGTTGCAGGATAGAACCCCTGAACTGGTGGGCAAGTTGTGCAGGACACCTGCCACAGGTGCCCTGACAATTCTGGAAAAGGGTGCCGCTCCAGGTGGGAGGGTATCGAGCCCCAAAGAGGAGGACCGGGTGTGGAGAGCCCCCCCAGTCTCTCTGGCCCAGCCGCTGGGTACAAGCCCAGGGCTGGTGGGTCAGTGTCAGGGTGCCTTGCCTGACCTGACAGGAGGGAGAGTGGACAAAAGTTGCCAAGCACCTGGAGTTACTGCCCCCCACTCTCTGATGCCACAAAGGTTTGAGGAGCCTGAGAGGTATAAGGCCTGGGTCTCACCACTGGCTATTGTCAGTGGCTACTGTGGCTTGTTGTCTATCTGTTGGGACACACCTGGGGGCCAGTTAAGGTTAGGTGTTGCCCGGGTGGTGTCCACAGGTGAGGGGAAGAGTTCCCCATGGGTTGTCTTGGTGGGCCCTGAGAGTGTGGACAGAGGGATCCACCAGGGTTCAGATTGGCGTAGACCTGGAATATGCCCCTGCAGTTGCGGGCCAGTTCCGTGTTCTATCGCCCAAAGCAGGGAATCCTATCAGGGTAGTGATTGGTCTACCCTGCATTTTGGCTGGAAGGGGGTCGTGTTGGAAATGGCCCTTTTTGCAGGGTCACCCCTAAACTTTTTGCCTTCCTCCTGTATTTTTTCTGACCTGCTTTTGTTGGTTTTATGACTCTGGGCACTTTATCACTGCTGATCAGTGGAAAGTGCATATGCTCTCCCTTTGTAAATATGACTATGTGAATTGGTACATCCATGATTGGCTTATTTGGTTTATCTGTTAGTCCCTAGTAGAGTGGCCTGTGTGTGCCCAGGGCTGGTAAACCAAATGCTGCTGGTGGGCATGCAGCGCTGGTTTGCGCCACCCCCAGAATCAGCTTGTAAAGAGTGTCTCAGACCTGCCACTGCAGAGTCTGCATGCAGTCCAGAACTGCCATCTTGGCTGTGAAGTGCACCCACTTCCCAGCCCCTGAACCTTCCCTTGGCATCATGTAAGTCACCCCTATGGTAGGGTGCATTGTATGTGTAAGGTAGGACATGCCTTGGTGTGTGTAACATGTCCTGGTAGAGAATTACACCCAATTTCGTTTTTCACTACTGTAAGGCTACCTGTTCCCCATATGCTAGAATGGGCAGTTTGACTATTACATCCTATAGTCCTAACTGACCCCAGGAACATGGTAGAAAAACGAATTTAGTATGCCTGAGCTCAGAATATTAAAATACATCTTTTAGTGAAGTTTATTTTTATATTTCTGTGTTTGAAAATACCACTTTTAGAAAGTAGGTATTTTCTTGCCTAAGCCTTCTAGTGTGCTCTGCTGTTATGTGTATTGACTGTCTGGTTTTAGAGGGGCAGGGCGGGCTGAGTCAGACCTAGGTTGAATAGAGAGGTCTCCTTCCTGAGTGAGGGGAGGGGCAGCTGCTTGACCTGAATGGGGCTGTGCCTGGCAAGGTGAATGCTGGCTCCACCTCCTGCTGTGTGTCTGATAGCAGGCCCCCTTTTCTGAAAGGGAAGATGCAGAACTGGTTCTGGCTGGGTTCAGTGCCTGGTAGCTTGGAAGAACAAAGACTTTTGGGGCATAAATAGTTGTGCCCAAACCCCTACAATTTGTATTGCCCCTGGATCTCAAGACCAACCTCTGTCCGTGGAACTGAAGGAAGCTGCAGGAGAGGACTGTCCTTGTGTTGTGTGCTGTTCCCTGGATTGGCCTGCAGTAGTTGTCATTGGACTGGAAAGAGAGGGAAAAGGAGCTGTAAGAGAACTTTTTAATCTTGAACCTGCAATCACCCAAGGGCTAGAGAGAGAACTAGCCTCCTGACTGAAGTCTCAGGCCCAGTAGACTTCATTTCGTCGCTAAAGCCTGTTAGCGAGCCGCCGCAGCCGAGGAGCGTCAAGAAATCCATCGCACGGCTGCTGCTGAGTGCTCGCTGACCAAATCATCGCACCGCACGCTTACAGATCGCCATTTTGTCGCTAACGCCCGTTAGCAAGCTGCCGCAGCCGAAGAGCGCTCGGAAATCCATCGCGCCGCTGCCGCTGAGTGCTCGCTGCCCGAAGTCATCGCCCCGCACGTTTGCGGACCTTGGAACCATCGGTATCGCCCGTTTGCGAGCCGCCGCAGCCGAAGAGCGCTCGGAAATCCATCGCGCTCGCTGACCCGATCATCGCCCCGCACGTTTGCGGGCCTCGAAACCATCGCTAAGGTCCGTTTGCGAGCCGCCGCGACCAGGAGCGTGAAGAAAAACATCGCTATCACGCCTTAGCGGCATTTTGTGGATTATTGACACCCACACCCAGGAACTGTGGGTAAAAGGGTCGCAGAGACCACTGCCCTGAACTTTGCATTCCCCAATTGAACTATTTTTTGCAGCATCAAGAGAGTATTATTTTTGTACAGTATTGTGGCTTTTTCGTTATTTGGTCTTGTGATAAACCTATATATAAAGATAACTATTTTTGATAACTACCTGTGTTGTGTCCCTTTGTAGTGCTCCTCACTGTATTACTGTGTATGGTCATAAATGCTTAACACACTGCCTCTGAGATTAGCCTAACTGCTCGTGCTACGTTACCACAGGGTGGAGCAGGGGTTGTCAAAGGGGTGCAGCCCTTCACTCTGACTTAGAAAGAAGGGTCCCTGCTTGGACAGTGGCCATCCACTGCCAACCAGAGACCCCCATTTCTAACACCCGTCTTCCCACGAAAGGATGCAGGGAATAGACACACATATACAAAAAGCATATGGATATAACCAGAAACGCTGGACGAAAGCGTACTAGGGATACCCCACATAGGGTATAGTACAACTCAAGAAGACGTAAGAAAACCATTACGGATAAAGCAGCTGAACCCGCTGCAGACAACTTAGGAGGCAATTCTACACCTAGCAGAGGAAGAAAATACGGCACTAATCGTGTGCCACCTACTTGAAACTCGCAAGTGGGATAGAAAGGGACTTCCTAAAAGGAGTGCACGGTAACATAAACAGAATCATTCTGTCACCTCAAAATGGTGCTGGTGGCACCTAACCAAAACGAACAAGTTACTTATCTTCGGTAACGATATATCTGTAAGAAACATAGGTTAGTTATAGATTCCTTACCTTAGAATTACCCCCAGGCGTCAGACTGGATCCTGAAAGTTTTTCGTCACAGTACCCCTGCGCGTTGGAATGTGGCGTCGGTCGACTCCGCGTTCGTTGTTGGCGTCGTGGTTGCCGGGATGACGTCACGGTAGCTACATAGACGCCGCCCTCTCTCGCTGACGTCAGTTTTGTACACGACTTTCCACGCCAGAAGCGCAGAGCCATGCAAGACACTGACCACTGGTGCACAAAACTAGGGCCCTGAAAGGAAGTCCTTAACCCAAGAAGTCAGTTCGCAGAACGGGGAGGATGGGTGGGGCGGTAAGGAATCTATAACTAACCTATGTTTCTTACAGATATATTGTTACCGAAGGTAAGTAACTTGTTCATCTGAAAGAAACAATTAGTTATAGATTCCTTACCTTAGAATAGATATCCCAGCGATACCAACCCCTGAGGTGGGTCTGCGAACTAAGTTCACACCAGAAAGTCCTGGAGAACAGAACGGCCAAAGATGCCGTCTCTCCGGACTTGGCTGTCCAGGCAGTAGTGTTTGGTGAACGTGTGCAGCGATGCCCACGTAGCTGCCTGACAGATGTCATTAAGGGGGACTCCCCGTCCCAAAGCAGTGGTAGCTGCCGTCGCCCTGGTGGAATGGGCGCGCAGTCCCACTGGAGGCTCCTTCTTTGCCGAAGAATAGCAAGCTTTGATGCACAGAACGACCCACCTGGAGATGGTTCCGTCTGTGCACGGCCCGACCTTTCTTAGCGCCCACGTAACCAACAAAGAGCTGGTCGTCCACACGGAATTGTTTGGTGCGATCCAAGTAGAAGGAAAGCGCACGTTTTGGATCCAGACGGTGGAGCCTCTCTTCCTCTTCTGAAGGATGCAGAGGCGGAAAGAAGGTGGGCAAAGTTATGGTTTGACCAATGTGGAAAGAAGTAACCACCTTGGGAAGAAAGGAAGGTCTAGTTCTGAGGACGACCTTGTCCGGATGAACAGCCAGAAAGGGAGGCTTGGAAGAAAGAGCTTGTAGCTCACTCACCCTGCGCGCAGAGGTGATGGCCACCAGAAAGGCAGTTTTCAAAGTTAGAAGCATGAGAGGACAGTTATGGAGCGGCTCAAAGGGAGCGCACATAAGATATGTAAAAACCAAGTTCAAGTCCCACTGGGGAATTACAAAGGGAACAGGAGGAAAAAGATGAGTAATGCCCTTAAGGAAACGATTTACAACAGGGGACTTCAAAAGAGAAGGCTGATCAAGAAGCCTAAGGAAGGCTGAAATGGCCGAGAGCTAGCCCTTTAGAGTGCCCAGAGCAGAGCCCTGCTGGGCCAAAGAAAGGAGGAATAAGAGAACCTCAGAAAGAGGGGCGGAAAGGGGATCCACAGCCTTTGCTGCGCACCATGCCACAAATTTGTTCCATCTGCAGGCGTATACCGTCTTGGTGGAGGGACGCCTGACTGCCAAGATAACATCACAGACTTCGGGAGGCAGGTCAGGTTCGGGTGGAGGACCGTCCCCTGCTGCTGCGACAGAAGATCCTCCCGAAGAGGCAGTCTGATCGGAGGATCGATGGCCATGTGTAGCAGCTCGGGATACCAGACTCTTCGTGCCCAATCTGGAGCCACAAGAATGACTTGGGCCCGGTTGCGCTTGATCTTCTTCAGCACTCTGGGCAGAAGTGGTATAGGCGGAAAGGCGCATAGAAGACTGCAACTCCACTCGCGATAAAAAGCGTCGCCTAGCGAGTGCCGCCTTGGAAATTCCAATGCGCAGAATTGCTGACACTGCGCATTCTCTTCGGTGGCGAATAGATCTAACCAAGGCTCTCCCCACTTGCGAAAGAGACCTTCCACCACCTCCGAGTGAAGACGCCATTCGTGATCCATCATGCACCTGCGGCTGAGTTCGTCCGCCCTGGCGTTCAACACTGAGGGCGGCTTAGGGACGCCCCACTTTGAGCTCTACTATGCTGCTGCACAATTACAGCGGCCAATGGCGTGGATAAGCAACCCGTCATCCTGAAACCCTCCTGGTGCATGCATGCAGTATTAAAGGAATTAAGTACTTATATCTGGCTGTCTGACTTAGCGCTCAGTGGACGACACGAGTTCAGGCAAATGGTGGTGGTGTGTGCCTGCTGGTGCACATATGTACATTCCAAGGGCTCCGCGCTCCCATACTCCACGGCAATTGTTATTTGGGATTTACCCACACTACGCAGGGCGGCACAGCGACCAGACCCAGGTTCCTGGAACGAGGTGAAACTCACAATGCTGGGTGACCTCTTCAATAAGGGCTCGCTCATGTCATTTCAGGACCTGTGGAATCACATGGGTAAAGTAACTGACAGTTCCTAACATACAGGGTTCTCCGTGTGAGAAGGTGGCCTGGTAAATGCTGTCCACTAATTAAAATGGGCACCCTGTACCAGTCCACACGACCCTTATGATGTATGAGGTCAAAGATAACCTTTAGAAAGCTATCCTAGTGGTAGCTCTGGAGAGCAGCCTTCAGGCTTAGTCTTGAAGGAATGTAAAGCAGCTTGTTTTACCAGAATATCACCTCTTGAATGACCAAATGAAAGGAGAACTACACAATAGTTATATAAAAATAGGTATTTTTTAATATAACACTCTCTACTAGTCTCTACACGAGATTAGAACACAAAGCACACAATACTGAATCAATAGAACATTCGTAAGTAGCACAAAACACAGCGGGCTCCAGGGGGAGACCGAACCATATACAAAAAAAATGGTATAACAATCACGACTTGACTAGACACAGTGCCTAGAGCACGTAGAATTGCTGGGACCCCAAGGATCCACCCAAGGCAGTGACACAGGAAGCCCACGGAGGACGGGTGCAGTGAGGAAACACGACCGCGTGCTCCGTACAACTCTATGGGAAAGTCGCGGTTGAAAAGTTATAGTTTAAGGACACTTCTACAAGGACTTCAAGCAAACCCTTTGGAACATAGGAGGTTCTAGAGCCAACCCACCAGTGAGTACCGAGGTACCCGTGTTACCAATCCCAGAGGAGCCGGGTGCATAGGGGTCAAGTGGTGTCAGAAACCTTCGTCATTTTCAATGGAGAGTTGCGAAGAAGTGCTGCTGCCTGGAAGGCGAAGAGTGTCCGGTGGATTCTAGGTGAGAGGAACCTGAAAGCAGAGGGGACCGAGTCTGGGTCACTTCAGGTGACCAGGGGCTCGGTAGTCGAATGCCCACCGATGTCGCGTGCTTCAGGTGCGAAGAAGGGATGCTTGGCTCTGCAGCCACGGGGACCAGGAGACGTCGAGGACAACCAGGATCCGAGGTGAGCTGTCCCACAAAGGATGTCGAGTGCTGAGGGGTCGATGTCCGGCTGGAGCACCAACAAGCCTTGGCAAATGCAACCCACGCAGGAAGGACAAACGGGTTACGGTGTGGACCAGCAAGGTCCAGGGGACTCTCCAAGCAATGAGGAGTCAATGCACGTCTGGAGCAACCAGGGAAGCCCAAGAACATACACGGTGACCCTCGCCAGGACCCACAGGCCAACGGACCAGGGATCGCAAGGAGACCTCAAGCAAGTCTGCAAAGCACCAGCCCACGGAGCACTCAGTGCGAGGAGGCCGGATCTCTTTGGTGCAAATACTGCTTGGGGTCAGGACTACTCGGAGTCCAATGCACAAGCTCAGGGATCGCCAACAAGCATATGCACTTGCAAATGTACGCGGTGCACAGGGGTGCGGGTCAACCGGTCCCCACGAGGGATACTGGTCTCAGAATCGCTGAGAGGACATATCGACCTCAGGGACCTTCCGAAACCCACCTCCTGTGTTGCTGAAATCTTCTGAGTCCTCAGGAGCTCGGGAGATGCAAGCCGGTCAGGTGCGCTTAGGTGCCTGCGAGTGCAGGGGAGTAACTCCTTTACTCCAAGGGAGATTCTTCAGTCGTCCAGCGTCGTGCAGACAGTCAAAGTACTTGGTTTCTTCTTAGTAGAATCTTGTCCAGGTAAAATCTAAAGTCCTGTAGCCAGGTAACCCACTTTATACCCACGGGAAAGGGTTGGACAGATTCTGGGGACCCTCCTAGGGGAGGGGCAGGACAGAGGGGTGGTTACACCCATGTCCTTTGTCCAGTTTCGCGCCAGAGCAGGAGCCAATGGCTCCCAGAACTGGTTTGAGCTGGACTATGCACAGGGACACCAAATGTGCCCCCAGTGCAGACTTTCTGGCACTCTGAGTGCACCCACCCAGCCCCAATACACTAAACCCTGTCTGGGAGGTGGTCACACCTCCCTGTGACAGGATGCCTATTGTCATGCCTTCCTCTGCTCGAGCTTGGCTCAGCAGCAGGAGAGCAGAATCGTGTCTGTGGCTGGCAGCGTCCATTTTGTGCTGCCTGGGTCGAGAAAGCTGGTACCGGGTAGACCGGTGACCCACAGTAGTAGTTTCAGAAGGGTGGAATCATACCTCCTGTTGGAGGGAGCGTTTCAGGGGGTCTGGGGGGGCTAGGGGGCACCCTTGCCAGCTGTTTGAGGGAGTGATTTAGGGACAAAAGGGCAGCTTAACTTGAGGCAGGGTGCGCAGGAACGCTCATACTAAAATGAAGGAAACAGATGTGTGAGCCATGGAAACCAAGCCAAAAGGTTCAACAGATTTATTTAGAAGGCGCAGCTTCAAGAAAAAGGCATTTAAAATACAGAATACAAAATATAGTGACCTCGCATTCATAGAGAGTCTTACCAAACAGAAGGCACTTTTATCTAATTCTCAATAGAACTCAGAAGGCATTGAAATCATTTGAAGAGAGACACTTCAGAAAACCTCAAAGACATTAATAAATGCATTATGAAAAACATAATTTAAATCAAGGAAAATGTTCTCAGAATGCACAACACATTTGATCTAAAATGCAGAGAATACTCACGTTTAAACCTAAAAGAAAGCAGCCTTGCAAGTGTAATATAAGCATTAAATTCTCAATAAGAAAACACCAATTTAGAGACAAAATAGCATATACAGCAATTATATTGGCAAGTTAAATTGTATCTTAATAAAACAAAAAACAAGAGCTCTTGGGGAAAACCCACACCCGCCTGCCATCCTACCAACAGACGGGTGGGGTAGTCCGACGAGAACTCCGCGGGCTCTCTTCTTATACCCTTCAAGGCTGGGATCTGAAGCAGAAGTGCTTATTGCAGCATCAGTCCTACCTACGTCACGGCAGAAAATATGTAATGTAAGGAATAAAATATATAGCAATGTCCTGGTTGCCACATTCATCACCCCGGTCTGACGTTCGTGTGGTGGGAACTTCTTCATTCTCATGTTCAGACCCAGGATGTGGTGTGCTATTTGTCGACAGGACAGAGGAAGAGACAGTGAACTTTGAGACACACGGGTAGGGTGGGGGCTATCCAGCCTGGAGCAGAAGAGCCTCGCAGAGAGAAGCTGGCTGGAGATTTTTAGTCAGACAGGCTTAGAGCCTGCTGTTCAGAAAAATGGCAGAACTCTGGTCAATTTAACAAAAGGCCTGCAGAAAGACCGCAGGGCCTACCTAGGGGTTCATACTGACTGAGTGACTAGGATGGCCCAGGGCATTTGTTATATGGTAAAACCGGACCTCTCTCATTCCCTCCTCTTGTTCATTCTTTGAACAAAATCCTTACAGCAGACCTTTCAGGCTTTTCAGGTATTTGGTAATGGTAGCGGGCTTGCTCTCCCTTTGCCAATTATGCTTTTCTCAGGAGGTGCAACTGCTACGGACATGGTGTGCTGACTGAAGAGCATATTGTACATTAGGACACAACCCACGTATTTATAGACAGGTATGACATTGTAACACATGCTGTTTTCTGTGTCGGTAGGCCGGTGTGTGCAAACATAACATCCTGCCCTGTCAACTGTCCCGTCTTTATCAATGGCTAATTATTCAATTTGGTACAATTTCTCTGTTTCATTTAAGCAGTATCTCAGGTAAAACACTGTGATCACAATTCACTATAAGGGGCATAGTCACTATAGCAATGGGGGTCAATGCTGCTAGTAGCACCTATGATCATTTTCTGTAATTGTTCTGAAAGTCTTGAGCAAGTCTTGAGGCATTGTTCCAATCGTTGGTACGTGGGGCTAGTGTGACTAGTTGGAAGAATGTCTTATCTTCTGTTGTACTTTTACTCTTTTCAAAAAAGTCTGCTGTGGAATAATGTAGAGCCTCAGAGATGATACCTGTAAACAGAAAAGGTAACCGTTGGTGCCTGTCTTCAAGTAATTTGAGAGGTTACAAGCACTTCTATTACTTAGGCACATTCAATATGAAGAAAACAAAGTGATGAGGAAGGTAAACATGTCTCGTTGTCACTACTTGCAGACTGAGGGGTTGGGTCATTGATGTTACCAGACGCTCTTAGTTGATGTATTGTTGGGGCCCGCTTACACACTCTTCCTTCCTCTGCTGTGCAGCACTTGCAACCCTTCAGGATAAGCTTGGGATACCATTCCCACTTGGTGGTTTCCGTGGAACACATGTAGTTTCTGTGTGGCTCCTTGCCCAACCCCTCAATCACATGTGAGATGAACGCCGGTCCATTGTCAGAAGCCAAAAGCATAGGTACTCAAAAGTGCGGTATGAACTCTTTCAGGAGGCATTTGGCAATAGTTTGTGTATTGTTGTTCTTGGATTGGCATGCCTCAGTCCATTTGCCGATCATGCACACAATAACCAACACGTACTTGTAGTCTGAGTAGGGGGCATGCTGATGAAGACCACTTAATGTGGGGAATGAAATGGCCTGGGGCAGTGGAAATACAGCATTAGGAAAACAGTCTGATCTTCCCATCACGTCCTACAAGTGATGAACCATGAAAAAGACGGGCCATGGGAGCAAGCATTATCGTTGGTAAACATATCTTTCCATTTGGGCCTAACCGTATTCCTTTTCTTTTTGCATACATCCTCCCCTGTTCCCTTCTTCCTTTTCTTCCACACAGCCCTTTCAATAATATACTTAGGGTCATAGTACATCATCCTTTATCTTCATATTATGATATCATGTGTAGTAGAAGCAATCTGAACCATTGTGTACTCACAACCAGTTAATGCTATTCCCTTTGTGCATCTGCATCAATAAATTCTTTACCAATTGATACAAAGTCCTTGGAGGAGGTGTGTGCAACACATTCTACAATTGAAACTTTGGTAGCAACATGTCTAGCAATAGTTGAGCTATTAATGGTGCACGCTGCATTTGTTGGCCAGCTGAGGTAAGGAGGGAACTCCAAATGGAGGAAAGAACCTAAAAATTATATTGGCGTCCCTGTACAAGACTTTAAAAAGAAATTCATTTATCTCTAGAAGCAAAAGAAGAATTAAAACATTGTACTATAGCTTGTCCCAACAGCAAACACAGATGAAAATCTCTGTCACAGTAACACCTTTAGGAATCAAAACACTCATAGTTGTCAAACTGTGCCCAGGGATGTGGAATTCCTATAGCCCCACGCCCAGGACATATTGTTTGAGGTCAAGGGCAACAAGTTTTCATGCGTATTTTGTCCTTGGGACAAGTAGGCCCAACCCCCTGCAGCACAAACCCTTTGGCTGCCAGTTTACAGTACCACATTATGGCTCAGGGAAAGGCATAGTCTGCAATAAAGGTAATATTTGTGTCCATGTGTTAATGCTGTTCAAGCTTGTATTTATTGTCCCTTAATGCAAAGGCTTTATTATTAGGGTGAGCGCTCTAAGTAAATGTTGTAAGCTCAGACTGCACTACTGACAGTGGTTAGAGTATAAAAATGTGTACACACGTTTTCAATATTTAGCAATGTGAGGCTATGTATACTGCTCTCAGAATGCTCTCCCATTAGATGCAAACATTTGCAGAAGCTTGAAAGCAAAACTGATAATTCTTTGCTTTCAAAATAAAAAGAAAATGCAAAAACATTTCGCTAAACTACTGGAATATGGTAGGTACCATTTCTTTGCAACATAAAAATAAACAAGCATTGGCAAAAAGCAAAAATTGTTTTGATCTCAAAAAATCACACATTGCACAGTAGTTCCTGGCACTGAATAAAGCAACTGTGTGTCAATATGCTACTTGTGAAAGAACAGAATGAAGTCACTCACAGTGAAGCTAGCCAAGAGAGAGGGAGAGAGACAACATTTTATTAAACATACAAGGTCATTGTTAACGCCAGACCTAATTAGGGGCCCAATTATTAAATAAAGTGCACCCATGTCCTTGGATTATGTGCAGATATACAACTTTTGTGAATTCACAAGACTACAGAAGTAGGCCAAGAAATAGTACTCCTAGAAAATATTTGTGAACTACATTTAAGCATGAGCAAATATGCAGGTGTACATTTGTTCAAGCGAAAATACCCTCAGCCCCAGTATGTAGATCTGTGGAAATGTGGCCACGTAAGGGAATTGTTAGCATTCAAAGCCTACTATGGAAGGGGCCCTAGCATAATCAGAGAGGCTATTTCAGAGCTCTTATATAATGAATATTGGCGCCATAATTTGTTGCTGCATTACATGGCACATAGGGGACAAGTGTATTTTGTTACAGAACAAGTAATTTTAAGAAGCATCCAGGCCCATGGACAAGTAGATATTTCGTTAAATTCCACACCTCTTTGCGCCAATCCTTTATACCTTGAAACCTGTTTTCAAACACCCTGAAAGATTGCACCTATATATTAAAAGACATATTTAAATCTGTACACATTGTATCCTTGAGACATTACAATATGAAGCACTGTTATTCAATGCACACTATCCTTCTGTATTGGCATATACTCATTACTAATGATCAATACATAAACATAATATAAACACAACATTACTACTTTTCCTATTACTCCTATCCTTTGTAGTCCCTGGCGAATGCACTGCATTAGAATGCATTTTAGCACATTCCACCTTACAATTTAATTTGTTACAACAATATTCTCTCCAACTCTGAAGAACCTAGGAATGAAAAACATTAATATACATACACATTATTTCTTTTAGATACACATATTAAAACAGCACTTCCTCTTGCGCCATTCAAATAGTCAAAACCCTTCAAGAATGCAATATACCTAGTGCCATTCTATATATACATCTGCTTGTGAAGATGGCGGTGTTCCTGTTGCGGCTTATCACCGTCTTCTTCCTCTTTGGACAGTCAATGGAAACACAATAAAATCTGTGTTCCAGGACTGATAGGTCGGAGCTCAGGAATGATGGGGCCCTTCTTCTTCCACCTGAATGCTTGAGAAGACAGAAACTTCGTAGTGCGTGTTAACTTATGCAAATATATGTCTTCTTTCATAATTTGAATGTCACTGTTAGGACTAGTTGATGTGACTTATACATATATTAATTGTTCAGTGAGGAGGATATGGGGCATTAGGTGGCTGTCAGAACATTGTAATATTTGTGAGTAAAAACAGAATGAATCTTGGGCAATAAACTAATTTTGCTTTCTTCAAATTATTTATTTATTTATTTCCCTCAATTGTGGCGCTTATTTTGCCTATTTTATTTTTAAGCAGTCTTTGCTGAAAGTTGTTGCTGCTTTAATATCATGATGGACACATGGTCCAGCTGTCATCCAATCATGTGGGAAAATGTAGTAGGCCTGAGCCTGTGGCATGACAGGTCTTTCCTATTTAAATTTTATTTGTAACCAAACAAGAGGTGATGAAAACAATAACATTGGGCTTATCTATGCAAACATCCCGAAGACAGGAAATTCAATACACTTCTTGGAGACGCAGGGAAGACCCTAATAATAATAATGTTGCATTTAAGGGAGACAAAAACTCATGGTATTTGAACTGAAAAATATATGCAACCACCTCTAAAGGCTGCAACTGTACTTTTAAAAGGTCTCTTTAAATCCACACCTATTATTCTGACAACATTGTAATACTGAGCATTGCTTACTCCATGCATACCGTCCTTTACCATTGAAATTGGTGTGGTGGCTACCTGTGGTAATCCAGTCCTACGAATCTCTGGTTGTTTCATATTTTGAAGGCTGCACACAGCTGTGCATATCCAAAAAACGTATTCCTTACCTCCTCTCACATAGACACATACCAGTTGCTGGTGTGGAGGTATGATTCCAAGGTGTTTGACACCAAACACGACATGTTTCTAAGCAACTGTTTTAAAGTTAGCATTTACCGCGAGGTTATAATGCAACTTAACCTATATGTCTGGCTTCTGCACAACTGGCTTTTCTATGACATGTCACTCCAACTGTGCCAGTTTGTCCATTGCACCCTGCAGGTTCTACGTCATGTTTCCTCAATGCACCTCTGTTGCTTCACCTTCCATTGTGGGGGTTGCACTGTTTGTATTGGCGCCCTCTGTGGGGCTTCTGCTGTAATTTGGACCATGTTACCTCATCGTGATTTCACGGTTTTTGCACTGATTTTCTTCTCCCACCATTCATGGCACCTCCGCACGCATCTGCACAAAATGCTCCCCTCCCTCACCGCCAATTCTTCTTTTACTGATCCCTTAGAGACGGCATTATGACTGACACTGTCCTATGGACCTGGAACGTCCGTGGCCTTAATGACCACCGTAAGGCGCGCCTAGTCCATGCCCACCTCACTCAACATAAGGTGGATGTCTGTTTTCTACAGGAGACCCATCTGTTGCCAGCCACCTCCTCCAGACTTCTTGCTCGACACTGGGTGAAATTCACTCCTCCTTCTACTCTAATTACTCTCGGGGGTATCAATCCTGTTACGCAAGGGGCTCCCTTGGCAGACTTCTCAGGTGGTTATCGACCCTGGGGGGCATTTTGTACTCCTTCATGGCACCCTGCAGGCCCAGCCCTTGACGCTCGCGGCACTGTACGGCCCCAATAGTGACGACCCTGATTTTTTCACGCAAGTCTGGCACCACATTTCGGCCCTGCTGCGCTCCTCTGGGGGGGCGATTTTAACGTAACATTGTCCTCCACCCTAGACCGGTCTGGCCCCCGCGCCTCCCACCCGCGCGCCACTGCACTCCTCCGCTCCATTCTCACTGATAACTCCTTATACGATGCATGGCGCCACATTCGCCCTGATACTCGCGAGGGCACCTGGGTTACGGGTTCCCGCGGCTGCTGGTCCCGTCTGGACCTTTGGATCACCACCCGGATGCCCTTGCATGGCTCACCTCCGTTGATCACATGGCGCGCACCCTCTCCGACCATGCTCCTGTTCGCCTATGCCTGCGCCTCCCGCACTCCCCATGCCGTGCTTTCTCCTGGCGGCTCCCTCCTAACGCGCTACGCGACTCGGTCTTCTGTGATGAGATACAAACCGCAATCACGAATTACTTCGAGCTTAATGAGGGTTCCGTCGATTCTTCGTCCATGCTGTGGGAGGGTTTCAAAGTCGTCATCTGTGGGGAATGTATTTCCAAACAGTCGGGTGTTCTGCGCGCTATCTGCGGTACTCTTGACAAATTGGAAATGGAGATTAAAGATCTTGACTCTTCCCATTCCCGGGATCCCAACCCCGATACGCTTGCTCAGCTCTGTGGGAAACCTACCGACTTTGCTGATGAGGCCAACAGGGAACTCGCGTTCCTTGGCAAGGAGGCACGGGCGCGCCGCTTTGGCGAGGGCGACCGCCCTGGGAAAACGCTCGCCAATCTCCTTCGCCCACGTCGGGCTGCATCCTACATCACCGCCCTCCAGGATGGCGGCCCTGATCGAACCACCTCCCCTGAAGAAATTAAGGTGCGCTTTACTGCATTCTACATACACCTCTACACTGCCGGATTTGTACCCCCGCGTGAGGTCCTTGATCAATATTTTGACACCCTCCAGCTCCTGTGGCTCGGTAATTCCCATCGGGAATTCCTTGACGAGCCCTTCTCCAAAGAGGAAATCCTAGGTGCGATTAATGGCATGCCCGGTGACAAGGCCCCTGGCTCGGACCGCCTACCGGCTTCCTTCTACAAGGCCTTCGCCCCTATTTGGGTCCCTCACTTAGCCGCCATGTATAATGAGTCCTTTGAGACAGGTCAGTTTCCCCCATCGCTTCGCGAGGCCTTACTCACTTTACTCCTTAAGCCGGACAAACCACCTGAGCTGCAAGATTCCTATCATCCCTTGTCGCTCATCAATACAGACAATAACATTTTCGCCAAACTCCTCGCCTCTCGCCTTCTTCCCTTCATGCCACTCATCGCCCGCCCGGACCAGTACGGTTTCATCCCTGGCCGCGCGACTTCCCACAATCTCCGGACCATCTTCTCCGTCCTCCATCAAATAAACCCAGCGCTCCCGGCAGTGGCCGCCCTGCTCGACGCCACCAAAGCCTTCGATACCTTAGAGTGCCGTTTCTGTTTTATCTCCTCCCCCGCTTAGGCTTTAGCCCGGTCTTTATACGCAAAGTGTTGCTCATTTATACCCTTCCCACCGCCCGTCTCCGGATTAACGGCCAGATTTCTGAGCCCATTTCCATCGGGCGTGGTACTCGGCAGGGGTGTCCGCTGTCCCCCATGCTATTTACCATCGCAATGGAACCCCTTGCGGCTCGACTTCGCCAACATCATACCCAGAGGGGCATTGGCTTCGCGGCTCACGCTCTACTTGTCTCCATGTATGCGGACGACGTTACCCTCTATGTCCGCAACCCTCAGGAAAACCTCAGCCCACTTGTTCGTGAAGTGATGCGCTTTGGCGGTTACTCCGGCATCCAGGTGAACTGGAACAAGTCTGTGCTGTTTCCCCTCACCGATGCCACGGTACCCTTTGACCCGGACTATCCCTTTGTGTGGGCGACCAAACCCACTAGATACTTAGGTATCTGGCTGAGTAGGAACGCTGATGAACTTTGGAGGGCTAACTTTGGTCGCGCGGTGGACTGGTTTGAGTCTACGATCCCCCTTTGGAGTCGGTTGCCACTATCTCTCGCCGGTCGCATAGCCATTGCCAAAATGGTGGTGCTCCCGAAGTTTTTATATTTGTTTGTCAATATCCCCATCCCTCTTACCGCCCACTTTTTCCGTAAAGTTCGCTCTTTGCTAATTACTCTGATCTGGGCCCGCCGACAACCCAGGATCGCATACAATATTCTGACCCTCCCAATGTCGCGCGGCAGGCTTGGCGCTCCCGATTTTAAGCTCTATGCCTTAAGTGCCCAGGCTAGTTTTCTTCACTTCTGGCTCCACCCCACTCCGTTCCAGCCTCACATCGCAGTGGAAGCTGACCTAGCCGCCCCCTGGCTGCTCACGACTGCCTTATTCGCCCCGGCGAAACCTCCACGTGCCGAGTTCGATACTGTTGAGACCTTACGCTGGGCCTGGGAAGGGCTCCGTAAAATATCAGGTTCTGACACACTTTCCGCGGATACGATGCCAATCGCTCATCACCCGGCCTTCCCTCCTCTCCAATCTTCTGTGATGGTTAAACACGCCACCCGCCTGGGGCTCTCTACAGTGTCCGATCTCTACCCTGGGAACACATTCTTCGCACCTGCTCCTGACTCCGGCCCCATGGATACCCTGCTTTACTATCAGCTCAGGGCTGTCTGCAGGAAACTTTACCCCTCGTTTCCCCAGCCTCCCCCTACATTGGCCACTCTCGACCTCCTCTACACGTCCCCCTCCCCAAAGAAGCTAGTCACTAAAATCTACGCTCTTACTCTTGCGGCGTCTTCCATCTCCACTGACCGGGCATGCGTGGCGTGGGGCGAGGACCTAGGCGTTGAAATTTCCCAAGCCGACTGGCTGTACTGTGTACTCAGATTAAACGTCTATCCCCTAACTATCGTCTGCGCCTTATTCACTTTAAGTATTTACATAGGCTCTATCGGACCCCTGTCCAACTGCACAAGATGGGACTCATTGCCAACGATAGATGCCTGCGATGCTCTGCGCCTGCTGCTGACTTCTCCCACCTTGCCTGGCTGTGCCCCCAGGTCTCCGCATACTGGTGTGAGGTCTGCGCTGCTATCTCTGAGATCACCTCATCACTGGTCCAACCTGATCCTCTGCTCTGCCTCTTAGGCTTTGTTAAATTTTGCCCAGAAGTCTCACGCAGATTGATTGCCATGCTGCTGGTCCTCGCGCGGCGTAGGGTTTCCATGTGTTGGGGTCGCAAGCCTGCACCTACGGCGGCCCTTTGGCTGGAGGATGCATCACGTTGCCAGGCACTCTTGTACGAATTCTGGAACCTTATGCCAGCCAGATCCCGCCCACTCAATATATGGGGCCCGCTCATGTCCTACCTCCTGAGTCATGACTCCCAGCGCCCTGCGATCTCTACCGCGCTCCCCGCCGGCGCTCCGCCCGCGGCGGCCGCCGGTGAAGGCCAATGAGCTGCCTCCTTCCTGCTTTCACCCCCCCTGCTCCTCCAGCCTCCCCCTCTCCACACATTGTGCCTTTTTTTTTTTCCTCCACTGTTTCAGTGCTTCCATGATGTTTTTGCCTCTGTTTTGATTTTTAAGTGATATGTGTATGAGGTTACCTTTCGCTGTATTTTATTGTATATAGGTGCATGTTGATTTGACATGGTGTAATCTTGTAACTTTGTTGTGCTAATTTCTCAATAAAGGTCTTTAAAAAAAAAAAAAAAAAACCTATATGTCTGGCTGCATCACTGACAACCCCGGAGAATGGTCTCCGAAGGCTGCAGAGGGGCTCTGCTCATGCAGGGGCACCCTCTCATGTAAAACCCAGCACCCTGCCTTCAGGATTGATAAGGCCTGCCATAGGGGTGACTGATAGGTTTTTAAGTGTAGTGATTTAGATAGATATAGTGAACCTATATCTAAGTAAGTGGTGCAAGCACCAGCTTACACAGGCTGCTGTAGCAGACCTGTTGTGTCATTTTGAATGGCCTCTCATGGGTGGCATAATACATGCTTCAGCCCATGGGAGGCCTCTGGGGTCTGGGGTACCTATGCCCTGGGTACATGGTGTACCATATACTAGGGACTGATAAGGGTACCCCAGTATCCAATCTGGAGTGTACCTAAAGTACATACATAGCAATTTAAGGGAGAAAGCAGGTAGACTGGGGTCCTGGATAGCAGGATCCCAGTCAGACTAGTCCAAAAACAGTGAGACATCAGCAAAAAGTGGGGGTAACCATAAGAAGCAGATACTACTTTCCTACACAACACCCCCACAAACGCAAGGATTTTAAACTAACCTTGACCAGTTGAGTCTTCATGTTCTAAGTGGAAATATCTGGAGAGTCCATCTGCATTGGCATGGTTACTCCCAGGTCTATGTTCCACTGTATAGTCCATCCCCTGTAGGGAAATGGACCACCTCAAGAGTTTGGGGTTTTCACCCTTCATCTGTTTTAGCAATAAGAGGGGCTTGTGCTCTGTCTGAACAATGAAGTGAGTGCCAAACAGGTATGGCCTCAGCTTCTTCAGAGCCCAAACCACAGCAAAGGCTTCCCTCTCTATAGCTGACCAACGTTTCTCTCTGGCGGTCAGTCTTCTGCTTATGAAAGCTACTGGCTGATCCTGACCCTCCTCATTCAATTGTGATAACAAAGCCCCTACCCCCAATTCAGATGCATCTGTTTGAACAATGAATTGTTTGGAATAATCAGGACTCTGCAGAATGGGAGCAGTGCACATGGCCTGCTTCAGGTCATCAAATGCCTTTTGACAGCTAACTGTCCACTGAACTTTCTTAGGCATTCTTTTGGAAGTTAGATCATTCAAAGGGGTCACTATAGATCCATATCCTTTGACAAACCTCCTGTAATACCCAGTCAGGCCCAAGAAAGCTCTGACCCGACTCTGGGTAGTTGGAGCAACCCAATCCATAATGGTTTGGATTTTGCTCTGCAATGGTTGAACCTGGCCTCCACCCACAAGGTGGCCCAGGTACACAACCTTACTCTGCCCTATCTGGCACTTGGTGGCCTTGATAGTGAGGCCTGCTTTTTGCAGGGCCTCCAGAACATTTCTCAGGTGGACCAGGTGATCCTCCCAGGTGGAGCTAAAGACAGCAATATCATCTAGATAAGCTGCACTATAGGCTTCCAGACCTGTGAGAACTTTATTCACCAGCCTTTAAAATGTGGCAGGTGCATTCTTCAAGCCAAAAGGCATCACCACAAATTGGTAGTGCCCACTAGGGGTTGAGAATGCTGTTTTTGGTTTAGCATCCTCAGTTAATCTGATTTGCCAGTAACCAGCTGTCAGGTCAAATGTACTTAAGAATTTGGCAGAGGCCAAAGTGTCAATAAGTTCATCTGCCCTTGGAATTGGATGAGCATCAGTCCTAGTGACTGCATTGAGTCCCCTGTAGTCAACACAGAACCTCATCTCTCTCTTACCACCCTGGGTGTGAGGTTTTGGTACTAAGACTACTGGGCTAGCCCAGGGGCTATCTGAGGGCTCAATCACTCACAGTTCCAACATTTTCTGGACTTCAGTCCTGATACAGTCCCTGACATGGTCAGGTTGCCTGTAAATCTTATTTTTAACAGGCAGACTGTCACCTGTGTCCACCTCTTGTGTACACCAGGTAGTCTGACTCAGAGACAGTGAAAACATGTGTCTGTACTGATTGAGGACCTTCCTACAATCAGTCTGTTGCTGTTCAGTGAGGCTGCCTGCCAAGGCTACACCATCAACTGAACCATCATCAGGGTTTTGTGAGAGGAGGTCAGGGAGTGGACCTGGGGCTGATACACAGTCAAAACAGCCTTATGGTCATGCCAGGCATTCTGTAATTCCTGGCTAGCCTCAAGGTTTTTAGATGCCTTCTTCATATACTCAGCCATCCTGGAGCGGATAGTCCACTATGTCCTGTTTAGGTGGTTTGAGAGGTAACTCCCATCCCTCCTTAACCAAACATAAGGGACCCCTAACTGGATGTCGAAACAGAAGTTGAAAAGGGCTGTAGCCAACCCCCTTCTGAGGAACCTCCCTGTAGGCAAAGAGAAGGCAAGGCAAAAGGATATCCTATCTACGCCTGAGCTTGTCAGGGAGACCTTTTATCATGCCCTTGAGGGTTTTGTTGAATCTTTCAACTAACCCATTGCATTGTGGGTGATAGGGTGTGGTGAATTTGTAATTCACTCCACACTCCTTCCACATAGCAGTAAGATAACCAGACATGAAGTTTGCATCTCGGTCTGATACCACCTCCTTAGGGAAACCCACTCTGGAAAAGATTCCCAGGAGGGCCCTGGCCACAACAGGAGCTGTGGTGGTCCTAAGGGGTAGTGCCTCTGGATACCTAGTGGCATGGTCCACCACCACTAGCATGAATCTGTGTCCAGATGCAGTTGGAGGATCCATGGGACCAACAATGTCAATCCCAACCCTCTCAAAGGGAACCCCCACCACAGGTAGTGGTATCAGGGGGGCCTTTGTAGTACCACCGGCCTTACCACTGGCTTGGCAAGTGATACAGGAGCGACAAAACTCCTTTGTGTCTTCTGACATGTGAGGCCAGTGAAAGTGAGGGACAAGCCTGTCCCAGGTCTTGCTTTGGACTAAGTGTCCTGCTAATGGGATGTCATGTGCCAGTGTTAATACGAAACCTCTTAACTTCAGGGGTATAACCAACCTCCTGGTAGCACCAGGCTTGGGGTCTCTACCCTCTGAATATAGAAGTCCATCATCCCAGTAGATCCTGTGGGACCCACTGGCACTCCCAGCAGCAGCTTGCTGTCTGAGGGGTTCAAGGGAGGGGCAATTCAGCTGCTCCTGGCTCAGATCTGCCCTGGAAGGGCCCCCTGTCCCCAAGAACTCAACCTGGTCAGGTTCAAGTTCCTCTGAGACAGTTCCTTCACAGGGACTGAGATCATCTCCCTCAGGAGACTGATCCTCACTCTGAGGCAGGGGGGAAGACACTGCCTTACCCCTACTGCTCCTTCTCTCGGAAGGCACCTGGTCCATCATTTCAGGATCCAGGGCCTGTTCAGTGGAAGACATTTTTGCCCGTGACCTAGTCATGGCAAACACATCTGCAGGGATGCCCAACATTTCTGCATGTGTCCTGAGTTCCACTTCAGCCCAGGCTGAAGTTTCCAAATCATTGCCCAACAAGCATTCCACAGGGAGGTCTGAGCTAACCACAACCTTCTTAGGGCCAGTTACCCCTCCCCAGGTGAAATTCACAACTGCCAAAGAATGGTCTGTCCTGACATTGCTAGCATTGGTCACTTGGTACATCTCACCAAGTATGATCTGGTCAGGGCCCACAAGATCTTTTGTCACCATTGTGACACTTGCTCCTGTGTCCCTATATGCCATGGCCTCCTTTCCATTTATCAAAGGCTGTTGTCTGTACTTGCACTTGCCCAGGTTACTGGGACTGACAAATAAGGAGGCAATATCCATGCCTCCATCACAGACCAACACAGCCTGAGTTGGAATTATGACTAGGTCAGAACCCATCTCAGTTCCCAGGGTTAACCCTACTATACCCTTGTTCCCAGTACCACCACTTGGAGCTGAACTAGGGGGAACAGTTGCCTTAGGGGCAGTGGTGGTGTTGGCAGGAGGATCCTTGGCCCTTGAACAATTGGCATCTCTTGTCCAATGGGTTTTCTCCTTACACAGGAAGCACCAAGCTTTCTTTTTATTTTTACCCTTGTTAGATTGTGACTCCCCCCCCACCCCCCCAGATGCAGGTTTTTGGGGCCCTTGTGAAGACTTCTGGTCTTTACCCTTCTCCCCACCCTTATCTGGAGTTTTAGCATCTTGCTTCTTTTGTTCACCACCTTGATTCTGAGTTTTCTGCTTCACCCTGGTTCTGACCCATTTGTCTGCCTTCTTTCCCAATTCTTGGGGAGAGGTCAGATCAGAATCAACCAAGTACTGATGCAACAACTGGTTTTGGCAATTCCCTCAAAATTAAATTGTACAATCCTTTAAAATCAATCACTTTACTGCCAAGTAACCAGCCTTCCAGAGCCTTAGTAGCACAATCTACAAAGTCTACCCAGTCCTGAGTCTGTGTCTTCTGGGTGTCTCTGAACTTAATGCTGTACTGTTCAGTGGTTAAGCCAAACACATCAATGAGAGCACTCTTCAGGACTGAATAATTGTCAGCATCCTCTTCTCTAACAGTGAGGAGCTTATCTCTACCTTTGTCAGCAAAGGAGAGCCACAAGATAGCTGCCCACTGCTCCTGAGGGACCCTCTGTACCTTACAGGCCCTCTCTAGTGCAGTTATCCATTTGTGGATGTCATCCCCACTCTGGTAGGGAGGGACTATCTTGTTCAGGTTCCTATGATCATGATTTACTCCTTAACCCTAGGGACACTGTTGCTGCCACCATGGGACTCTAGTCCCAATCTCTTTGTAGCTCTCTGGAGCTCTAGGGATTCCCTGTCTAGGGCCAACTGCTCCTTCTTGAGCCTAAGCTTGATTTTCTCAAGCTCCAGAAGTTGGCACTGTCTATCATACGAGGATTCCCTCCTATTTGATATGGAAGTCCCTACAGAAGTTCCTGAGTGTCGAGATTCTACAGAGGGAGATCTGGATCTCCTAGGTAAACTCTGTACTCTTCCTGGTGGAGTAAAGAGAGGGCCACTGGGGCCTTCTCCCCCACCTAAAGGAAGATCTATGTTGTCCAGGTTAAAATCATTTTGATCCTCCTGGCCAGGGTTTGAGTCCAGGTCAAATAAGGTTTCACTTCCTGGCCTTTCCTCATTCCCTGCCCCACCCACTCTATCTACCTCATCAGACCCTGGGGTCTTCCTAAGGTCATCCAAGAGCAAAATCTCAATGAGACGTTGGGTGTTTGCACCTCTCCCTGTCCTCAACTTCCTGGACACACACATAGCTTTCAGTTCCTGGAATGAGGCCATTGTACCTAGTTGGCAGAGAGCCACTGGCTTCTCCTCTAGAAGACATACTAGTGTTATGTGGTGTAGGCACCTACCTAACCTAGTGGAGACTAAACTCTCTTGAGTTGGAGAAAGGGTGTGCTAGACCCTTGACTTACCCAACTCCAAGTTCAGTAGAATTTACTTATTCAAATCTTGATGTATTATATGTGCCTAATACTTAGTGGTTTTCAGTTAATCACTCAATGAGATTTATCTGGTAAAACAATAGCAAGCTTGAATCCCAACCGCTGCACACCAATGTGAGAAGGTGGCCTGGTATATGCTGTCCACTAACTAAAGTGGGCACCCTGTACCAGTCCACACGACCCTTATGATGTATGAGGTCAAAGATAACCTTTAGAAAGCTATCCTAGTGGTAGCTGTGGAGAGCAGCCTTCAGGCTTAGTCTTGAAGGAATGTAAAGCAGCTTGTTTTACCAGAATATCACCTCCTGAATAACCAAATGAAAGGAGAACCACACAGTAGTTATATAAAAATAGGTATTTATTAATATAACACTCTCTACTAGTCTCTACACGAGATTAGAACACAAAGCACACAATACTGAATCAATAGAACATTCGTAAGTAGCACAATACACAGTGGGCTCCAGGGAGAGACTGAACCATATACTAAAAAAATGGTATAACAATCACGACTGGACTAGACACAGTGCCTAGAGCACGTAGAATCGCTGGGACCCCAAGAAACCACCCAAGGCAGTGACACAGGGAGCCCACGGAGGACGGGTGCAGTGAGGAAACACGACTGCATGCTCCGTACAACTCTACGGGAAAGTCGTGGTTGAAAAGTTATAGTTTAAGGACACTTCTAAGAGGACTTCAAGCAAACCCTTTGGAACATAGGAGGTTCTAGAGCCAACCCACCAGTGAGTACCGAGGTACCCGTGTTACCTATCCCAGAGGAGCAGGGTGCTTAGGGGTCAAGTGGTGTCGGAAACCTTCGTCGTTTTCAATGGAGAGTTGCGAAGAAGTGCTGCTGCTTGGAAGGCGAAGAGTGTCCGGTGGAATCCAAGCCTGGATTCTAGATGAGAGGAACCTAAAAGCAGAGTCTGGGTCACTTCAGGTGACCAGGGGCTTGGTAGTCGAATGCCCACCGATGTCGGGTGCTTCAGGTGCGAAGAAGGGATGCTTGACTCTGCAGCCACGGGGACCAGGAGACGTCGAGGACAACCAGGATCTGGAGGTGAGCTGTCCCACGAAGGATGTCGAGTGCTGAGGGGTCGATGTCCGGCTGGAGCACCAACAAGCCTTGGCAAATGCAACCCACGCAGGAAGGACAAACAGGTTACGGTGTGGACCAGCAAGGTCCAGGGGACTCTCCAAGCAATGGGGAGTCAGGGCACGTCTGGAGCAACCAGGGAAGCCCAAGAACAAACAAGGTGACCCTCGCCAGGACCCACAGGCCAACGGACCAGGGATTGCGAGGAGACCTCAAGCAACTCTGCAAAGCACCAGCCCACGGAGCACTCAGTGCGAGGAGGCCGGATCTCTTTGGTGTAAATACTGCTCGGGGTCAGGACTACTCGGAGTCCAATGCACAAGCTCAGGGATCGCCACCAAGCATATGCACTCGCAAATGTACGCAGTGCACAGGGGTTCGGGTCACGCGGTCCCCACGAGGGATACTGGTCTCAGAATCGCTGAGAGGGCAGATCGACCTCAGGGACCTTCGGAAACCCACCTCCTGTGTTGCTGAAATGTTTGGAGTCCTCAGGAGCTCTGGAGATGCAAGCCGGTCAGATGCACTTAGGTGCCTGCTAGTGCAGGGGAGTAACTCCTTTACTCCAAGGGAGATTCTTCAGTCGTCCAGCGTCAAGCAGACAGTCGAAGTACTTGGTTTCTTCTTAGTAGAATCTTGTCCAGGTAAAATCTAAAGTCCTGTAGCCAGGTAACCCACTTTATACCCACGGGAAAGGGTTGGATAGATTCTGGGGACCCTCCTAGGGGAGGGGCAGGACAGAGGGGTGGTTACACCCATGTCCTTTGTCCAGTTTTGCGCCAGAGCAGGAGCCAATGGCTCCCAGAACTGGTTTCAGCTGGACTATGCACAGGGACACCAAATATGCCCCCAGTGCAGACTTTCTGGCACTCTCAGAGTGCACCCACCCAGCCCCAATACACTAAACCCTGTCTGGGAGGTGGTCACACCTCCCTGTGACAGGATGCCTACTGTCATGCCTTCCTCTGCTCGAGCTTGGCTCAGCAGCAGGGGAGCAGAATCGTGTCTGTGGCTGGCAGCGTCCATTTTGTGCTGCCCGGGTCGAGAAAGCTGGTACCGGGTAGACCGGTGACCCACAGTAGTGGTTTCAGATTGGTGGAATCATACCTCCCACACCAGTTACTGGTGTGGAGGTATGATTCCAAGGTGTTTGACACCAAACACAACATGTTTTTAAGCAGCCGTTTTAAAGTTAGCATTTACCGTGAGATTATAATGCAACTTAACCTATATGTCTGGCTGCATCACTGACAACCCCGGAGAATGGCCTCCGAAGGCTGCAGAGGGGCTCTGATCATGGAGGGGCACCCTCTCACGTAAAACCCAGCACCCTGCCTTCAGGTTTGATAAGGCCTGCCATAGGGGTGACTGATAGGTTTTTAAGTGTAGTGATTTAGATAGATATAGTGAACCTATATCTAAGTCAACAGACGCCGATACGACGCCAGCACCCTCCACGCACTCAACCCCGGAAAAGATCACGCCTGCTACCAGGCCACCCCGAAGCGCACCCAAGGGCCCTTCACCTGCCGGAACTGCAGCTTCGCCAGCACCCGCCCCGCCAAACCACCGCCCAGGAAAGAACCCAACTACCTCAGATGCATCCTCCTCAACACCCGCTCCGCCCGCAAACACGCCATCGAACTCTGGGACCTTCTCGACTCAACCTCCCCAGACGTCGCATTCCTGACGGAGACCTGGCTGAATCCCGCTTCAGCCCCGACATCGCCATTGCCATCCCGGACGGATACAAGATCACCCACAGGGACCGCACCAACGGAGTCGGAGGAGGCATCGCCATCGTCCACAGGAACACCCTCAGAGTCTCAACCAACACCGACGACACCCTCAGCACCGCCGAACACATGCACTTCCAGATCCACACCGATCCCAACACCACCCTCAGAGGAACCCTCATCTACAGACCCCCGGACCCCGACCACAGTTCAGCGATTCCATCGCTGACTTAGTCAGCACACACGCCATCGCCTCCACGGACTACATCATCCTCGGGGACCTGAACTTCCACCTCGAGAACAACAAGGACACCAACTCCACCACCCTGATCGACAACCTCGCCACCCTCGGACTCAGACAGCTCGTGACTACACCCACCCACGCCGCCGGCCACACGCTCGACTCCATCTTTTCCGCAAGCCCACACGTCTCCTTCAACCACACCTCCGAACCCCACTGGACTGACCACCACTGCATCCACTTCACCTACAGGAAGCCCACCACGCACCACCGCACCGAACAAATGCCTCGCCGCTGCTGGAGCAGAGTCACGGAAGACCAGCTAACCACAACCCTCGCCCTGAGCCCACCCGCCGAACCCTCCGACCCCGACACCGCCGCCCGCAACCTCAGACAGTGGATCGACGACTGCGCCAACACCCTCGCCCCGCTCAAGAATCCGCCCAACAGCCACACCAGCAAGAAAGCCACCTGGTTCACCGAAGACCTCCAGGCCTCCAAACAAACATGCCGAAAACTGGAGAAGATCTGGCTCCACGAACGGACAGCGGACAGCTACGCCGCCCACAAGAGCGCCACCCGCAGTCACCATCACCTCATCAGATCCGCCAAAAGGGCCTCACTCAAAGACCGCCTAGACAACAACGCACACAACAGCAAAGAGCTCTTCAACATCGTGAAGGAACTCTCCAACCCCAGCTCCAACACCAACGACATCCAGCCGTCGCGAGACCTGTGCGACTCACTGGCCACCTTCTTCCACCGCAAAATCGCCGACATCCACAACAGCTTCAACACCACGACCGCCCCGGCAACCACCGAGACCACTGCCCCCACAACCACCAACCGCCTGCTCTCCTGGACCAACATCAACGACGAGGACACCAGCGAGATCATGAACACCATCCACTCCGGTTCACCGCTAGACCCGTGCCCTCACCACATCTTCAACAAAGCCAGTACAGCCATCGCGCCCCATCTCCGGAAAATAATCAACATCTCCTTCGAGACAGCAACCTTCCCGGAAAGCTGGAAGCACGCCGAGATCACCGCCTTACTCAAGAAACCCAAGGCAGACCCCAAGGACCTCAAGAACTTCCGACCCATCTCTCTGCTCCCGTTCCCCGCGAAGGTCACCGAGAAAATCGTCAACAAACAACTGACCCGCTACCTCGAGGAGAACAACATCCTGGACCCTTCCCAGTCCGGCTTTCGCAGCAACCACAGCACCGAAACCGCCCTCATCGCCGCCACCGATGACATCAGGACCCTGCTAGACAACGGAGAAACAGCAGCCCTCATCCTCCTGGACCTATCAGCCGCCTTCGACACGGTCTGCCACCACACACTACGAACACGCCTTCACGACGCCGGGATCCAAGAGAAGGCCCTGGACTGGACCACATCCTTCCTTTCCCGGCAGAACACAAAGCGTCCGCCTCGCCCCCTTCCGATCCAAGGCCACCAAGATCATCTGCGGCGTACCCCAAGGCTCCTCCCTCAGCCCAACGCTGTTCAACATCTACATGGCACCCCTCGCCCACGTCGCCCGACAGCACAACCTCAACATCATCTCCTACGCCGACGACACCCAGCTGATCCTCTCCCTCACCAAAGACCCTCACACCGCCAAAGCCCACCTCCACGAAGGAATGAAGGCCGTCGCCGAATGGATGAGGACCAGCCGCCTGAAGCTGAACTCTGACAAGACGGAGGTCCTCATCCTTGGTTCCAACCCTTCAGCCTGGGACGACTCCTGGTGGCCAACATCACTGGGGACAGCCCCGCCACCCACCGACCACGTACGCAACCTAGGGGTCATCCTCGACCCCACCCTCTCCATGACTAAGCAGGTCAACGCCGTTTCCTCATCCTGCTTCAACATCCTCCGAATGCTCCGCAGGATCTTCAAGTGGATCCCCACCGAAACAAGAAAAACAGTCACCCAGGCCCTCGTCACCAGCAGGCTGGACTACGGAAACGCCATCTACGCAGGAACGATGGCTAAGCTCCTGAGACGGCTGCAACGCATCCAGAACGCCTCTGCACGTCTTATCCTCGACATCCCCCGACGCAGCCACATCACACCCCACCTGAGAGACCTGCACTGGCTCCCTGTCAACAAGAGGATAACCTTCAAGCTCCTCACCCACGCACACAAAGCACTCCACAACTCCGGACCAGCCTACCTCAACAGACGACTCAGCTTCTACACCCCCACCCGCCAGCTCCGCTCGACCAGCCTCGCCCTCGCCACAGGCCCCCGCATCCGGAAAGCGACCGCCGGCGGCAGATCCTTCTCCCACCTCGCCGCCAAGACCTGGAACACCCTCCCCACCAACCTCCGACAGACCCAAGACCTACTGGCCTTCAGAAGACTCCTCAAGACCTGGCTCTTCGATCAGTAGCAGCACCACCCCCTCTTCCCCCAGCGCCTTGAGACCCTCGCGGGTATGTAGTGCGCTTTATAAGTGACATGATTGATTGATTGATTAAGTAAGTGGTGCAAGCACCAGCTTACACAGGCTGCTGTAGCAGACCTGTTGTGTCATTTTGAATGGCCTCTCATGGGTGGCATAATACATGCTTCAGCCCATGGGAGGCCTCTGGGGTACCTATGCCCTGGGTACATGGTGTACCATATACTAGGGACTGATAAGGGTACCCCAGTATCCAATCTGGAGTGTACCTAAAGTACATACAAGATAAAGAGAGCAAGAAGCGGCGGCCGCTCTTTCTCCTATAATGTGGCCAGGCTGTGGAACTCCCTTCCCCATCACATACGCCAGGAATCGAACAATCTGGCATTTCGGAAATTAGTCAAAACTTGGCTTTTTAAAGTCACGGCACAGTAAGAGGGCCGCCTTGGTCTGCGTCTGCATACAGCGCTGGGATGCCTCAGGGTAGCTATGCGCTCTATAAATGTTTCTATAATAATAACATACATAGCAATTTAAGGGAGAAAGTAGGTAGACTGGGGTCCTGGATAGCAGGATCCCAGTCAGACTAGTCCAAAAACAGTGAGACATCAGCAAAAAGTGGGGGTAACCATAAGAAGCAGATACTACTTTCCTACACTCCAGAACATTATTCAAGAGACCTGGAATGCAAAATAATCTGAGCCCCCGGCTTCCCCGACACTACACATCATCCTATCTGCCACCTGTACTCATCACGCCATTACGGCTTTATAGACAGCGCTCCACACTCCCTCAACGAACCACGCAGTGAAAGCACGCACCCAGTGAGATGAAGCACTCCAACAACCGTTGACCGTACGGCCCGGTCTTAGGCCCTCCGACTGACTAAAACTGTGCCCCATAACCCCCGATTTCGCTACACACAATTTAATTTTATTCACCAGATGTATCTCTCCCCACACCGCATCCAACAAATATTTTGAATACACACCACAGAATGTTCCAGATGCAAACTGCGCAATGCGGACTTCTTCCACATGGTTTGGTCATGCCTCTCATTGCAACCCTCGTGGATAAAGGTAATTGCGCTGGTTGCTGACATGGCGACACACAATCTCACTCCCACACCTGAATCATGCCTATTGGTAATGCGCCCCCGAACAAAGGGCGATAAACATGTACACCAATTTATAGATTTGGCTTTTGTATTATTTAAATGCAACCTAACCATGGCATGGTACTCTCCTGCACCCCCAGATATGCAGCAGTGGTTGTGTGATTTGTTAACCTGGACGAGGGCTGAAACACACACACACTCCGACTGCTCGGAATGAGTGGTGACTTGCGAGCAAGGGGCGAGATCTGGGAAACCTTCTTACTAACAGTAGAGGCTAAAATGGACAAGCGACCCCCCTGAATGACAACCGCTCCCTTCTTGGATTAGACTTAGCCTGAAGGGCGTTACACTGACTGCTCAACTGACACAGGTATGACACACAATGCTTCACAAGCAAATGATTTTTCCATATACCGGCTATTCGACTGCCCCGCAATGTATCCTCCTGGCTATTACCACATTTGGACACAGACTATTAACACTCATAAGACACCCACATTTCTCTCCGCTTTCTATAAATCACAGACGGAGCATTGCCCTCCCGCACCCACAGGCTCCTTATTCATGGGAACGACTACCCCACTTATCACCAGAAACACGCTTGATGTGGCGAGTCAATCACGAAAACGCCAACATATTACGGATAGCTGCTTTGGAACTAATGAGATGTCGTAATGTTTTATTGTTTATAGTTCATACTTATTGCTTTTTTGATCTGCTATCCCCTGCGCAACTATGTAACCTAAGCAGTAGACATTGATATATTTACTACAACCTGGGGCTAATAGAAGGTGATGCATGATCCTGATGTTCCCCTCCTGAATTATGTGGTAGCACTGGAATTCTAGGTCAGGAGCACCACAGAGGAATACTGTAATGCAACAAAAAAGTTGTTAATAAAACATTTGAAAAAAAAAAAAGAAAAAAAAAGAAAGAAACAAGTAAAAAAAAATGCAGACTCACTCGAGTCATCATTAGGAGAACTGGGCGTGCTTGATAAAGGTTTAAATTTTACTCCAAGCAGAAATGCAAACTTAATAAATGTAAGAATAGGTCTACTGAAATGTATTTAATAATTTAAATTAAATATATTTTATAATTTGAACAATAAAGGTGATTATTCTACATGATTAACCTCTACATCAGATTTAAACGCCTGCATAATTCAGTAAAAAATATTGAGGATATAGCGACTCTCAATTCTTTGGCAGAAAATGAGGAATATTCACAAGACCAAGTGTCCGCATATTTAGATAAACCTGAAACAAATTTCAAAATTGAATGGGAATTAAACCATAGTACAGGTGACTATAGTTTGATAGATGCATTTAAATGGTGTATTAACTGAATGTAAGAAAATGTTTGGCAATAGAAAATTGCATAATAATGTTAGGATATCTAATTTAACAAAGAAAGAATGGTGCAGTTTATAACTAATTCAAAAGGACCCCACTATAATAATTAAAAGGGCAGATAAAGGGGGAATAAAGTAAAGACATGTGGCTGATAAAAACACGTACCATACCATCTCGTTACACAAGACACAACTAATCAGGGTTAATCAAATTGTTGAAACAAAATCTTGATGAGGCATAATTTAACAAAGAGGAATTCATTTTTAATATTCTGATAAACCCAAAGTTACAACAATTCATGTCCTAAAATACATAAGAAAGCGGGACTCCCCTGGACGACCAATAGTATCGGGGCTAGGGAGTCTAAATAAAAATCTAGCTGTCTGTATTGACAATTTTCTATTGCCAAAATAAAAAAAAATATTACTTCGATTTTAAGCCACAACAGATTTAAAAAAAAAATTTAAATGTATAATGCATGAATTGAATTGGGAAGATTTGTGTGTGGTTACTCTGTTGTAACGTCTCTTTACACACTTGTTTAAAATGAAATCAGCAAGTTATCTGAGGATTCCCAGGTGTTATTGAGAATGATAGAATTAGTCCTGACACATAAATACTTTGCTTTTTAAGATTAATTTTATAACAGCACAAAAATTTGATTGGCTGAAGATGTGTGCCTTTGTTTTCTAATACCATGATGAATTGTTGGAAGTGAAATACGTTTATGCTGTACTGGATATGATAATCTGCAGCACATGAACATGGCAAGATGAATTTGAACGTGCGCCTGTTGCGCTGTCCTGGCTAATTCTCCATTTGTGCTCCAGTTGTTTGCAGTGGCGTATCATCAGTTTGAGCTCCTCCATCTACCAACTGGCCTGAGGTCTAGATCTTGCTCTATTGCTGTGTTTGAGAGGGACCAGGGAGTCGGCACAGGAAGTGATCCAATTGTTGACATTCTTGATGGCTTTGGAGTGGCTGTTGCTGTGTTCGGGTCGATGGGTGTTGAGAGCAGTGTTCCAGTCCTTGTCAGTGCTGCTGTTCCAGTTTTGCTGGGCCGGTTTGGTGGTGGTGCCTGGACCGGGACAAGGATGGTGAATTTGATGAGGGTGTGGTCTGTCCAGAAACTGGTCTGGGCTCATCGACTTGGATGTTGTTTAAGGTGGTGAAAATAGGGTCAAGGTGGGATTGGTCCCTTTACTTTTTGGGTCAGGCCCAGGCTTCCAAGGACCTCTATGAGTGCTTTTGAGTTGGGGTCTGTGTGGTCTTCCAGGTGGAAGTTCAGGTCTCTGAGTAGGATGCAATTGCTAGAGTCGATGGTGAGTGGTGAGACGAAGTCGGTGATGGTGTTGGTGAAGTTGATGTCTGGTCTGGTGGTTTATAGATGAGATTGCTTTTTAGGGTTAAGTTGGCTGTGACGTGGAGCTTGAGTGACATGTGTTCTATGTCGGAGGATGACGTGTCTGTGGAGGTGGTGCAGCTGCAGCTGATGGCGTTCTTGTGGATAATGTCGATTCCGCCTACAGGCTTGTGAAGTCTCTCTTGCCTGGCGCTCTTGTAGACAGGGGGAGTGGGCAGCTGTTGCGTTGCCAGGTGCTGATGTGGGGTTCAGTCAGGTTTCCGTGAGGAGCTGTAGGTCCGGGGCATTTTCCTGCAGTTGGTCCCAGGTTTCTGTGGCGTGTTTGGTGAGTGACCAGGTGTTGATGACCGTGCATGCAAGTACAGTGTTGTGTGGGTGGTTGCAGGACTGTGTGACTGGGACAGAGTAGGGTGTTGAGTGCTGCCGGTGCAGGTACGGTGAGTGTTGGGTGTGGCTAAGTGAAAGAGAACGTGCAGGAAGCACAAGAGAATGCTGCTGTGTGGTGCAGCAAGGCAGCAGCATGGTGAGCAGCAGCCAGGGAAGAAGGCAAGGAGGCTTGCAGAGGAGTAGCGGCAGGAGGGAGCAGGACTAGAGTTCCTGGCTCTGGGCGCGGTCCAGGTGCAGACGGGTTTGCCCTTGTCATGCCTTCGGCGCACCAGTGATATGTCCACACTGGGGCTGCCATTAACTAGGTCCTTGGAGAGGGGAGGAGTGATGCCACTTCGTATGCTGATGAAAGATGGGATATCCAATGATATTACTTCATGTGCAGATGGATGATGGGAAATCCAGTGACGTCCCCTTCTGTGTAGATCAACGATGGGAAATCCAGTGATTTCACTTCAGGGGCAGATGGATGATGGAAATGGGGCCTCTTGGTTGGCTTCTTCTTTAAAAGACAGTTTTGGTGTGAAACCAGACATGTCACTTCCTGTGCAGATGGATGATGGAAATGAGCCCTTTTTCTTGGCTTCTTCTTTCAAAGACAGTTTGTGTGGGAAACCAGTGATGTCGCTTCCTGTGAAAAAAGATGATGGGAAATACAGTGATGCCACTTCCTGTGCAGATGGATGATAGGAAATCCAGTGATGTCCCTTTCTGTGCAGATAGATGATGGGAAATCCAGCAATGGCACTTCCTATGCAGATGGATGATGGAAAATCATCTTAATCCTACATCAACAAATGGATAAAAATTATGTATAAAGGGCAAACACTAACCATATAGGTAACAACAATAAAATAAAAAAATACATATAAAAATGCAAGTGAACACCTCACGGACGCAACACCAAGAGATTATATTTCAGTGTATGTTCTGAGCACCCATTTTCTCGTGATAGGCTTTTATGAAAGAAAAAGAAAGCCAAAGAGTGACCTCTCACCACCCTTTCTCACATAAGTGCTTCTATTCTTGCTCTGATCGCTACCTCCTGACACTGTCCCTACCTAACATGTGCCAAGTTGTGTTGCCCCTTATACTCAGGGCCTCTTCTATGCTCATCTCCATCTTTCGTGGGGTGCACGCTAGATCTCACTATCCTAAGAATACATCCTATAGGTACTGAAATTGATGAACAAGTTATTTACCTTCGATAAGGCCTAATCTGATAGAGACTCTATCTAGCCACAGATTCCTTACCATAGAATATCCCCAGGCGTCAGACTGGATCCAGAAGAATTTCAAGCAGTACCCCTGCGCACATAGGTGGTGTCATCCGTCTCTGCACCAGAAGTGACGGCGAGATACCTATATAGGCTCCACCTTGGCATGGGAAAGTGCCCCTTTTTGTCATGGTCACCCCCACTTTTTGCGCACCAAGTCTGATGTTTTCAATTGGAAATGCACTGGGAACCTGCTAACCAGGCCCCAGTGGCAATGGTTATGACTGGCACAAACTTTAGCACCCCTGTAAGTCCCTAGTAAAGGGTACCCCTGGTACCTAGGGCATGGGTAGTAAAGAGAGCCCCTAACAGTTGCAGAATGTATTATGCCACCCTAAGGAACCACCATACAAACTGCATGCAGATTGCCATTGCAGGCTGCATAACATGGTGCAGACCATGTTTGAAAACACGACATGGCACACTCACTGTGTACCATGCCAAAGTCACTGTATACAATATATATAAGTCACCCCCTACAGTAGGCCTTTAAGCCCTAAGGCAGGGTGCAATACATATTATGCGAGGACATAGTTGCATGAGCAGATATGCCCATGTGATGTCTAGTTCTATTATTAGATAGTGCAAGTGAACAAGGAAGCCATCTTAACGTATGTAGTGGGCACTGATTATTACGAGTTACCCAGCTACATAACGGCTTCACTGAAACCTATGGTGTTTGATATGAAACACCTTGTCTTAGTAAATCCATACTGATTCCAGTATTGGATTTATGACAGGCACCCAGAGGGGACCTTAGAGGTGCCCCCTGAACCCTATTAGTCTTCTAGTGTGCTGACTGACTGGTGTTGTCCAGCATGCAACAGCAGATGAGTTTCTGACCCCCTGTAGGTGGGAGCAAGCGCTCTCTGAGCTCAGGAAACAATGCCTGCTCCAGACAAGATTATATCACCTCCTCTAGCAGGATGGCTAGTGAATCTGCATACCAAGGCCAGAGGCTTGAAACCCTCTGCTGCCTTTAGTATGCGACCCCAGCTTCCTCCAGACCTGGAGAATGCCACCCCCTGCCCTGAGGCCCATTCAGCACCAGGACAGGTGGAAAATTAGCTCTGCAGTAGGCGTGTTGCACTGCCAGGCTAGTAACACCCCTAAGGTGGGCTACCTGATGTGATCCACAAAAGAAGGGTTCCACCATCTTGTTTTTGGTGGAATTAGGAACTCCGGGACAGGGTTATGCCCACTCCCCACAGGAAGTGGTTATGTAGGGGGTGTAGTGACCCCAGGGATAAGTAGCCCATTGGCTCCTACCCTTCACTCCCCTTACCACCCCCAAAATTTAGCATTTAGGTGGCCCCCTAACACCAGGAACCCAGATTTGTCTGCCTCAAAGAAGAAGAAGGACAAAGAAGAGCTAAAGATTTGAGAACTGTGTGTCATGGGCTGTCCGGGACTGTCTGGAACACAGTCAGGGACTTGGGCAAGGACTGGTGACTGAGTAGAAAACGTAAGCAGAAAGGTGAGCACAGCACTGCCCAGGATCACACAGGAAGTCAGAGAGGAGAAAAGGGATCCAAACGGGAAGCCTGCACAAAGGAACAAGGTAGCTAGAACTCAGAAAGAATAGGCACTCAGGAGGGGATTTAGCATTCAGAATAACTACACCCAGGACGGATGTGCAAGATATATATATATATATACACACACAGCATTAACAATAAAGCGAATTTGGGGTAAAGCACTCATGAGCTCCACACGGTAAGTCTGAAGCTCAATAAGTTCCTCACCCACAATTGCAGTTACAGATACTGACTGCAAATACCCACATATAGGATATGAATGCAAAAGCAGGGTCTGTGGAGCTGATACCTATGTGATGCTATAAATGTAACTCAAAGACAATATTCACAGTGAACAAGAAACACCACCTAGGTTGTCCGCTGTGCCCACGGGTCCTGGCGATCAAACAGGCAGTAACAGCAAAGGGGTAGAACTAAACACAAGCACGATAGACGAGGAGCTAGCAAGGAGGAGTGCTTAACAGGAAAGGAAGAAAATCACAGGGCACACTTGGCAGAAAGCAAGTAACAAACATACAAGGTAATAGAAGCAAGACTGCAGGAATAGAAAGACAGCAAACTAGGAACTGGAACCAAGGAAAGGGGAAGAAAGGCAGGGACTGGAAAAGGATATACAGAAGGGGAGGCTACAAGAGTATACTAGAATTGTGCTGGATCAGGAGTCAAGAAAACAAAGTAGCACTGAAGGCTGTGCTGGAGAAGGAACAATAATTGAGCAAAAGCTCAAGAGCCAAGGTAGCTCAGGAGGCAGTGCTAGTTCAAGAACAGGGAATTACTAAAGCTCAGGAGTCAAGGTAGCACTGCAGGCAGTGCTAGTTCAGGAACAAGGAAAACTGCAGCAGCTCAGGAACAAGGAATAACTAAAGCTCAGGAAACACTGGAAACAAGGATATCCAAAGCTCGGCAAACACGGGTCGGTCTCACTGGTACACAGCTACAATGACCAACCCTGGACTGAAAGGAGCTGGGGCTTAAAAGAGCTCACAGTAATTACATGCATCAGGTATGAGCAGGCTAGCAGCAGCTAGCCACAGGTGAGTTGGATTCCTCCACCCATCCTTGACCTGCAGGGGTAGAGACAAAGCAGTGAGCAGGGAATTCTAGGTAATGGAGTTTCAGGAATGAGCAGGCTGGCTTCCACAAAACCCGGCATGGGTTGGGAATGGATGGCCATTTTCAAGTAGAGTCCAAATGGCTGGAATTCAGTATGCGCATGAAGGGGAGGATCCAGAAGCTTATTATAACAGTGGAAAGTCCCACAATTCGGACCCCTGGTGGTGGGCACGAGAGCACAGGGAGCGAATCGTGACAGTGTGGACAAGCACCGAACTTGGTGCAAAACCCTGTCAGGCTGCTGCTGTCCCAACAATCACAAAGACCGGCTCGTCCAAAAGTGGGACAGCCTCCCCAAACCCTTGGATGTCTGCCCAGCACTTCATCGATCCAGAAATATCTCCCTTGAAGTGCAGGAGTCACTTCCCTGCACCAGCAGGCACCGATCGCATCTGCCAAATCCACCGTTTTGCTGACCATCTGGTCCACCGAGGGAGCAACTTGCTAGAAGGTCACCGAGTGTCCTGGAGGTCAGCCTGGTCGCTCCATTCAGTCCTTAAGACTTTGAGCCTGCCCAGAGCCTCTCTGCACCAAATCCCGGGGTACCGGAGGCAGTTCCAAGCACAAAGGCTTACCTGCACGTCGAGGGACTTTGAGAGAGGCCAGCTCCACACAGAGAGTGGCCCTGCTGTGTTTCTTTTCCCTCTTCTGCAGGTACCCCAAGAACCGTGGGAGCCTCAAACTCACCGACCTGCCGGACAAAACACCTCTGCACCCGTGCTCCGCAGCCCGGGCTCAATTAACCGACTGTCTCTCTGTGGTCCTGAGAGTTTCAAAAGCCGAGCCCCTCCCTTGGATTCTGCCAGACTGGTCCCCCAGGCCCAGTTGCAGCCTTTTTGTTACCAGTACATTTCCGATTGACTTTAGCGTATAGCGTTCAAGGCTACCACCGAGTGCAGCGTCCTCTGCACCCCGACACCCCAGGGCAGGTAAACTTGAACTGCTGGTGCTTTCTTGGACCTTGGCCCCTACTTACCTTAAGCCCTGAAGAACAGTCCTGTAAGTCGTTGGTAAGTGTATCTATGCAGTGAATGTTTTCTCCCATAGGATAACATTACCGTGTTCAAGGCTCCTGCCTCAAAACTGTTATTCAAGTATATTTTCTAAAATTGCAAAAAGTGATAACTCCGAAAGTACTTATTGCACAAGTTACTAACTTGTGTAACGATATATCTGTAAGAGACAGTAGTTAGTGACAGATTCCTTACCTTAGAATATCCCCAGGCGTCAGGCTGGATCCGGAAAGTTTTGCGTAGCAGTACCCCTTGCGCGTCGGTAGGCGGCGTCGTGCGGCTCCGCGTCCGTCGTCGGCGTCGTGATCGCCGGGATGACGTCGCGGGCAGTACTTAGGCGCCGCCCCTGCGCGCTGACGTCAGTTCTGTACACGACTTTCCGCGCCAGGAACGCAGAGCCATGCAAGAAGCTGACACAGGTGTCTGAAAAATACTAGGGCCCTGAAAGGGATGTCCTTAACCCTAGAAATCAGTTCGCAGAACGGGGAGGATGGGTGGGGCGGTAGGAATCTGTCACTAACTACTGTCTCTTACAGATATATCGTTACACAAGTTAGTAACTTGTGCATCTGAAAGAGACACGTTAGTGACAGATTCCTTACCTTAGAATAGATACCCCAGCAATACCAACCCCGGTGGTGGGTCTGCGAACAAAGATCAGACAAGGAAGTCCTGGAGGACAGAACGGCCAAAGAAGCCGTCCCTCCGGACCTGACTGTCAAGGCAGTAATGCTTTGTAAACGTGTGCAGCGAGGCCCACGTAGCTGCCTGACAGATAACTGGCAGCGGAACACCGCGGCCCAAGGCCGTGGTAGCAGCCGTTGCCCTGGTGGAATGGGCACGCAGCCCAACAGGAGGCTCCTTCTTGGCCAAAGAATAGCAGGTCTTGATGCACAAGGTAACCCAGCGGGAGATGGTCCTCTTGTGCACCGCCCGACCTTTTTGGCGCCCACGTAGCCAACAAAGAGCTGGTCATCCACCCGGAAGTGTTTTGTGCGGTCGATATAGAAGGAGAGCGCACGTTTTGGGTCCAGACGGTGGAGCCTCTCTTCCTCTCTGGAAGGATGCGGAGGCGGAAAGAAGGTGGGCAAAGTGATGGTCTGCCCAATGTGGAAAGCAGTAACCACCTTTGGCAAGAAGGACGGACGCGTCCGAAGAACAACCTTGTCTGGATGAACAGACAGAAAGGGAGGTTTGCAAGATAGAGCCTGGAGCTCACTCACCCGCCGAGCGGAGGTGATGGCCACCAGAAAGGCTGTCTTCAGAGTCAGAAGACGAAGAGGACAGGTATGCAGAGGCTCAAAGGGAGCGCACATTAAAAAGGTAAGAACCAAGTTCAAGTCCCACTGAGGCATTACAAACGGAACAGGAGGGAAGAGGTGAGTAATGCCTTTTAAGAACCTGTTAACAACAGGGGACTTGAAAAGGGAGGGCTGATCAGGGAGCCTGAGGAAGGCCGAGATAGCACAAAGATAACCCTTGATGGTACCCAGGGCAGAACCCTGTTGGGCCAGAGAGAGAAGGAACAGAAGGACCTCAGAAAGAGGGGCAGAAAGGGGATCCACAGCATTTGCTGTGCACCATGCCACAAATTTGTTCCACCTGCAGGCGTATACCACCTTAGTGGAGGGACGCCTGGCTGCCAGAATCACATCACAAACTTCGGGAGGCAAGTCGAAAGGAATCAACTGTCGCCGCTCAATCTCCACGCAAGCAGGTGTAGACTGGACAGGTTCGGGTGGAGGACCGTCCCCTGCTGCTGCGACAGAAGATCCTCCCGAAGAGGCAGACGGATCGGGGGATCTATGCTCATATTGAGTAGCTCGGGATACCAAACTCTTCGAGCCCAGTCCGGAGCCACAAGAATGACTTGGGCCCGGTCGTGCCGAATCTTCTTCAACACTCTGGGTAGAAGTGGTATAGGCGGAAAGGCGTACAACAGACCGCAACTCCACTCGCGACGAAAAGCGTCGCCGAGCGAGTGCCGCCTTGGAAATTCCAACGCGCAGAACTGATGACATTGCGCGTTCTCTTCGGTGGCGAATAGATCTAACCAAGGCTCTCCCCACTGTAGAAAGAGTCCTTGCGCCACTTCCGAGTGAAGACGCCATTCGTGATCCATCATGCACCTGCGGCTGGAGTTCGTCCGCCCTGGCGTTCAGAGAACCTGCCAGGTGTTGAACCATCAGGAACATGCCCTGATGTTCCAGCCATGTCCAGAGGCGCAGAGCCTCCTGACAAAGGGTCCAAGACCCCACCCCGCCCTGTTTGTTGAAGTACCACATGGCGGTGGTGTTGTCTGTGAACACCTGCACTACCTTCCCTTTGACAGAGGGAAGGAATGCCTTGAGTGCAAGCCGGATCGCCCGGAGCTCCAGAAGGTTGATATGGAGCCGGGACTCCGCCGGAGACCAGAGGCCTCTGATCTCCGCCTCTCCCATGTGACCGCCCCATCCCAGAAGGGACGCGTCCGTCACAACTGTATGCTCTGGCTGGGGAAGGGAGAGGGATCTGCCCATGACCCATTGCCGGTTCGAGAGCCACCACTGCAACTGTGTTGCAGTCCCCTCCGAGATCTGGACGTGATCGGACAGGTTGCCCTGGTGCTGCGCCCACTGGAACTTCAGGTCCCACTGCAGAGCCCGCATATGCCATCTGGCATGATTGACCAGCAGGATGCAGGAGGCCATGAGGCCCAGCAGCCTCAGGGTCATCCGTGCCGAAACCCAGGATAAAGGCCGAAAGATCGGAATCATAGCCTGAATATCCCGGACTCGCCGTTCGGGAGGATAGGCCCGAAACTGCGTCGTGTCCAGAACTGCTCCGATGAAAAGGAGCTGTGGAGAAGGAATCAGATGCGACTTCGGCACATTGATGGAGAACCCCAGCGAGTGCAGGAGTTCGGCCGTAGTCTGGAGGTGGGAGACGACTGCCTGGGACGAGCCCGCCTTCAGCAGCCAGTCGTCGAGGTAGGGGAAGACTGAAACCCCTGCCCGGCGCAGATGAGCTGCGACCACCGCCATCACTTTCGTGAACACCCGAGGGGCACTTGTAAGGCCAAAGGGGAGCACGGTGAACTGAAAATGCTCGGGGCCTACCGTGAACCGAAGGTAACGCCGGTGGGCCGGCAGGACGGGGATGTGGAAATACGCGTCCTGCAAGTCCAACGCTACCAACCAGTCTCCAGGGTCGAGGGCAGTCAAGACCTGAGCTAGGGTGAGCATCTTGAACTTCTCCTTACGGAGGAAGCGATTGACGTTCCGGAGGTCCAAGATAGGACGCATGTCCTCCTTGTCCTTTTTGGGCACCAGAAAGTAGTGGGAGTAGCAACCACGCCCTACTTCTGGGGTCGGAACATGCTCGATGGCCCTCTTGGTCAAGAGGGCCGTGACTTCCTTCTGTAGAAGCACAAAGTGATCCCCTGACATGCGGTGGAATTGAGGTGGCATGGCTGGGGGTGGTCTCGAAGGGGAGGGAGTAGCCCCTTTGGACAATGTCCAAGACCCACCTGTCCGAGGTGATGGTGCGCCAGTGGGGAAGGTGATGGCGGACCCTGCCCCTACTGGCGTGCCGTGCACCTGAAAGGAGGGACTAGGAGGGCTTGGAGGCCGCGGACGGGTTGGAGGTGGTGGCCTGACCCGCACGCTGGTTGCCCGATCCGCCACGGCGGAATCCACGTCCTCGGCTACGCGAAGACGCCTGCTGCGCGGGCCGGTGGCTGGGCTGCTGACGTGAAGGGCGCCCCTACCGTGGCCACGATAGGGGCGAAAAGCAGAAGGCAGCGGAGGGCGTGTAGCAGAAAGGCCCAGGGACTTGGCAGTAGCCCGTGAGTCCTTAAAGCGCTCCAACGCATGGTCTGCTTTGGACCCAAAAAGACCGACTCCATCAAAGGGCATGTCCATGAGAGTATTCTGGACATCCCCTGAAAAACCAGTGGTTCTCAGCCAGGCGTGGCGTCGGAGCGCCACCGTCGTTGCAATCGACCTGCCCAGCGAGTCGGCGGTGTCAAGGCCACAACGGATAGTGTATTTGGCCGCATCCCTTCCTTCCGCAATGGCGCGGGAAAGCAGTGCCTGGACCTCCTCAGGGCACTGGGGCAAAACATCCGCCACCGAATCCCACAGGGAGTGGGTATATCGGCCCAAAAGACAAGCGGTGTTAACGGACCGCAAGCCAGCACTGGAGGAAGAAAAACCTTTCTTCCCAAACTGATCCAGGCGTTTGGATTCCCTATCCGGAGGAGCGGTAGGGAAGGCGGTTTGGGAAGCGGAGGCTTGGACAACCAAGCTCTCAGGAGTGGGGTGGACAGAAAGAAACAGGGGGTCGCCCGGAGCAGGGCGATGGCGTCGTGACACGTTCCGATCCACAGGAGCCCCTGTGTTGGGCTTGGACCAGGCGCCCAAAAGAACGTCAGTGAGGGCGTCGTTAAACGGCAGCACAGTCTCCGCAGAGGAGGCTGCCGGCTGAAGCACCTCTGTCAAGATGTTAGGCTTGACCGTCAAAGTAGGGAGCTGGAGACGTAAGGCCCCAGCAGCCCTACGCAACACCGTACCAAAATTGGCCCCCTCCTCCGTAGCCACGGGAGGAGACAGCATGCCAGTGTCAGGGGAAGTATCCAGACCACTGGCTTCCCCTAGACTCTCTGTCCAGTCCTCATCATACTGACAGTTGCGCGTCAGAGGGTCATCAGACCCCTCCCAGTCCAACTGGTCCTCCTCAGAGTTCAAAATAAGGAGGAGGAGGGACAGTTGGGACCCAAGGTCCCATCGGCGCCGGAGCCGGCGTCGAGCGGCGTCGCTCCGGGTCCATGTCCGGAGCCGGAAGGAACTGGGAGACGACGCCGCCCGGAGCCCAGGGCGGCGTCGAGAACGGCACCGGAGACATCGGCGCCGGCGGAGGTGTCGTGAGGTCGACCGGCGTCGATGGGGGTTGTGGAGCCGGGATCGAGGCCGGGGCCGAAGCCGGAATCGAGGCTGGAGGCACGGGCGATGCCGGGGCCGGAGCCGCCGGCGACGCCGGAGCAACCCCATCAGGGCCCGCGGGGCCCGAAGGCGCACCGGAGGGGCCTGAAGGCCCGAAGAGGCGGGCCATGGCCGACAGGAACTCCTGTACCGTGGCCGGATCCGCCCCCGAACCCGGGAAGGGCGGGTATGGCGGGGGCGACTCCACAGGCAAGTCCAGGGCCGCGGGGACGGTGCCGGGAGGGGCCTCAGCCGAGTCGCGAGACCGGCGAGGCGAAGTCCGAGAGCGACGATGCTTCTTGGACTTCTTGTGCTTAGACTTACCGGACGAAGAAGACTTCGACGCCGACGACCGGTGTGCACTCCGCGAGCGACCCCTGGACCTCTCACGCGACCGGGGCCTCCGTGGAGCCGAATGCCGGGCCTCGAGGAGCTTTCGAGACCGCTCTCGCAAAGCTTTCGGGTTGAGGGCCTGGCATTCGGGACAAGACTCGGTGTCGTGGCCTCGGCCGAGGCAGAAGAGACACTCCCAATGCGGGTCGGTGACGGACATCATCCGCGCACAGGCGCCGCATCGCTTGAAGCCGGGCATCCCTACGACACCTTTAAGTTGGAAAAAACAGTGAAAAAATCACCAAAAAGTATGGTCAAAAATTGACCAGGGCACTGCTCTTCCCGGATCTGCGCTTGCTGGCGCGGAAAAAGAAGAACTGACGTCAGCGCGCAGGGGCGGCGCCTAAGTACTGCCCGCGACGTCATCCCGGCGATCACGACGCCGACGACGGACGCGGAGCCGCACGATGCCGCCTACCGACGCGCAAGGGTACTGCTACGCAAAACTTTCCGGATCCAGCCTGACGCCTGGGGATATTCTAAGGTAAGGAATCTGTCACTAACGTGTCTCTTTCAGATTGATTCCTATAATCTTGGTGTACAAAATTATATAAAAATCTGCTATTTTTCTAAATTGGTCTCGAATTCTTATTGAGCGTGTCTCTTTTATTGACTCTGGCTGATCAACAAATGCTCTCCTTTGATAAGCCTAAGCTACTCGACCACACTACCACAAAGAGAGCACTTCTGATTTTTAAAGAAAGCCCATGTAAACCGATAAGCGTAGTCTGGACTATTTGCATAGTATACCCCTTAGGTGCACTATATAAATAGTCAGCTTCCTACACTTGGTATGCTGACATCAGTTACTTTCGCGACTATCCACGCCAGGAGTGCAGAGCCACGATGAGAACTGACCACTGGTGTGGAAAGGACTAAGTCCCTGAAAAGGGTGTCGCTTACACCTTAACCAGTTTGCAGAGCGGGGAGGATGGGAGCGTTGGTAAGGAATCTGCGGCTAGACAGAGTCTCTACCAGATAAGGTGTTACCGAAGGTAAGTAACTTGTTCATCTGATAGAGACTTCAATCCGCAGATTCCTTACCTTAGAATAGATACCCAAGCAATACCTCACCTGAGGTGGATCTGTGAGCCCGATTAGATCAGAAAGTCCTGCAGGACCGAACGAGAGAAGTGCCTGTCACGATGGACCTGACTGTCCATGCAGCAATGTTTTGTGAATGTATGAAGTGATGCCCACGCTGCTGTCTGACAGATGTCCATGAGAGGAATGCTGCACACTAACAGAGTGGTTGCAGCCTTGCCTCTGATGGAGTGAGCCCGCAAGCCCTTAGGGGCTGTTTTTTGGCCAGTGCGTAGCAGATCTTATTGAACTGGACGATCCATCGCAAGATGGTCTGCTTCAGCACCACCTTCCATTTTTTTGCTCCAACGTAGTCCAATAAGGGATGCTCATCCACCAAGAACTCCTTTGCGTGATCAAAAAAGAACGACAAAGCTCTTTTTGGTCCAGATGGTGGAGCCTCTCCTCCTCTTTGGAGGGATGAGGCGGAGCAAAGAAGTTAGGCAGGGTAATGCTCTGGCCTACATGGAAGGGAATGACAACCTTCTGAAGGAAGGAGGCACATGCCCAGATTACCAGTTTGTCGAGGTAAAAGGCGGTGTAGGGAGGGTGCACAGAGAGGACCTGTTACTTACTGACCCTCCGGGCCTGGCGTGGGGGGAAACATGTGCTGCAGACCTTTAAGGAACCTGGCTACAACAGGGGATTTGGAAAGAGAAGGTTAGACCAACAACCACAGGAATGCAGAGATAGAAGATGATACCCTTCGATAGTACCCATAGCAGAACACTATTGGGCCAAAGATAGGACAAACAAAAGAACCGTGGATAAAGGTGCAGAAAGGGGTTCAACGTTGTGGGAAGCACACCAAGACACAAAATTGTCCCAATGCTAGGCGTATTCCGTCTTGGTGGCGAGACACCTAGCTGCCAGAATAACATCCCATACATCGGGTGGAAGGTTAAAAGCTGTCAACTGTCACTGCTCACTCTCCACGCATGGAGGTGGAGAGTGCATAGGTTTGGGTGCAGAACCCAGCCATGTTGCTGTGACAGAAGATACTCCCAAAGAGGCAGCCAGGATACCAGACTCTCTGTGCCCAATCTGGAGCCACAAGAATGACTTGGGCCCAGTTGATCCTGATCTTATTGAGATCTCTGGACAGAAGTGATATTAGCAGAAAGGCATACAGAAGGCTGGAGCTCCACATGAGATGCAAAGTATCTCTGAGCGAGTCACCTTGGAAACTCCAGTACGCAAAACTGCTGACATTGCATGTTCTTGGCGGTGGCGAACAGATATATCCAAGGCTCTCCATACTGCTGATAGAGACCTTGCACCACCTCCAGATGGACACCCCATTTGTGATCTGCTAGGCATCTTCAGGTGAGTTTGTCCGCACCGGTGATCAGAGAGCCCACCAGGTGTTGAACCACCAGGGAAATGCCCTGACGTTCCAGCCATGTCCAGAGGCACTGGGCCTCCTGACATAGGGTCCGCGACCCCACCCCGCCGAGTTTGCTGCAGTACAACATGGAGGTGGTGTTGTCTGTGAATACCTGCACCAGCCTTCCCTTGATCGAAGGAAGAAATGCTTTCAATCCAAGCAAATTACCCGAAGCTCCAACAGGTTGCTGTGGAGCTTGGACTCCGCCGCAAACCAGACCTTTTGAGTCTCCAATAGCGACCAGGTGGCCGTCACAACCCAGGAGTGACACACCTGTCACTACTGTTCGATCTGGTTGGAGAAGGGAGAGGGGTCTGCCACTGACCCAATAACGGTTCGTTAGCCACCACTGCAGGTCGTTTGCAGTTCCCTAAGAGACCTGGACCATGTCAGAGAGATTCCCCTGATGCTGCGCCAACTGGGCCTTCAGGTCCCACTGCAGAGTTGCATATGCCAGCGGGTATATGTCACAAGCAGGATGCGGTAGGCCCTGAGACCCAACAGATTCAGAGTCAGTCTCACCGAAATCCAGGATGCAGGCGGAAACATCTGAATGATGAGCTGAATATCATGAACTCCTGGCTCGGGAGGATAGGCCTGAAACTGCACTGTGTCCAGAACATCTCCGAAGATAGGGAGCGTCGGGGAGGGAGTCAGGTGCGACTTCAGCATGCTTATAAGTGAATCCCAGCAAGTACAGGAGGTTTGCCGTAGTCTGAAGGTGGGTGACAACTGCCTGGGGAGATCTAGCATTTAACAGCCAGGCGTCAAGGTAGAGGACTAAAACCTCCGACCTCTGCAGATGAGCTGCAACCCCTGCCATCACCTTGGTGAACACTTGAGGGGCACTGGTAAGGCCGAAAGGTAGCACAGCAAACTGAAAACCGAAGATAGTGTTCGTGGGCCAGCATGACGGAGATGTAGAAATAAGCATTCTGCAAGTTCAACACTACCAGTTACTCTCCCGGGTCTAGGGCAGACAACACTTGTGCGAGTGTGAGCATTTTGAACTTCTCCTTTTTCAAGAAGAGGTTGAGAAGGTGTAGATCCAGGATGTGACAAAGTCCTCCGTCCTTCTTTGGCTCCAGAAAGTAGAGGGAATAACATCAACGGCCTACCTCTGATGCAGGCACCCTCTCTGTGGGTCCCATGGCCTGCACTACTTGACGGAGCAAGGAAAGATGGTCTTCCATCAGCCGATCGTAAGTCGGTGGCATAGGCGGTGGGGTTGTCACAAAGGGGAGGGAGTAGCCCCTTTGGACTATCTGGAGTACCCAAAGGTCTGATGTTACTAACCGCCAGTAGGGGAGGTGATGGCATATCCCCCCTCCCATTGGATGCCAATGACAGTCTGAGGTTGGACTAAAGAGGCTTGGAGGGAGTGGCTGCTGGGAAGGGGGGGATAGACTGACCCGACTGCTGGCCGCCTGTGCCACGTGGTCTCTGGGACTCGCGCCCTCTGCTATGAAAAGTCTGGGAAGCCTGCTGGCCATGGTGGCTGGGAGGGTATGGGCGCTATTGGAGAGCTATTCCATGGCCACGAAAGAGGCGAAAGGCGGATTGGGGTTGACGAGGGGCCATAGACAAGCCCAAGGACCAGGTCGCAGCCCTGCTGTCCTTGAAGCGCTCTAGCGCTGAATTTGCCTTGTCTCCAAAAAAGTGAGAGCCATCAAAAGGCATGTGCATGAGGGAAGCCTAGACATCCCATGAAAAGCCAGTAGTTCTCAGCTAGGCGTGGTGCCCCAAGGCCACTGATGCTGAAATTGCTCCGCCCAGCAAGTTGGCTGTGTCAAGTCCACACTGATGGTGATCTTAGCCGTATCTCTCTCTTCAGCAACAGCCTGAGAGAGTACGGCCCGGGACTCCTCTGGGACCACAGGCAGCGCTTGCACAACCGAATCCCATAGTGTATGGGAAAAATGACCCAAAAGGCACGTGGTGTTCATGAACTTCAGTGCCATTCTCTTACCAACGGTGTCCAGCCTCTTGGATTTCCTATGTGGTGGAGTGCTAGGGAACGCGCCAGGGTGCATATAGGATGAGGAGTATTGGACCACCAAGCTCTCTGTGTTGGGGGCTGGGTGAGGAAAGTGGGATCCCCAGGAGAGGGAATTGGCAGCCAGCAATTGTCCTATTCACAGGAGCCATTGTGCAGGGCTCGGACCAGGGCCCAAGTAGGACGTCTGTAAGAGCTTTATTGAATGGGAGGAAGGGTTTTGAGGTGGTGACTCCCGGCTGAAGCACCTCCATCAAGACATTAGTCTTGACTTCCACTGAAGGTAGGTTAAGGTCCAGGACCTCAGCTGCCCTGCACACCATCATTGCAAACAAAGCTTCTTCCTCTGTAGCCACAGTAGGAGGGAAAACCAGGCCTGTGTCAGGTGAGGTGTCCAATCTACTGGCCTCACCCAGTTCCTCATACCATTGTCCTGTTCCTCAACTGGTTCATTTTCATAAGGGTCCATAGACCCATCCAAAACGTCTCCCTCAGCAGGCCTATCCATCAGATGAGGCACTGGCTCCACTCCAGAAAGAATGTACTTGGTCGGCGCTGGACGCAGCATTGAACAACGCCCATTCAACTCCATGTCGGAGTCTGGAATAACGATGGGGACAGCGCCACCTACGACGGCGGTGTTAGAATAAAACCGAAAATGACTATATTATTCGTATTATACCCAAAGTAATGTTAGCATTGATATAACTAATGCATTAATACGTATATTGTGTGAAATATGTAGTCAGTGGATGCCAGCATTATATTTGTTTTTCCTGTAGTTAGCATGGCACATGGCCCAGCTCATATTAGCGCAAAGGGAATTTGTAAATTATTAGATCCAGTATGGCAGAATGACAATATTTCAAAAGTTGCTGCCCACCTTGTAAGGCACTGTATTATATGTATGAGACACAATCTTGGAAAAGGTACCCCTACACCTTCTGGAAATTTTGCACCACCCTCTTTTCCCTTTGAGGTGCTTCAGATGGATTATATAGAGATGCAACAGGTTAACAATTTGAAATATGTATTGGTAGTGGTTTGCACATTTAGCAAATGGGTTGAGGCTTACCCAACAAAGGAAAATACAGCCATGGCCACGGCGAAGGCTCTTCTAAAAGAGTTCTTCCCACGCTACGGTTTGCCCCGCTTGATCTGGAGTGATAACGGCAATCACTTCAACGCCAGATTGATTCAATTGGTGTGTGAAGGTCTGCACATTAAACAGAAATTTCATGCAGCGAATCATCCTCAATCAGCGGGCCTGGTTGAAAAATACAATGGCACCCTTAAGTTAAAATTGGCTAAGATAACAGAAAGTACCGGGTTACAGTGGCCAGATGCATTACCCCTTGCTCTATTGTCTACTAGAATGACTGCACACACTAGGACAGGGCTATCCCCATATGAGGTGGTTTTTGGACGTCCTGCAAATGTGTGGGGCGTCCCTAGACCCAAGAAATACTCCGAGATAGAGCACCCTTTGTTGATTGATTATCTGTATGACCTTACTAAAAGTCTACGTTCTATTCATCAACAGATACACAAGACGCTGCCTCCAGCACCAAAAGGACCTGGGCACCTTATACAGCCCGGGAAGTATGTTTTGATCAAGAACTTTCAGCTAAAGAACTGTTTGGAACACCGGTGGAAAGGACCCTTCTTGGTCCTCCTTACGACGAGGACGGCGGTGAGAGTGGAAGGTCGGAAACACTGGATCCACCCTACGCACTGCCGACGGGTTCCGCTCCCCCTCCCTTATGATCGCTGGGTACAAGAAGGAATAGGGGACCATGAAACAGAGCATGTCCCCCGTTTCGTGCCTTTTTCTGACGCTCAGCTGACTTGGGCCAACACTGAAGACGAGAGTGAGGCCATTTTGAATGAAACAGTTCCCCCAGAAATTAAAACTGCACAGGGTTCCTCCTCGCCTGATCGACAGGAACCTGAGCCTCGCTCTCCGACACCTGAATTTCAAATCCTGTTGCAAGATGAAACAGTTCCTGGAGTAAAAGGTACCATTTGCGCCCTCGACGGAAGGATAGTGCACCAAAGGATTAGTGAAGTGTAGCAGGGATGGACTTCGTGGAAAAGATTAGCAACATGTTCCTTTGATTGGGTGTTTCTTTCAGTTAGGATCGGAATAATTGGTGCACTGTCAGTGACACTGGACAGGATAAGCTGAGGGTGTTTTCCCTGGGAGGGAAGAGTACCCTATCCTGAGGTTCGTGAACATTTGCAGACGAGTTGCAGCAGTGTGACTCCACCGACCCGTGCGTCATAGCACCAACGAGGATTGAACAATAGAAGCCTGCCAGGGAGGCTTGTAACGGACCCTGATACATTTCTTTTCCTTGTTTTTGATTTTATTTTTTTTGTGTGTCCTTTCCACCGTGGGTTCCATTCAGTAGTCTTTTTCTGAAACTTCTCATTGTAGTGAATAAAGTTGTCATGTATCCTTTTGGTAGGCCGATGAGGGATGAAGAACAGCCATTAGAATTTGTCGTTTCCCCGACTATTTTGGATAAGACAGCGGAGGGTACATTTCCTTTTGCTTGCTATTTTGTTAATGATCATATTTGGTGGGATTCTCTGGGTATTAGAACATGCAAGTCATTCATCTGTTTCCAGTAATAATGTTTCTTCCACACCAAGGCGAAAACGAATGCTCTCCAATAATGTTTTTCTAGGCACGCATAAAAGATTTTTCGGTAATGGTGTTGCTTGTTATCCTACAGACTCTGTTACTAGCCTATGGACTGCTTATCCTCTGTCTTTAATAAATTATACATATTCCAAGCCGATAAATTTCGTTGAGGTAAACATCACATTAGTAGGCTGGCATTACAAACAAGTGATAGTTCCCCGAAAAGCTGGTTATTATCCTGCTTGTTGCCCCATTCTAAATAGTACTGACTCTATTTTGTACATCAATTGTTCCGGAGTAATTATGTCTAAGCTGACTTTTCCTTTAAATAGTGTGAGGGGGGCGTGGCCGGGATGGCGAGCGGGTAAGACGTGTCCTGTTCGTCTCCCCGCTCCCGTCGGCTGCCCGTGGTCGCCCCAGCTGCCTAAAGCGGAGAAAGCCCCCTGAGCCGCCGCTGGATAGTGGCGGAAACATGAGGGCCAGTCCTGGGGTGTGAATAGTGCCCCCCTGCAGCTCACGGCAGCTGCGAAATCGGTCGAGGAGCGGACTGCCGGAGCACCTAAGATGGCGGACGCGGCGCCATACAGGGAGTGACGGAGAGGCCGGGCGCTCAGGAGACGCGCTCCCGTGATCGCCGGAGAAGTGGACCCATCAAACAGCTGAGGGTAGGATTGGCGACGGTGGAATCCCCGACTGCGGAGGGCTGCGGCAATCGGCGCATTCACGACGAAGGGTGGCCCGGGCAGAGAAGTGGTCTGGCCTGGACCTCGTCGCTGCTGTCTTGACCCGGCCTGGCGAGCGCTACGGGGGTGAGTGAGGAGGCCCGGGGGTCCCGGGGGGCTTGCGGAGCACCAGTGACTACACCTGGAGGCGAGACGGCCTGCATGTAACCCGCAGGGGCGGCAGGCTGGGAGTCGAGAGGACCCTGGAGGAGCTGCGAGGCACTGTAGGGAGAGCCGATTGCTGTTGCTTGAGCCAGCTGGAGGCGCGGTGGGGTCCCGGGGTGCCTTGGCGGAGGGGCCCGTCGCACGGGAAAAGCGGGCAGTGACACTGGAGAGGACCTAGAGGCAGGATACTGATCCTGGGGACACTGTGCAAAGAGAGCCGGCGGTGTTTCCTGGCCTGAGGGGCGGAGGAGGGCAGAGGATCTTCGAGGCCCAGGGCCGGCGAGCGGTGCCTGGAGGTGATCTTCCAGCGCTGCAGTGAACCTAGGAGGGTGCTCGGGTTCTAAGGCGGCAGTTGATACGGGAGCCAAGGGGAGCGCCGGATCCTAGGGGCGGCCCGGTCTATGCCTGGAAGTGGCCAGATCTGAGGGAGCAAGTCGAGCGATTGGGAAGCGAGGAGGCCCATCAGGTCAGATTAGGCGGAGGACATTGCGTGGGACCTGGAGTCCGCAAGGACGTGAGGGAACACGAAGAGGGCTGGAACTGGACTACCTTGCGGCTGGCGGCCCCTGGATAGGGACGGGCGGGGCCCGGGAGTGCGGAGGCGAGGCCCATCGACACAGCAGCAGGGCGGTGGCGGAGGGGTGGAGGTAAAGGGAGCCATTTGCGGAGGCCCTGGCGGGTGGCGCTGGGCTCGACTTGAGAGCGTCCACCATGTCCTCTACTAGAGGCAAGAAAGACAGGACAGTGAAGGACATGTTTACTAAGGTGGGGGACAGGCCGGGGAGACAGCAGGGCCTCGTCCCCGACGCCAGGGGGCGGATGCTGTGGCCGCGGAGGAGCCGGTGACCCGGGCATTCCTCACCCAGCTGTTTTCCACTTTGAGAGACGACATCCAGAATCTCCGCCGGGAGGTAGCTGCAGAGGTCAAGGAGGTGCGTAGAGACATGGACGTCATTGGCGAACGGGTGGCCTCGATTGAAGAGAAGGAGGACTCCAGGGAGGAAGAAATTGAACACCTGAAGCAGGAGGTACTACGGCTGCAAGACCAACAGGTGGACCTACAGGCCCATGCGGAGGACCTGGAGAATCGTTCCCGGAGGAACAACATCCGGGTGAAGGGCATTTCATGGCAAGAGGAGGGCCCGGACATTACGCTGTTTCTCCAGGGGCTCTTTCGTGGCATCTTGCAAGAGACCACTGACTTCCCCATCAAAATCGATCGAGCCCACAGGGTGGGTTTGCCGAGGAGGGCTCCTGCTCCGCCGCCGGACATCCTGGCTTACCTGCCGGACTTCCAATTGAAAGAGCGCATTATGAGAAAGGCCAGGGAGACACAGCCATTGCAGCATGGAGGCCACGACATTGCTCTTTACCAAGACTTGGCTGCGATCACGCTGCAAAAGAGAAGGACCTTCCGGCCAGTCACCTCGCACCTGCGCAGCCAAGGGGTTAGCTATTCCTGGGGGCACCCATTTCGCCTTATTTTCAAAATAGAAGACAAGCTTTGGCAGGTCCGATCGGTGATGGAGGCTTGTCGGATCTTGAACATAGACTTGCCTACGAAGGAGGCAGAGCCCGAGGACCAATTGGCAGAGACACTCGCGATGGATGGCAGAGGGTGAGCCGGCAACGACGGAGGCGGGGGACTCCTGCCAAGCCTGACCCTGAGACGATTGCGCAGGAACGGCGAGGAGTACTGGAGACGCTGGCTTCGGGACAGCCCTCTTGATAAGAAGGATGACGATGCTTCATAGGGGCAGATAAGGGACTCACAGCATGCTGGGGGCGGCCGGGGGAGGCGGGAGTGGGGGGATCCAATGGCCACCGAATGCACCCCACTGACTTTCTCACCAGGGAGCTGCGGAGGCCACCCGCACCTCCCGGACAATGTTCTAAGATTTTACTAGTTGGGGTTTGGGTTTTTGTTTTGGGGAGTTGGGAGGGGGGAAGGGTGGGGTGCCGGCACTTCATGGTCCATCGGAGGTGGAGAATTCCAGGGAAGGGAGGTCCGTGAGTGAAAGGGGGCACTTAATCTTTGAGGGCAGAGACGCGGGGCTGTATGTCCTCCAGGGGAACGACACAGCTCAGTGGGGACGACAGTGGAATGGCTAGGGGGGATGTGTCCATTCTAACCTTAAATGTCAAGGGCCTCAATAACCCGGGTAAACGTAGAGCAGTGCTTTCCTTCTTAGAGCGGGTGGAGGCGGACATCTGCCTCCTGCAGGAGACGCATTTATTGACCAAGGACTGCCGTCGCTTGCGATCCAGGGCATTCCCACAACAATACTTTTCCTGCGCTGGGGACAAGAGAGCTGGAGTGGCCATTTTGATTTCGCAAAGATGTAAGGGGTGGTGAAGGAAAAGGTCGCTGAAATAAGGGGTAGATTGCTGGCTTATACGATTCAATTTGGGTCACAGACGATAGTAGTGGGATCCCTGTACGCGCCTAACTCGGGACAGGAGGAGTTTTTAAAAGTAGCTCTGTCGGACGCTGTGGCACCCCAGAATAATATGACTCTTATAGGGGCGACCTGAACGTGGTTATGGAGGCACATAGGGACAGGTCACATACATCATATTGGCACAAGGGGGAACTCTCGGGGAGGGTAAGCAGTGGCTCGCGGAAATGGGGTTTTAGATCTTTGGAGGGAAGCGCACCCACACGCGACTCAGTACACGTTTTCTCTAATGCTCATAAGTCATATGCTCGCCTCGACCACTTGCTGGGCACCAGAGACATCCAGGGGAGGGTGGTCGGGATAGAGATTGAACCAATGGCTCTTTCAGACCACGATGCAGTGGTCGCCCAGCTTGCGTTGCCGATAGGCCCACGACGCCAGGGGGGTTGGAGACTCAGGGAGGCGTTGCTTTATAAAGACCAGGTGATACAGCAGCTCACTAGGTGTGCCCAAGATTACCTCGTACACAATGACACGCCTGATACCCACATCACTACACTTTGGGAGGCAATGAAGGCGGTGCTTCGGGGGAGATAATAGCGATCGCGGCAGCGAAAACAGGGAACACAGGGAGACGCGGAAGGCCCTGGCCGAGCGGGTGCAGGAGCTGGAGAGAGTCCATGGTAGGACGGGAGCGCCGAGGGTCTGGCGCCAACTTAAGGCAGCTAGGGCACAGCTCGCCGGCATTGATTTGGATAGGGCAGAATATGCTGCGCTACGCCTAAAACATGCTTACTATGTGGGGGCGACCGCACGGGCGCCTGTTGGCTAATAGACTTCGAACCCGGAAGCAACGGTCGAGGGTTTCCTCACTACGCAGTGACGCTCAGCGAGAAGTCACGGATGACCAGGAGTATTGCGGACACGTTCGTACAGTTTTACGAGGAGTTGTATGCGGCTGAGCCGGTACCAGAGGCAGAGATATTGGATTATCTCCAGTCGGTCTCTCTGTCGGCATTAACTCCCGATCAAGCGGCAACGCTAGAGGTCCCCATTCGTGTGGAGGAGGTCATTGTGGCGATCTCGCGCCTCAAGCTGCTTAAATCCCCAGGACCAGACGGGTTTCCAGCCCTCTTTTATAACAAATTTTGTCATATAATTGCTCCTCTCCTGACTAAACTCTTCAATTCCTTTGGGGGAGACACCTATTCCCGCCTCGATGTTGGCTGCAGCTATAGTGGTGCTACCCAAGCCTGGTAAGGATGGCCAGAGATGCGGATCGTACCGACCCATATCTTTATTAAATGTCGACTTCAAATTGTTCACCGGAATTTTGGCCACCCGCCTCGGCCCCCAGATGCTGTCCTTGATCGAACCAGACCAGGCAGGCTTCATCCAGACGCGTCAGTGCGCAGACAATACAAAAGAGTACTTCATTTGATCGACAAAGCCCACTGTACGGGGATGGACGCCCTGCTCCTGACGGTGGATGCCGAAAAGGCGTTCGATCGTGTCAATTGGGGGTTCCTAGGCCATACACTAAGTACGGTTGGCATAGGAGAGCGGTTCAGGGGCTGGGTGAGCTGCTGCTATAGGGCTCCCACTGCGACCATTCGGGTGAATGATGTTACATCCAGGCCTTTTCCAATACGGAGGGGCACTAGACAGGGGTGTCCGCTGTCCCCCTTGCTCTTTGCCTTATACATCGAGCCCTTGGCGCAGCGAGTGAGGGAAAACCCGCGGATTACAGGGATTCCGTTTGGAGGGGAGTCCCACCCAATTAGCCTGTACGCGGACGATGTGATAGCGGCGCTGAAAGACCCTGTTGACTCATTACCCGCTTTTTTGGATGAATTGTTGGAGTTCGGGCACGTGTCGGGCTATCGAGTGAATGTGGATAAGTCACTGATATTACACTTAAATCCCGGCCTGGATCCCCGGGGGAGGGGGGTTTCGGCCCTACAGGGAATTCAATTGAAGGACTCCATACCCTACCTGGAACTGGAACTAGCTGCTTCGGTGCAGCGCACGGCTCAACTGAACTACGGGAGGTTGGCACGCCAGGCAAAACGGGATTTGGGAGCGTGGAGTAAACTCCGGCTCTCATTACTGGGAAGGGTGGCGGCGGTAAAGATGTCCCTATTACCTAAAGCTCTATACTTATTCCAGACCCTACCGGTGCCGCCACCGGCGGGATCCCTGGTAACGCTACAGAGGGATTTCAACCACTTTGTGTGGGCAGGGCGCGCCCGGATGAGTAAAGCATTGGGCTACATGAGGTCAGATGAGGGTGGACTGGGGATCCCTGACTTACTTAGTTACCACCGGGCGGCGCAGCTGCGGTACCTGGTGGAATGGGCACGGCCTGCGTCAGAAAAACGGTGGCTCTTTCAGGACAGGGCGATCGCGCAGATACCTCTATGGAAGGTCCCCTTCCTGAAAAAAGCTCAACGCCCACAGGGATTGATGAGATCACCAGTCACCAAGTCGGTATTGATGGCATGGGATGCGGTGGTGACGAAGAGGAAGTTGTCCACCATCCCTTCTCCACTCACTCCGCTATTTGGAAACAGTGAGTTCACCCCGGGGATGCCTGAGGCGGCCTTTGCGGCGTGGAAGGCTACCCCTTGCCGCTCTGTGGGTCACCTCTTCGATCTAGAGGGTGTTATCCAGTTTCCCCAACTGAAAGCGGATTATGGGATTCCTGAGACCGAACGTATGAGATACCTACAGTTGCGTCACTGGGTGCTCCAGGATGAGGTTCAGACGCAGGGGGGCCGGAAATTGACGGCGTACGAAAAATGGCTTATCACTAAAACCTCAGACAAAAGCCTCATAACAGATATGTACAATATGATTAGACAGGGTCCCACGGCACAAGCAACACCTAGTCAGAGGAGATGGGAGAAAGAAATAGGGGAGCACTCACACGTAAGGACTGGGAGGATCTATTACAGGGCAAAACACACAGCTCGAAATGTTGCCAGTGTGGAATCCGCAATGAAGATAGCAACATACTGGTATCTTACGCCGGCGAGGTTGAATAGGGGTAATCCACAGCGGAGTTCCACTTGCTGGAGGGGTGCGATCAAGAGGGCACCCTGCTGCATATACTATGGGAATGCCTGCTCCTAGGAGACTACTGGACTAAGATATTGGACACGGTGGACGCACTTTTTAGCACACAGATACCGAGGCTTCCGGTGTACGTGGTTCTAGGGTTACCTAACCCTATTACGTATCCTCTTAAAAGCCTGCGCGGACGCCAGATGGGGATAGCAATAGGGGCGGCATTACAAAATATACTGGCACACTGGGGTACAACCACACAACCTAACTATACAGGATGGCTGCATAGAATGTGGTTTGTTCTAGGGATGGAAAGAATCTCAGCCACCCTCCATGGTACGTCTGAATCGTTTGCAACAATATGGCAGCCATTTATATCGCTTCTTTCCTCCGAGTTTAATGAGCTCACACAACCTAAATATCTGCGAGTGCTTCGTCTCCCTAGTTTGTGGTCCGAACAAACCCAAAAGCCCGATACGTAGACTCTGAGATAGAAAGGAGAGGGCGGACATGGAGTGGTAGGATCAGGGAGAGTGCCGGCACAGGGTGGGGGAGGGAGGGACGTTAGTCATGTGTTTTTTGTTCTGTAATTATTTTGTACTCCAGCAAAGCGACAAGGATAAGAGTGGCCGTACAGGCCCAGGACGTGGATGGACACCCAGACCAATGCGAACGCTTTGGGGTAAAACTGGGGGTACCCACGATGTTGTTGAAATAGGTAGCCTACTTATGGAATGGGGTCCAGGGCTTTGCGTCCTGTGGTCTGTTGGGGTTTTGTTTGTAAGCAGCAAAAATCAATAAAAACCTTTTAAATATAAATAGTGTGAGGGGTTCTACAACTGTTGTCGGTAATTCTCGTCATGCAGCTGTGGATTATGACAGACCAATATAGGCTCACCCTGGATTCTTTTTCCTCACAAAAGGAACATATTCAAATGTTCATAATGGTACCAATGATGTAGCCCTTGGTATGGTGCTACCTCTAGGAGTCCCTTGCAGATATACTCATAGACAGATAAAATGGGTAAAAAGAACACTTACGAAAGAATTTTGTGAAGGAGTAACAGAAATAGAAATAATTACAGTAATGGCATCACTTTTGGTTATATTCTGTCTGCTATTTTCACTTTAGGGGGCATGGCTATGAGTAGGACTGAAAAGGCAGGGAATATTTTGGCTGTAAATTATAGATATTGTCCAATACTACTGTGGCAGCATTGCGGGACATCACCATTCAATTAGAGAGCATGAGAATATTTTCTGAACAGACTAGATATGCAGTTGATTTTATTTTAGCCAAGAATGGTGGTGCATGCTCAGTAATAGGAGATCAGTGTGTAGTAGGTATCACTAATATGGAGAAAAATATTACCAAACAGATTTTAGACATTATAGAAAATGTTCAAGGCATGCAGAGTGGTAATTGGAGTTGGTCCCTGTTTGGAGGTTGGGGTTGGATTTTAGAGAAAATAATATATTTTATAGCTATCCTGATCTGCTGTTGTGTTTTGATTCAGTGCCTTCCCTTATGTTGCTCCTATTGTACCGCCTATTTAACTCCTAAGAAATTCTCAATCCGTGACACCAATACAAAGATCATGCTCCAACAGGAGGTCGATCATCTGATGAATATGGATGACAAGATTTTTGGTTCTTCACCTTCTATTGTTGAGTCTGTTCCCAAAGTTTCTTTTGATGACTAAATATCAGTTTTGGTTCTATCTTTTGTCTGTTAGTATATATATACAAGCACATAAATGCACAAGTTACTAACTTGTGTAACGATATATCTGTAAGAGACAGTAGTTAGTGACAGATTCCTTACCTTAGAATATCCCCAGGCGTCAGGCTGGATCCGAGAAAGTTTTTGCGTAGCAGTACCCTTGCGCGTCGGTAGGCGGCGTCGTGCGGCTCCGCGTCCGTCGTCGGCGTCGTGATCGCCGGGATGACGTCGCAGGCAGTACTTAGACGCCGCCCCTGCGCGCTGACGTCAGTTCTGTACACGACTTTCCGCGCCAGGAACGCAGAGCCATGCAAGAAGCTGACATAGGTGTCTGAAAAATACTAGGGCCCTGAAAGGGATGTCCTTAACCCTAGAAATCAGTTTGCAGAACGGGGAGGATGGGTAGGGCGGTAGGAATCTGTCACTAACTACTGTCTCTTACAGATATATCGTTACACAAGTTAGTAACTTGTGCATCTGAAAGAGACACGTTAGTGACAGATTCCTTACCTTAGAATAGATACCCCAGCAATACCAACCCCGGTGGTGGGTCTGCGAACAAAGATCAGACAAGGAAGTCCTGGAGGACAGACGGTGGTGGGTCTGCGAACAAAGATCAGACAAGGAAGTCCTGGAGGACAGAACGGCCAAAGAAGCCGTCCCTCCGGACCTGACTGTCAAGGCAGTAATGCTTTGTAAACGTGTGCAGCGAGGCCCACGTAGCTGCCTGACAGATAACCGGCAGCGGAACACCGCGGCCCAAGGCCGTGGTAGCAGCCGTTGCCCTGGTGGAATGGGCACGCAGCCCAACAGGAGGCTCCTTCTTAGCCAAAGAATAGCAGGTCTTGATGCACAAGGTAACCCAGCGGGAGATGGTTCTCTTGTGCACCGCCCGACCTTTTTGGCGCCCACGTAGCCAACAAAGAGCTGGTCATCCACCCGGAAGTGTTTTGTGCGGTCGATATAGAAGGAGAGCGCACGTTTTGGGTCCAGACGGTGGAGCCTCTCTTCCTCTCTGGAAGGATGCGGAGGCGGAAAGAAGGTAGGCAAAGTGATGGCCTGCCCAATGTGGAAGGCAGTAACCACCTTTGGCAAGAAGGACGGACGCGTCCGAAGAACAACCTTGTCTGGATGAACAGACAGAAAGGGAGGTTTGCAAGATAGAGCCTGGAGCTCACTCACCCGCCGAGCGGAGGTGATGGCCACCAGAAAGGCTGTCTTCAGAGTCAGAAGACGAAGAGGACAGTTATGTAGAGGCTCAAAGGGAGCGCACATTAAAAGGTAAGAACTAAGTTCAAGTCCCACTGAGGCATTACAAACGGAACAGGAGGGAAGAGGTGTGTAATGCCTTTTAAGAACCTGTTAACAACAGGGGACTTGAAAAGGGAGGGCTGATCAGGGAGCCTGAGGAAGGCCGAGATAGCACAAAGATAACCCTTGATGGTACCCAGGGCAGAACCCTGTTGGGCCAGAGAAAGAAGGAACAGAAGGACCTCAGAAAGAGGGGCAGAAAGGGGATTCACAGCCTTCGCTGTGCACCATGCCACAAATTTGTTCCACCTGCAGGCGTATACCACCTTAGTGGAGGGACGCCTGGCTGCCAGAATCACATCACAAACTTCGGGAGGCAAGTCGAAAGGAATCAACTGCCGCCGCTCAATCTCCACGCAAGCAGGTGTAGACTGGACAGGTTCGGGTGGAGGACCGTCCCCTGCTGCTGCGACAGAAGATCCTCCCGAAGAGGCAGACGGATCGGGGGATCTACGCTCATACTGAGTAGCTCGGGATACCAAACTCTTCGAGCCCAGTCCGGAGCCACAAGAATGACTTGGGCCCGGTTGTGCCGAATCTTCTTCAACACTCTGGGTAGAAGTGGTATAGGCGGAAAGGCGTACAATAGACCGCAACTCCACTCGTGACGAAAGCGTCGCCGAGCGAGTGCCGCCTTGGAAATTCCAACGCGCAGAACTGATGACATTGCGCGTTCTCTTCGGTGGCGAATAGATCTAACCAAGGCTCTCCCCACTGTAGAAAGAGTCCTTGCGCCACTTCCGAGTGAAGACGCCATTCGTGATCCATCATGCACCTGCGGCTGAGGTTCGTCCGCCCTGGCGTTCAGGGAACCTGCCAGGTGTTGAACCATCAGGAACATGCCCTGATGTTCCAGCCATGTCCAGAGGCGCAGAGCCTCCTGACAGAGGGTCCACGACCCCACCCCGCCCTGTTTGTTGCAGTACCACATGGCGGTGGTGTTGTCTGTGAACACCTGCACTACCTTCCCTTTGACAGAGGGAAGGAATGCCTTGAGTGCAAGTCGGATCGCCCGGAGCTCCAGAAGGTTGATATGGAGCCGGGACTCCGCCGGAGACCAGAGGCCTCTGATCTCCGCCTCTCCCATGTGACCGCCCCTCCCAGAAGGGACGCGTCCGTCACAACTGTGTGCTCTGGCTGGGGAAGGGAGAGGATCTGCCCATGACCCATTGCCGGTTCGAGAGCCACCACTGCAACTGTTTTGCAGTCCCCTCCGAGATCTGGACGTGATCGGACAGGTTGCCCTGGTGCTGCGCCCACTGGAACTTCAGGTCCCACTGCAGAGCCCGCATATGCCATCTGGCATGATTGACCAGCAGGATCCAGGAGACCATGAGGCCCAGCAGCCTCAGGGTCATCCGTACCGGAACCCAGGATAAAGGCTGAAAGATCGGAATCATAGCCTGAATATCCCGGACTCGCCGTTCGGGAGGATAGGCCCGAAACTGCGTCGTGTCCAGAACTGCTCCGATGAAAAGGAGCTGTGGAGAAGGAATCAGATGCGACTTCGGCACATTGATGGAGAACCCCAGCGAGTGCAGGAGTTCGGCCGTAGTCTGGAGGTGGGAGACGACTGCCTGGGACGAGCCCGCCTTCAGCAGCCAGTCGTCGAGGTAGGGGAAGACTGAAACCCCTGCCCGGCGCAGATGAGCTGCGACCACCGCCATCACTTTCGTGAACACCCGAGGGGCACTGGTAAGGCCAAAGGGAGCACGGTGAACTGAAAATGCTCGAGGCCTACCGTGAACCGTAGGTAACGCCGGTGGGCCGGCAGGACGAGGATGTGGAAATAAGCGTCCTGCAAGTCCAACGCTACCAACCAGTCTCCAGGGTCGAGGGCAGTCAAGACCTGAGCTAGGGTGAGCATCTTGAACTTCTCCTTCCGGAGGAAGCGATTGACGTTCCGGAGGTCCAAGATAGGACGCATGTCCTCCTTGTCCTTTTTGGGCACCAGGAAGTAGTGGGAGTAGCAACCACGTCCTACTTCTGGGGTCGGAACATGCTCGATGGCCCTCTTGGCCAAGAGGGCCGTGACTTCCTTCCGCAGAAGTACCAAGTGATCCCCTGACATGCGGTGGAATTGAGGTGGCATGGCTGGGGGTGGACTCGAAGGGGAGGGAGTAGCCCCTTCGGACAATGTCCAAGACCCACCTGTCCGAGGTGATGGGACGCCAGTGGTGAAGGTGATGGCGGACCCTGCCCCTACTGGCGTGCTGTGCACCTGAAAGGAGGGACTAGGAGGGCTTGGAGGCCGCGGGACGGGTTGGAGGTGGTGGCCTGACCCGCACGCTGGTTGCCCGAACCGCCACGGCGGTATCCACGTCCTCGGCCACGCGAAGACGCCTGCTGCGCGGGCCGGTGGCTGGGCTGCTGACGTGACTGGGCGCCCCTTCCGTGGCCACGATAGGGGCGAGAAGCAGAAGTTAGCGGAGGGCGTGTAGCAGAAAGGCCCAGGGACTTGGCAGTAGCCCGTGAGTCCTTAAAGCGCTCCAACGCATGGTCTGCTTTGGACCCAAAAAGACCGACTCCATCAAAGGGCATGTCCATGAGAGTATTCTGGACATCCCCTGAAAAACCAGTGGTTCTCAGCCAGGCGTGGCGACGCAGCGCCACCGTCGTTGCAATAGACCTGCCCAGCGAGTCGGCGGTATCAAGGCCACATCGTATTATGTATTTGGCCGCATCCCTTCCTTCCGCAATGGCGCGGGAAAGCAGTGTCTGGACCGCCTCAGAACACTGGGGCAAAACAGTCGCCACCGAATCCCACAAGGAGTGGGTATATCGGCCCAAAGACAAGCGGTGTTGATGGACCGCAAGCCAGCACTGGAGGAAGAAAAACCCTTCTTCCCAAATTGATCCAGGCGTTTGGATTCCCTATCCGGAGGGGCGGTAGGGAAGGCGGTTTGGGAAGCGGAGGCTTGGACAACCAAGCTCTCAGGAGTGGGGTGGACAGAGAGAAATAGGGGTCGCCCGGAGCTGGGCGATGGCGTCGGGACACGTTCCTATCCACAGGAGCCCCTGTGTTGGGCTTGGACCAGGCGCCCAAAAGAACGTCAGTGAGGGCATCGTTAAACGGCAGCACAGTCTCCGTAGAGGAGGCTGCCGGCTGAAGCACCTCTGTCAAGAGGTTAGTCTTGACTGCCACAGTAGGGAGTTGGAGATGTAAGGCTCCAGCAGCCCTACGCAACACCGTTGCAAAATTGGCTCCCTCCTCCGTAGCCACGGGAGGAGACAGCATGCCAGTGTCAGGGGAAGTATCTAGACCACTGGCATCCCCTAGGTCCTCTGTCCAGTCCTCATCATACTGACACTGTTGTGCCAGAGGGTCATCAGACCCCTCCCAGTCCTCCTGGTCCTCCTCTGGTTCAAAATAAGGAGGAGGAGGGACATTTGGGACCCAAGGTCTCATCGGCGCCGGAACCGGCGTCGAGCGGCGTCGGTCCGGGTCCATGTCCGGAGCCGGAAGGAACTGGGGACGACGCCGCCCGGAGCCCCAGGCGGCGTCGAGAAGCGGCACCGGAGACATCGGCGTCGGCGGAGGCGTGGTCAGGTCGACCGGCGTCGATGGGGGTTGCGGAGCCGGGATCGATGCCGGGGCCGGAGCCGGGATCGAGGCTGGAGGCACGGGCGACGCCGGGGCCGGAGGCGACGCCAGGGCAACCCCATCAGGGCCCGCGGGTCCCGAAGGCGCACCGGAGGGACCTTGAGGCCCGAAGAGGCGGGCCATGGCCGACAGGAATTCCTGTACTTGGGCCGGATCCGCCCTCGAACCCGGGAAGGACGGGTATTGCGGGGGCGACTCCACAGGCATGTCCGGGACCGCGGAAGCGGGGTCGGTGCCGGGAGGGGCCTCAGCCGAGTCGCGAGACCGGCGAGGCGAAGTCCTAGAGCGACGATGCTTTTTGGACTTCTTGTGCTTAGACTTACCGGACAACGAAGACTTCGATGCCGACGACCGGTGAGGACTCCGCGACCGACCCCTCGACCTCTCACGCGACCGGGGCTTGGTGTGGCGCGGAGCCGAATGCCGGGCCTCGAGGAGCTTTCGAGACCGCTCTCGCAAAACTTTCGGGTTGAGGGCCCGGCAGTCGGAACACGACTCCGTGTCGTGGCCTCGGCCGAGGCAGAAGAGACACTCCCGATGCGGGTCTGTGATGGACATCATCCGAGCACAGGCGCTGCAACGTTTAAAGCCGGGCATCCCTACGACACCTTGAAGTCGATTCGAAGAAACAGTGAAAAATTCACCAAAAAAGTTAGTCAAAAAATGACTAGGGCACTGCTCTTCCCGGATCTGCGCTTGCTGGCGCGGAAAAAGAAGAACTGACGTCAGCGCGCAGGGGCGGCGTCTAAGTACTGCCCGCGACGTCATCCCGGCGATCACGCCGACGACGACGGACGCGGAGCCGCACGACGCCGCCTACCGACGCGCAAGGGTACTGCTACGCAAAAACTTTCCGGATCCAGCCTGACGCCTGGGGATATTCTAAGGTAAGGAATCTGTCACTAACGTGTCTCTTTCAGATATATATCTACTCTTTGCTTAGAATTGTAAAGACCCTTAACTGATGGCACTAATAAAGACGATTGTCATTAGCATACGTATATTGTGTGAAATATGTAGTCAGTGGATGCCGGCATTATATTCGTCCGATTGACATGTGCACTGCCATTTTGTCTTGTTAGACGCCATTTTATAAACAGAACGAAACTGTTATGTTTGTTCTTTCTGAGAAATAGCCCTTGGTAAGTTTCGTTTCTTCAATGCTAAGATTTTGCTTGTTAGTACATTCTTCTACTGTTACATCAAGGCCTTCTCCCACCTGTCTGGTGGGGAGGATAAGCTAGACGACCTTGGGCAGTAGATAGTGTGTGCCAGGCTGTGGAACTGAAACTCATACACTGTACCCCCATTGTATTACGACAGCTACCAGTACTTTTCCATAATAGGCGGGTCTTAGTGGGCTCTGCAACCTACATAATGTAACTTTATGCTTGTTCAAGTCAGTCCTTCGTCAGCGAGTAGTAGAGGCTGGTTAGGCTGGACTCCACTGCAGTGTAAATTCAGAATAAACTAGCTTGTTGGCATTCTCTACTGCGTCATCGACTATTCATTGCATGAAAGGCTAGCGGAGGTCTAGAGTGACCCGAGTGACCCTAAACGGGTCACTTCCTTCACCGGGAGCGTCGGCAGAGGAGCAGGCACCAAGGAAGGTCTCGGTCTCGCCGGCAGCTCCACTCCGGATCCAGCAAGGGAACCTTGGGACGCAACAGGTGCCGAGGGCGAACCCGCCGGCGTGGTCCCAGTAGGGGCCCCTCATGCATGAGTGGGGTCGGAAGGCATTCCAGAGGGGCCAGGCTGCCCAAAGATGGCCTCATAAAATTACTTTAGTAGGGGAGGGGGTGGAGGTGGGGGGTGTTGCTTTGGAAAATTCAGGGAAGCGAGTAGCAACCCGGGGATCAGGCCCTACTAACTCGCAGAGCCTGGAGTGCCGACGCTCCCTTCATCTCGTTGGATGACTTCGACGGACGCAGTGAAGTTGAAGAGCGTTTGGACTTCTTGTGTTTGTGAGACTTACCAGACTTCCTTGATGACTATGAATGTGATGATGAACATCTGAAGGTTCTCTACGAACAGTCCCAGGACCTTCCACGTGAACAGACCTCAATTGTCACAAAGTCGACCAACGTCGGGCGTTGAGGAGCTTGAGCAATTGCTCCCTCAGCGCCTTGTGGTGCATGGCATGGCATGGCAGTCCTCCCATGCCTTGGACTCATGTCCCGGCTCCAGGAACCACAAACATACCAAGTGAGGGACTGTCACTGACATTTGCCTATGCAAGGTCTCACATGATTTAAAACCAGCCGGTTTCTTTGGTGACATCCGCACACTAAGAGATAAAAATCTCTAAAAGAGTTGACAATAAGTCGAAAAAGACCAGTCAAAAAACAACTGAGGGGTAGCTCAGCCCGGATCAGCGCTATATGGTGCAGAAAGGAAAGAACTGAGGTCAGTGCGCCGATGTGGCACCTATATAGGTACCGCACACCTCACTTTCGGCATGGGCGCTGCTGAGGGGAACAATGCCACATACTGGCGCGCAGAGATACTGTTCGAAAATCATCTCAATCCAGTCTGATGCCTGGGGATATTCTAAGGTAAGGAATCTGCAGCTAGAGGTCGCTATCACTTAAAAGATGTCAGACAATCACACTGCACAACTTTATTGCTGTTGTGCCTGCATTACATGAAGTTTGATCCTCTCAAAGTTCTTACATAAATAATGATGACATGTTTCAGGACCCAGTAGGTTTGTAGATCCCTTGTGTAGTGTGCTTACATATTCATACTAAAAAAACCATAGTTAAGAAGCTCATAACATGCCCTTTCCAATATTCTTAACGTCCTGGGAAAGTGAATTCTGCACTTAATGAACAAGTTACTTACCTTCGGTAACAATATATCTGTAAGAGACATGTAGTTTTAGATTCCTTACCTTAGAATTACCCCCAGGCGTCAGACTGGATCCAGAGAAATTTTTTCGTCGGTAGGTGGCATCGGTCGAATCCGCGTCCGTCGTCGTGGTCGCCGGGATGACGTCACGGTGTCTACTTCGACACCGCCCCTGCGCGCTGACGTCAGTTCTGACACGACTTTCCACGCCAGAAGCGCAGAGCCATGGAAGACACTGACCACTGGTGCACATAAATAGGGCCCTAGAAGGGAGTCCCTATCTCTAGCAGTCAGTTCGCAGAACGGCGAGGATGGGTGGGGCGGTAATGAATCTATAACTACATATGTCTCTTATAGATACATTGTTACCGAAGGTAAGTAACTTAATCATCTGATAGAGACTCTAGTTATAGATTCCTTACCTTAGAATAGATACCCCAGCAATACCAACCCCGGTGGTGGGTCTGAGAACTAAGTTCACACCAGAAAGTCCTGGAGAACAGAACGGCCAAAGAAGCCGTCTCCCCGGACTTGGCTGTCCAGGCAGTAATGTCTAGTGAATGTGTGCAGGGATGCCCACGTGGCTGCCTGGCAGATGTCAACCAGCGGAACTCCATGTCCCAAAGCAGTAGTGGCTGCCGTCGCCCTGGTGGAGTGGGCGTGCAGTCCTACTGGAGGTCCCTTTTTCGCCAAAGAATAACAGATCTTGATGCATAGGACAACCCATCGAGAGATGGTACGTTTGTGCATGGCCCAACCTTTCTTGGTGTCCACATAACCCACGAAGAGTTGATCGTCCAACTGGAATTCTTTAGTGCGTTCAAGGTAGAAGGACAGCACACGTTTTGGGTCCAGACGGTGGATTCTCTCCTCCTCTTTGGAAGGGTGCGGAGGAGGGAAGAAGGTGGGCAATGTGATGGTCTGACCTATGTGGAAAGAGGTAACCACTTAGGGCAGAAAAGAAGGCTGATATCATTGAATCTGTTCTGACTCTCTGCTCCCCTATAGTGAGATAGACATTAGCCCTATAGTACTGGAAAAAATCCTGAATCATATAATTAGTCTTATTTATGTCGCTGTTAATAAACGGTTCCTTTGGATTGTTCCTGGAAAGGGGAGGAAGAAAACGTAAAGACCGGGTTTAAAATCACTACTGTTTGTACATGCACATTTTATGGAACGGGGGAGGGGGTTTATATGTACTCTTCTCTCTTCTTCAGAAAATCAATACAAATTTTCTTGTAAAAAAAAAAATCCAATAAATCTGAGCCAAAATACGATCATCTTTCCTTGATGTTTTGTTGACCATACAAGAGAATAAATTGACAAGTACATCTTATAGGAAGGACACCGCTGCCAATGCGGTATTACCAACTAATTCCTGCCATCCGATCCCTATAATTAAAAGTAAACCCTATGTGGAACCTGCAGCATGAGTGAGAGTTTCAGGACTGAAGCAGATCAAATGACAGGGAGAATTTTAAAGGGAGGGTATAAAAAATTGCCTCAAAAGGCATTTAAAAGAGCATCTATACGTGATACAATCTCTCTCCTTCTTGAAAATATTAATTTAGAACATAACAATGATCTGCTAACTGATGAGAAGAATACTCATAATGAAGTCAGATTGATAACTAATTATAGCACAGACGACTGGCTGATAAGAAAGATCATAAATACATATTGGCATTTATAAACACAAGACAATGACTTAAACGTCCGGAAGTCACCGTTAATTACGTCTAGTAAGTTACCAAACACAAGAGATTTATTAACAATATCACATTTTCTTCCCATAAGAACGTTAAATAAAATATCATTTGCTTACCGCCACCTCCAAGTGGATTTTCCACCTGTGGCCATTGTAAGTATTTTACATTTGGACATAAATCTTTGAAATCAAAAATCCACTTTAAAATGTTTATCAACTATTTAACAAACGTTTTTGTCTTTGGGATTATGTATTTGTGTTTCAAGCTGCAGGCGCTTCGGCAACAGATGAACACTTCGAGCGATCGGGCATAAAGCCTTCAAATATGCTCTAGCTCAGCGTTTCCCAAACTATGGGTCCGCGAAATGATTTCTGGTGGTTCGGGAAAGTCCGAGCAATAAATGAAGAAGCCTTTAAATGCAGTGTTTATCTTGTCATATTTGTTGTGCTTCAAAGACAGAGGTCAAATGTCAGGTTAAGTCTTTTGACAAATTGCTGCTTACTCTTTTAATATGGGGATTGGTGTTTAATATTCTTTCTCTGACTGAAAAGTGAAAGGAGTTTTAAAGTGAATTATGTGACAATCTTGCTAGGGTGCAGGAAGTGTGAAAGGAAAGGCTGTACTGATGTTGCCCTTTGCAACACACAACAAAGAGTTTATACTTGTAAATGAACTGTATGCATTCAGCAGTTAGGAAAGGCAAAATGAAGCACATTTCATTTGTAAATCTGAAGTGTGTTGGAAACAGAGATTTTAACAGAATCAAAATTAATCCGGACACTTGGTGATGCACAAATGATATTTTCATAAACCTGATTTCCGAAACATTATTATTTGTATGCTATGTAGTTTGATCAGTAAAACTGTATGTATGTGCAAATTAAGTGGTCATTTCCATGGAAAATGTGCTGCCTGTAAATTACAATGCGCTTCCACATGATGTTTTAGTTACATTAAAAAAATTGCCCCGGCCTTATGTCCTTTAAAGCTAGGTGGGTCGCTAAAGCTTATCGTTCAAAAATTGGGTCCTAGTTCTCAAAAATTGGAAAGCACTTCTCTAGATGAACAAGTACAACAGGAACAGAATGGAGATGTGGCTCTTATCTCTTATAAAATTATTGGCAGTAGATAATATTTCAAATGCTATTCCTCAAGGGGACAGGGAATTATTACTCTGCTGAAAGTTAGCCAAATTAATTATTACATTTCAAAGTTTGCAACCTGTGGACTGAATAACGAGATGATGCAGCCTTTCGGTATTTTTATAATGTTTAAATTTAATCCTTTCAAGAAATCATATTTTTAGAGCTACTTATTTAGTGAATGCACTTTTAAATGAGATGGTAATTTTGGTAATTTATTTTACATGCTAATTCCTTACACCTGTCTTCTTCTTTTCGTACACATCAGATGGCATTTAATTAAATAAGGGCCCGATTTATAATTTGCAGATAAAGCAGTTCCTCTGCCAAATTATGAAATGGACACCAGCCCCCTGGAAATTTCAAGCATTCACAGGAATCGTCATCAAGGCAGTTCCTGTGAATGCATTTGAACTTTGGCGTACGAATCCGTCAAAAATGACGGCGCCGTGCTGCGAAGTTTCCAAAGTTTTTTTATTTTCAAAAACAAAACACCAAAGTGGGTTTTTGTTTTTGAAAATAAAAAAAACAATGCCCCCCTCTACATGAGTCATCTCCCAGTGCGAGGGGGTAATTTTTTGTTTTATACTGTCCTTTACTGCCAGGGTTATCCTGGCGGTGACTGGCAACAAACAAAGGCTAAATGACCTCCCATCCAAATTGGGCAGACGGTTACAGCTAATTCTCCGACGGCCCTTATTCTGTAGAGCTGTCAGAGATGTTTGGCTACACCAGAGACGGAGTACTCTCCACAGTAGCCAAACTATGATCTGTCCACTTCTAAATTTGGCAGGCGGATCATTATGTTGGCTGTACGCATACTCCGTTGCTTTTGACGATGGAGTATGCTTACTTCTAACATATACATTGGGTCACAATTGTTAATTCAATTTGAAGAGTTTGAAACAGAGAAACAGGCCTGTGGAAAAGAAGTATGGGCTATATGCATGAACACATTTTACCATAGACACAGAATGGGCAAAACCCTTTGATGCATCTGGCCCTAAGCGTCTTAAAGTCACCAAATTGAACAAATGGTTCTCTTAATGTATGTTTCTATACACGGGTAAAGGTCAGCGCTCGTTTTCATGAACTTGCTCGCGTGAAACCCTGAATGGAGAAGAGTGTAACTCCTGAAACAGGCAGTATTGGTGTGGAGAGTGATGCAACCTTTTAGTGGACATTTGCCAATGAAAAGCAAGCTTTTACCTGATAGAAAATACAAATGGATTGAAACTTTAAATTAAGGTTAAAGACTGTAAAATGTGCCCCAGATATGTGCAGGAGTGATTTCCTGAATTTGAAATAAAGACACGAGAGAACGGACGTAAATAGAAATATTAACTTCAATGAGTACAAAATAAAGTCAGAGCTCATATACAAACTAACAATCGAAATCGTAATAGTGTGCGGTACCCCACGATGTGCACAGTTACACTAGGCACAAAGGAGTGAACACATAAATACCAAAATTATCAGGGGCTTATATGTTGATGATGAAAAAGTCCAAAACATTTTACAACGCAGAATAAAACAGAATAAACATTCAAACAAGATGTTTGTGTGCAGACCAAAAATAGTCTCAATTTTGCCCAGCAGCTTTATAAAAAAATATTCTCCTTCAAACCCCAAAACATACACAACTGGTGTAGGCACCTCTGGCTCAGGAAAAGGAAGCAGGTTTGTCAAGGTCCCTTTTTGTATGCTGAAACCTGCAAGCCTCCTTGACCTGTATATCCAGTAATGATATTTGAACATGGCTCTGTATGGGTCCTGATGAAGGGCTTCATTCTCCTCATGCAGCAGTACGAACCTTCCATCATGGGAATGTCAGACCCTTTACTTGTCTCTCGTAGAGTTTGCTGGTACTGCACTTGAGCCTTGCAGACACCAAGGTGCAGCTTCTCATTGTGCAATTGGGTGACTTCTCATGGTTTAGTCACTGCACGTAAAGCGGCCTCCCCAGTGAAGGCATGTCCACACTATGCAGGGTTCTACTCCCTTCAAACTCTTCATAAACTATAATCTGGAAGGGAAAACAAATGACAGTCAGTAAATAGAAACAAATCTGACACTTTCTCACAAGGTAATCAAGCCAGGTATTTTTGAGGCCATGATAAAAAGTGAAAACTCAATTTATCCCCTTTAAAAAAAGTCGTCAAGATAGCAGCATATGGTCATCCATGTGCCTCGTGGATATTCCATCACGTTATTCATTTAGTCATTTACTGCAACTGCATCATTGAGTCAAGGAGCCAGATGGTGAAACATATTCAAACCGCACCTACCCAGGATGGTTGACATCGTCAAATAGAAAACTGTACAATTATTACAAAGAAATTTCACTGGATTCACGGATCTCTATCTCATTTTCCCCCTATGATCTAATTATGATTGATATTCCAATTGTTTCTAAGCAAACTGCTATTTCAGTTGAAAAACAATGGTAAAAGACACAAACACATTTTAGGCATAAAGACTCAAGCAGAGTGCCATTAAAATAGGCATCCGTTTCAAAGATGGTATCAAAACCAGAGACTTTGCAAAAGGCAGCATGAGAGGGAAGGTGTAGGATGAAAGGTGCTACCTTCTGGGATTTCCATTGACCTTGAAGTAAAAGTTACTTACCTTCGGTAACATAATATCTGGTAGAGACATAGTCTAGCCGCAGATTCATTAACTTTTGAATTTTCCCCAGGCGCCAGTCTGGATCTAGAAATTTTTCAGCAGTACCTCTGCGCGCCGGGGGACGGCGTAGTTCAGCTCTGTGATGACGTCGACTCAGGTCGAATCCGGTCATGACGTCAGTGGAGCCATATAAGTCCCCTCCGGCACGTGGACATCAGTTTCTTCTGTTAAACCTTCCACACAGAGCCACTATAGAAACTGGTTGCTGAAACAGTGTGCCAAAAAGATCAAAAATCTTTGAAACATTAATAAAGAAGAAACATCAAATAGTATGTTAATTCCAGACATGGATTTTGAAGAAAACCCCGAAAGAATCAACAAAGCACAGGGTTACGTGAAACCCTGTACCCTGGTGAATAACCATCATGTAAAGGAAGAAAACCTTACACTCTATAGACCATTCATCAATGGTAATGAGTGGCAAGGTAACAGCAAACGAAACCTATAAAAACAACAGCAAGCTGTTTGTTGAATCACACCATTACGTGACATATTGATAATGCCAATACAAGGTATGATGATACCAAACAAAGACTTTCAAAGAAAGAACAAATAAATCAATACTGCCCACTGGTGTGCAATCCAGTGTGAAAGAGAAAACACCCCCCACCCTACCGACCACCCACATTTGGAAATCGATGGAATGGCAACTTCTCAACAAAATCTATGTGGCCAGGCTAAGAGGTTTGTTGAGTCCCAACATAAGTTGAGATAGTGATCACCGGAATATAAAACCAGTACTGAAAAAGGGTATAACCCTTCATTGATAGGTCATTCACAGAGTGGGGAGTATGGGCAGGGAGTTAATGAATCTGCGGCTAGACTGTGCCTGTACCAGATATTACGTTACCGAAGGTAAATAACCTTTACATCTGATAGAAACATCTAGCTGCAGATTCCTTAACTTTTGAATTAAATACCATAGCTAAACCCCACTGGAGGAGGGTCTGCAAACTAATCCTACAAAAGTTCTCAAAGAGAACCAGCTGGCCACAACTCACAACCGACTAAATGTACGTAGGAACAGCAGAACAAGAACTTGGCTCTTAATAGAATCCATGATCACTGTCACAGAACATATAAATAAAAAATAACCCTACAGGCCTGAGAGAATCGGCCCTTGAAGGGAAAGGGAAAGGGAAAAAAACCCATAAAGAACTACCTGTCAGTTAACAGACATTATCCTCTATCCCCAAAGGGAAAGAGAACTCGTTGGCCAAAAGGGGCGAGTGCAAGACAAAAGTCATGTAATCTGCATTCTTCACAAAAACAAAGAAATATCAGAGAAAGAACTGTCCTAATAAAATCCAAAAGAAGGACTCTCAGAACTCATTCTATTATACCAAGATGAATGAACACCAAAAGAAAGATGAACAATACTACCTCCATGGTATAGAGAATTTTGTTTGAACAAAATGACCACTCAAAGGTTACATTATGCACTGAAAAGAGACTAAAATGACACTAATAGGTTTGAATTTAATATTGATCTTCATCAATGATGCCAGTTGTAAAAAGGTTTTGCCACAAACGTGTATCACCTGTACATAGACATAATATATGTAAAATTGTCTCCGAGTGGTCTGACAATACATAGAGCATCGCTGGCCCACATTTACTGCAGGACCGCAGATATCTACAAAGCCTGCACCTGCATGGCCTTCAGTGTCATGGTCCGAAAGTCTGAACATGACTCCGAGCCGTGGGCACACTCAAAATACCAAAGCAAGCGAAAGAAGAAAAGGGAAAGCACCTATTAGTGCAGTATCAAAACATTAAATAAGGAAAAGATGAAACATTAAAAGGAAATAATATATAACATGAATCCTTGTTAGCAACAAGCGCATGCAACAACAATTGTGATACGAGACACAATTTGATCACAAGTCCCCCGTAAGAAGTAACAGCCATGATTTCTAAAGATGAAAAGCCTACAGCACCTAGTATTCCCGGGCGGTCTCCCATCCATGTACTAACCAGGCCCGACCCTGCTTAACTTCTGAGATCAGACGAGATCAGGTGCTTTCAGGATGGTATGGCCATAGGCACAAAGACTTTTAAAACACAGAGCAAACAGATACATTTTCAAAAACACAGGTAATATATAACCTTTAGACAGATGCAAAAAGCATTGTGGGAGAATAACAAGAAGAGCTTCCTATGAAGCCTAAAAACTCCAACCATAAACAGTATGACCGAAAACAGGTAAGGAAACTGCAGCTAGAAGTCTCCATTGGATTGTTTCCGACACTATATATCACACAGAGTAAGATACAGAGTTCTCCCCATCATGTTCTAGGAATTAACGCACAAGTTACTTACCTTCGGTAACGATATATCTGTAAGAAACATTAGTTAGTGATAGATTCCTTACCTTAGAATTACCCCCAGGCGTCAGACTGGATCCGGAAAGTTTTCGTCAGCAGTACCCCTGTGCGTCGGAAGGTGGCGTCGTGCGGCTCCGCGTCCGTCCTTGGCGTCGTGGTCGCCGAGATGACGTCGCGGCAGCTACTTAGACGTCGCCCTCGCGCGCTGACGTCAGTTGTGTACACGACTTTCCGCGCCAGGAACGCAGAGCCATGGAAGATACTGACCACTGGTGCATTGAAACTAGGGCCCTGAAAGGGATGACCTTAACCCTAGAAATCAGTTCGCAGAACGGGGAGGATGGGTGGGGCGGTAAGACATCTAACACTAACTAATGTTTCTTACAGATATATCGTTACCGAAGGTAAGTAACTTGTGCATCTGAAAGAAACACGTTAGTGATAGATTCCTTACCTTAGAATAGATACCCCAGCAATACGAACCCCGGTGGTGGGTCTGCGAACCAAGATCACACCAGGAAGTCCCGGAGAACAGAACGGCCAAAGAAGCCGTCTCTCCGGACTTGGCTGTCAAGGCAGTAATGCTTGGTAAACGTGTGCAGCGAGGCCCACGTAGCTGCCTGACAGATGTCTTGTAAGGGGACACCACGTCCCAACGCCGTAGTGGCAGCCATCGCCCTGGTAGAATGGGCGCGCAGCCCCAACGGAGGCTCCTTCTTTGCCAGAGAATAACAGGCTTTAATACACAAAACGACCCATCTGGAGATAGTCCGCTTGTGTATGGCCCGACCTTTCTTGGCACCAACGTAGCCAACAAAGAGCTGGTCATCCACCCGGAACTGTTGTGTGCGACTCAGGTAAAATGAGAGTGCACGTTGTGGGTCCAGAGGGTGGAGCCTCTCTTCCTCTCTGGAAGGATGCGGAGGCGGAAAGAAGGTGGGCAAAGTGATGGTCTGCCCAATGTGAAAGGCAGTAACAACATTCGGCAGAAAGGATGGACGTGTCCTGAGGACAACCTTGTCCGGATGGACAGACAGAAAAGGAGGTTTGCAAGAAAGAGCCTGGAGCTCACTCACTCTCCTAGCAGAGGTGATGGCAACCAGGAAAGTAGTCTTCAGAGTTAACAGACGAAGAGGACAGTTGTGAAGAGGCTCAAAGGGAGCGCACATTAAGTATGTGAGAATCAGGTTCAAGTACCACTGTGGCATTACGAAGGGAATAGGAGGAAAAAGGTGAGCAATGCCTTTGAGGAATCTATTTACAACAGGGGACTTAAAAAGAGAGGGCTGATCAGGGAGCCTGAGAAAGGCCGAAATAGCAGAAAGGTAGCCCTTGATAGTGCCCAGAGCAGAGCCCTGCTGGGCCAAAGAAAGAAGGAACAGTAGGACCTCAGAAAGAGGGGCAGAAAGGGGATCCACAGCCTTTGCTGTGCACCATGCCACAAACTTGTTCCACCTGCAGGTGTATACCAACTTAGTGGAGGGATGCCTGGCTGCCAGAATGACATCACAGACTTCAGGAGGCAAGTCGAAAGGAATCAACTGCCGCCGCTCAATCTCCACGCAAAGAGGTGGAGACTGGACAGGTTCGGGTGGAGGACCTTCCCCTGCTGCTGAGACAGAAGATCCTCCCGAAGAGGCAGTCGGATCGGGGGATCGATGGTCATACTGAGTAGCTCGGGATACCAAACTCTTCGAGCCCAGTCCAGAGCCACAAGAATGACTTGGGCCCGGTCGCGCCTGATCTTCTTCAGCACTCTGGGCAGAAGTGGTATAGGCGGAAAGGCGTACAACAGACCGCAAAGCGTCGCCGAGTGAGTGCCGCCTTGGAAATTCCAACGTGCAGAATTGCTGACATTGCGCGTTCTCTTCTGTGGCGAATAGATCTAACCAAGGCTCTCCCCACTGTTGAAAGAGACCTTGCTCCACGTCCGAGTGAAGACACCATTCGTGATCCATCATCCACCTGCGGCTGAGTTCGTCCGCCCTGGCGTTCAGTGAACCTGCCAGGTGTTGAACCACCAGGGAAATGCCCTGATGTTCCAGCCATGTCCAGAGGCGCAGAGCCTCCTGACATAGGGTCCACGACCCCACCCCGCCCTGTTTGTTGCAGTACCACATGGCGGTGGTGTTGTCTGTGAACACTTGTACTACTCTCCCCTTGACAGAGGGAAGGAATGCCTTCAGTGCAAGTAGGATCGCCCGAAGCTCCAGAAGGGTGATATGGAGCCTGGACTCCGCCGGAGACCAGAGGCCTCTGATTCCCGCCTTTCCCATGTGGCCGCCCCATCCCAGGAAGGACGCATCCGTCAGCAATGTGTGCTCCGGTTGGGGAAGGGAGAGGGATCTGCCATTAACCCAATGCCGGTTTGTGAGCCACCACTGCAGCTGGTGTGCAGTGCCCTCTGAGATCTGGACGTAATCGGACAGGTTCCCCTGATGCTGCGCCCACTGGAACTTCAGGTCCCAGTGCAGAGCCCGCATATGCCATCTGGCATGAGTGACCAGCAGGATGCAGGAGGCCACGAGGCCCAGCAGCCTCAGGGTCATCCTGACCGAAACCCAGGATAGAGGCTGAAAGATCGGAATCAGGGCCTGAATATCCTGGACTCGCCGTTCGGGAGGATAGACCCGAAAGTGCGTCGTATCCAGAACCGCTCCGATGAAGAGGAGCTTCTGAGAGGGAATCAGGTGCGTCTTCGGCACATTGATGGAGAACCCCAGCAAATGCAGGACGTCGGCCGTAGTCTGGAGGTGGGAGACGACTGTCCGGGGCGAGCCCGCCTTCAACAGCCAGTCGTCGAGATAGGGGAAGACTGGAAGCACTGATCTGCGCAGATGAGCTGCGACCACCGCCATCACTTTCGTGAACACCCGAGGGGCGCTGGTAAGGCCAAAGGGGAGCACAGTAAACTCAAAGTGCTCGTGGCCTACCGTAAACCGCAGGTAACGACGGTGGGCCGGCAGGACGGGAATGTGGAAATATGCGTCCTGCAGATCCAATGCTAACATCCAGTCTCCAGGGTTGAGGGCAGACAAGACCTGAGCCAGAGTTAACATCTTGAACTTCTCCTTCCGGAGGAAGCGATTGACGTCCCTGAGGTCCAAGATAGGACGCAGGCCCTTGTCCTTCTTGGGCACCAGAAAGTAGTGGCAATAACAACCACGTCCTACTTCTGGCGCAGGAACGCGCTTGATGGCCCCCTTGGCCAAGAGGGCCGCGACGTCCTGTTGAAGAAGTGCCAAGTGATCCCCCGACATGCGGTGGTACTGGGGTGGCATGGCTGGAGGGGTAATCTCGAAGGAGAGGGAGTAGCCCCTTCGGACTATTTGTAAAACCCACCTGTCTGAAGTGATGGTGCGCCAGTGGGGGAGGTGATGGCGAATACTGCCGCCCACTGGCATTTGATGGGCCTGAAAAACCGGACTAGGAAGGTTTGGAGGCAGTGGTGGAGGTGGACTGACCCGCCCGCTGGCCCCCTGACCCGCCTCGGCGGGTCCCATGTCCGCGGCAGCGCTGAGACTGTTGCTGCGCAGGCCTGTGGCTCTGAAGCGAACGTGTCAGGGCAACCCTTCCGTGGCCACGAAAGGAGCGAAAAGCAGAAGGGGGAAAAGGGCGCGTGGCGGAAAGGCCCAGGGACTTGGCCGTAGCCCGCAAGTCCTTAAAGCGCTCCAACGCACTATCTGCTTTATTGCCGAAAAGGTGAATGCCATCAAAGGGCATGTCCATCAGGGTGTTCTGGACATCCCCAGAGAAACCGGTAGTCCTCAGCCAGGCGTGGCGACGGAGTGCCACTGTCGTGGAAATCGCCCTGCCCAGCGAGTCGGCGGTGTCAAGGCCACATCGAACCGTGAACTTTGCTGCATCCCTCCCTTCAGCAATAGCCTGAGAGAGCACTGTCCGGGCCTCCTCCGGACACTGAGGCAGCACTTGCGCCACCGTATCCCACAGAGAGTGGGAATAACGGCCCAGGAGGCATGCGGTGTTCACAGACCGCAGCCCTGAACTGGCGGAAGAAAAAATCTTCTTCCCAAATTGTTCCAGTTTCTTGGATTCCCTATCCGGAGGTGCGGTAAGGAATGCGCTCGGGGACGCAGAGGCTTGGACAACCAAGCTCCCAACGGTGGGGTGTTGGGAGAGGAAAAGGGGGTCGCCCGGGGCCAGGCGATGGCGTCGGGCCACGTTCCTATCCACAGGAGCCCCTGTGGTGGGCCTGGACCAGGTGCCCAAAAGAACGTCTGAAAGTGCATCATTAAAAGGCAGCAGTGGCTCTGCAGAGGTAGCCGCCGGCTGAAGCACTTCTGTCAGGAGGTTAGTCCTGACGGCCACTGTAGGGAGCTCGAGGTGGAGGGCCTCGGCCGCCCTACGCAACACCAATGCGTAACTTGCACCCTCCTCCGTAGCCACGGTAGGAGGAGTGAGCATGCCAAGGTCAGGAGAGGTAGCAAGACCATTGGCATCCCCCAGTTCCTCTGCCCAGTGCGGGTCTAACTCACATTGTGCTGTGAGAGGGTCCTCAGACCCCTCCCAGTCCTCCCCTTCCTCCGAAGGCTGATGAACAGGCCGAAAATGAGGAGGATGGACATAGGGATAGAAAGGTCCCATCGGCGTCGGAATTGGCATCGAGCGACGCCGTTCCGGCGCCGTGTCCACTTCGGGGCTGAAACCGGGGGCGACGTCGTCCGGTGGGACGGGCGACGTCGGAAGTGGTGCCGGAGGGGTCGACGTCTGTGGAGGTGTCACAAGGTCAACCGGCGTCGACCGGGATCCAGGCCTGGATACATGGGGGCCCTGCGGCGCCGGGGCCAACAACGATGCCAGAGCCGTCGGAGGTAAAGGGCAAGGACCCCCAGTCGGACCCGCTGGGCCCGAAGGCGCACCGGCGGGGCGCGACGGCCCAAAGAGGCGAGCCATGGTTGACAGAAATTCCTGCAGCTGGGCCGGAGTCGCCGACGGACGCGGGAAGGGCGGGTAGGCCAGCGGCGACTTCGTAGGCTCTGCCGGAGCCGCGGGGGTGGCACCACCCGGACACTCAGCCGCGACGGGCGAGAGGAAGTCGGAGAGCAACGGGGCTTCTTTGACTTCTTTGAGTGCTTCGTCTTACCTGACCCTGAGTGCGAAGACTTCGATCCCGATGAACGATGGTGGTGGCTCCGCGACCGGTTCCTCGACCTCCCACGGGACCGGGACCTTGAGCGGCGCGGAGCCGACTGCCGAACTTCCAGCAACTTTCGGGACCGCTCCCGCAAAGTCTTCGGCGCCATGGCCCGGCGGTCGGGGCACGACTTGGGGTCGTGGTCGCGCCCCAGGCAGTAAAGACACACACGGTGCGGGTCCGTCACCGACATCATGCGATGACAGTCCTCGCAGGACTTGAAGCCGGGCATCCCTACTGCACCAGGAGTCGACCGACTCGAAAAATAGAGACAAAAAGGCCTCGAAAAACTCAGTCAAAAAATGACTGGGGGTACCGCTCTCTCCGGATCTGCGCTTGCTGGCGCGGAAAAAGAAAGCACTGATGTCAGCGCGCGAGGGCGGCGTCTAAGTAGCTGCCGCAACGTCATCTCGGCGACCATGACGGACGCGGAGCCGCACGATACCACCTTCCGACGGGCAGGGGTACTGCTGACGAAAACTTTCCGGATCCAGTCTGACGCCTGGGGGTAATTCTAAGGTAAGGAATCTATCACTAACGTGTTTCTTTCAGATAAATGAATTAACTATCCCCTCCCACAGAGGAGAAGGCCACTAACTCATGTCTTCCAAAAAATATACCATTAACTCTGAGTTTACTTGCACAATTTTCCAAAAAGTGAAGCATATATAATAAAAATGTAGATATGCAGTCCGCTCAGAAAGAGAAACAACCTGCACCAAAAAACACATATTCCAAAAGGACTTCAAAGAAGAATGAACCACAAGAACGTGTATTCAAAAGAATACAAATCATAGGCCCTGAATCCATCAGCGCCATAATAAATATGCACACCAGACAAGTTACCCAGTAACAAACAACGAAAAGCTATGATTCTGAAGACCTCTGTCTGTCACTGTAGCGTCTTAACGCTGCATAAGCTTGACTCCGAAAAAGGTGGGCACCATCAAATGGCAAGTCAACCGGACAGCCTCCGAGAAACCCGAAGTTGCCAACCAAGCCAGATGCCTTAATGCCACTGCCGATGCCATTGCACGACCAACAGTGTCTGTTGTGTCCATACCACACCTTATGGTAAGCCTAGCAGCCTGCTGACCATCTTTAATCAAATCACCAATCTCCAAGCGGAGGTTATCCGGAAGAGATGGTAACACCTTCTGTAGCGAATCCCATAAAGCATGGGAATATCGCCCCAGCACACAAGATGTATTTATGGATCTCAAGGCTCAGCTTGCCGAAGAAAAGATGTGTTTACCACATGCACCACGACTCCTAGACTCCTTACCCACTGGAGTTTTAGGAACAGAATCTACATCCCGTGAAGAAGCCGCAACCTGAGTCGCCAAGTTACAGGTGGAAGGGTGTCTATGAAGACAAACTGGATCTCCAGGTGTAGGTAGGTGTCTACGTGCAATATCTCGGTCCACTGAGGTCCCCAACTCAGGCCTGGCCCAAGTACCCAATAAAATATCAAAAAGGGCCTCTACAAACGGATGAACAGGTTCTTCCCCAGCCTTTCCCTGAAAAAGGACCTCAACCAAAGGGTCTGTTGACCTGTGCACCATAGGAAGTGAGAAGTTGTGAAAATGGTAGCCACTTTCCTTATCATGTCTGCAAAGGAGGAACTTGCCTCCGTAGCAAGACCAGGGGGAGAAAGCTACCCTGAAGCTGGTGAAGAATCCAGGCCACTAGCCTCCCCCAGAGCAGACAACCAGCTCTCCTCCATCTGAGGCACATTAATGTCGGGAATGGGCTGAAAAAGCCCTTCCTCAGTCGAAACAGGCTGTCTTTCCACAACCTCTTCATGAGAAGGAATCAAAACCTGTATATTCCCCTTAGTTTGAATAGTCCACTCCGCATCCAACGTCGTATGACGCCTACACGGAGAAGGAGAAACAACTTTGACCTATGCCACCAATGTCAGTGTCGGGTTCGGCTGATCAAAGTCTGGCGTTGTAGGCCGAGATCCCGAAGGACAGTGGACCTGCGCCAAAGCGACGTCGACCGGCGCCGATCCATGGACTCCAACGGCTCAAACGTTACCGAGGGCAAACCCTCCGACGGCGCTCCACTCCTTGGGGCCTAAAGGAGCTCCAGAGGGAGATGGGGTTCCAAAGATGAGGTGCAAGGAATTATAATATTCCCTCATCTGAGCCATTGACGCCCCGGCTCACGGAAACACGGGGAGACGCGGAGTCGAGTACGGCCTACTCAACCGTCGAACGGGCGGAGCCATGGTAGACAGCATCTCCATGCGGTGAAGTCCTAGAATGCCACGACTTCAACCTTCCCTTACCTTTTGACCTCACCGGAGAATGACGCACACCAGAACGGCTTCGGCTCCTAGATCGACCCCGCAAATGCTCTTCCCGGGATGATGAAGACTGAGGCTGGGAAGCCTCCGAAGACCGTGACACGTGCACCGCCATCAACTTCAAACGCCGCTCCTTTAGTGACTTCGGTTTAAGCTCTGGCAGGAGCCACAATCCTCGGCGTCGTGGTGCTCGCCTAAACACCACATACAAATTGTATGCGGGTCCGTCACCGACGAATGTACAGAGGTATTCCGCAAGCCGGAATCACGCTGTGCCTTCACAGCGCAGTCATTAGAACGAACGCGTCTTTAGTACGAATTCGTTCAGCACGCAATTATTTATAATGACTTGCCATGGGGGGGCGCTGGATTTTGGAATAGGTTAATTTACTATTCCAACTCCAGTCTGCGCAACAGTAGGGAAGGTGTTGGACTTTAAATCCAACACCATTCCACCAATGCTCCCCCCTAAAGTAAGTAGTTATAATGACTTGTGTGCTGAACAAATGCATATTAAAGACGCGTTCATTCTATTGCCGACACTGTGAAGGCACAACGGGATTCCGGCTTCGTTCTAAAGGGCGTTTCTTGTCACCGACATATGTCGGCTACAAGACCCGCAAGGCTTGAAACCTGTAGACATAGAAAAGGCACACTGTTCTACTGACAACAAAGTTATCGAGGTAGGTCAAAAAATTGACCCTAGGAGCCGTTTCTCCGGATCCGCATTACAGCACGGAAAAAAAGAAACTGACGTCCGCACGCCGGAGGGGACTTAAATGGCTGCACTGACGTCATGACTGGAGTCAACGTCATCACAGAACCGTATGACGCCATCCCCTGGCATGCAGAGGTACAGCTGAAAAATATCCGGATCCAGACTGGCGCCTGGGGAGAATTCAAAAGTTAAGGACTCTGCAGCTAGATGTCTCTATCAGATTCAGAGGAATAAGCCAATAGTCAATGGTACGTGGTGCTTTCTCCTTTGGTTAAACATATGGGGAAACCACATCTGTCAAAATAAAAACTACCTCTTTAAAGGGATTTTACAAATTGCTTCCTTGGGGCTAGTAAATGAACCTGGAAGTACATATAAGAAACATATCTCTTTGACATGCAAGTCCTGTTCAGTTGAGGGGAAAAGAGTGAGTCCACAACACTATATTCCAGTCACATAAAACAATAGAAGGGTCACAGGACAAGAAGGTCTGCAGATTACAGTTTGAGGGAAGAGACATTTCTTTCACAGAATAAGCGCCGCTTACAGGATTTAACCTTCTATATATCCTTGGGGTGTACGGGTACTTTAATCAGCACAGGACCAAATGTTGAGGTTCCACTGTGGACAGGGTTCTTTATCCAGATAAATAATTGAAGATTTCACTGAGGCTATGACTTTCATTTGCAAAGTGAAATAATGTAAGCATACAACTGTATGCATGAAGCGTTTTAATGAAAAATATGAATGGCAGAAGTGGTCAAAGTCAGTATCTCATACCATTTGATTATCATATACTCTCCATGCCGTCTTATCATCATTGGATTTGGCTACGTGCCACGATAATGATAACAAACTGCTCAAAAGTGGAGTCTGTATCCAAGCCTAAATTATGGTTAGAAAAACGGGCTGTCAAGGCAACCCATAAACCCTCTAAAACCAAGCAAGAATAAGTCAACCCATAAACCCCCAAAAAGGAGTAAGAAGAAAAAGTCACCTGTAAACAAAGTTTTCTAAGGTGGGGAATTTTAATCCTGCTACTCCGTTGCTCCCTACAGGTTAGGGCCTGATTTAGAGTTTGGTGAAGAGAGTACGCAGTCACAAAGGCGATGAGTACCCTCTCGACAAACTGGCAAACCACCCACCTCATTTAGAGTCGAGCAGAACTGAAGTATGTCTAAAGTATGTCAGCAGCGGACACTACTTCATCTCCACCGCTGACCAACACCATTTACCATTTAACCGCCCACCTAATTTAGAGTGGGAGTTCAAATGGGCAGTTTTCACTGTCCGTCACCACCAGTTAAAACCCGGCGCTACGGAGCAGTGAAAATTGCAAAATAACCCTCATGCCATAGGAGAAACCTCCCGTAGCGAGAGGATCATTGTTTGTTTTATTTCCAAAAAGAAAATCTAGCTTTGGGATTTTGTTTTTTAAAATAATAAAAAATATTGAATGTTTGCCGGATGGCCCCGTTATGCATTGCTAGGAACCACCGTGACAGGGGTTCCTACTGATGCAAGAGATATCCTCTGAACAACTCTAAATTCGGCAGGCTGGTAATCCATCGAGCGACAGAGTAGTTTACTCTGTCACCCAGATGGAGTAAACCCTGTCAGCAGAACTCTAAATCAGGCCCTGAATAAAACATTTACAGCCTGTTTCAGTACAAAAAAAAATGGTTGCTGTCTGTGTACAATGCACCTTTGAGATAAATCATTTAATTTGTGATGATTGAGAGTACTTCTGAAATGTAAAATAGTCCCATATGCATTACAAAGAAAGCACACCACAGGAGGCGGAATGATACGCCAAAAAACCAATAGCATGAGGTGAGAGAGCAATACAGCGTTGCGAGGAGCCAAAGCCTAATTCAAAAGAATTGGTACCAACACGTCTTGCAACCAGCTGCACTATCAACCTAGACCAAAAAGCAATAATCAAAACATTTTGCTTTTTTTTCTAAGCACAATATAACAGAACCTCTGTCGCATTAAGGCAATAGGTGACCGCCCCAGTCAGAGGTTTCCCATGGATACCATCAGAGATAGTAGCCATCTTAGTTCTAAACTGAAGTCAAAGTAAGGAGTTGCAATTCATGCTTCTTGAAAGACAGCAATTGTGTGTCTGCTTGCATGTGTGGAAGGGGGCCGTGGATATGAATATGATGAAACTGGTTAAAGAAAACTGTGTTTACAGTTACATATCTTTTCATTTTCCATCATGTGATGCTCATCATGCATTACATTAAAGTAGCAAGCAGTGCCTTCAATTTATTATACAGGACACCAGAGTAGATATAACCTTTGTAGCCAGGCCCTGCCCACTTCTGAATAATTTTATGACACATAGGGCCCGATTATGCATCCGGCACAGCGGTATCCCCAACTGGTATACTGTTGCGCCCAATCACAAAAGGTCCGTGTTCTCATACCAGAATCTTCTAGGTAATATTGAAATCATAAAATGCTTCCCTTTGTAAAAGGGAAAGCTGGTAGGAGGGGAAAAAGCACGGATCAGTATGAACATGGGCAATGTGGCTAACAAGATAAGCTACATGACACATTAGAGCAAAGCACCAGCATCCCTCATGCTATCCTTTAACATGCTGAGCATATCCATGCCCGAAAAGTGACTAAATTATGTCTGCCCCGCGCAGCAACTGATGCTGAAGACTGACACGGGTTAAACATGAGCTGGACTCCAGCATGAACCGCAATTGTGTGAACTGGTGCCTCCCCCTGTGCCTGGTAAAACCTGGAGGGGAACGTGCTCTGGACGGGTGGTCCCAATACCCAGATAACACCCAAAGGAATAAGGACAAAGACTGGGCCCTTGGTGAGGCGGCGGTCGACACAAGCAAGACCCAAGAGCTGAGTTATGGGCCTAATGGTGCTGGGTTTGTTACTGGCTGTCACCTTCATCCAAAGGTGACTTCACGGAGACCAGCACAGGGCATGAGGCCTCCCCCCGGCCTGGTGGGAGATGGGACTCTGCTTCACCAGGAAGTGGCTGAACGTATAGGGTCTCGAAGGCCGCAGCAAGAGTTAAGTGCCTTACAGACTGGGTACAGAGAGGAAGATTGACTTCCCTGCTGATGGTGGGATTTTTTTTTAGGGGCGAGCCAGGGCCTCTTGGCCCACTACGTTGTTGGCACATCACGTCCAGAGGCAAAGGATTCCCCTTTGGGCCCTGATGAGGAGGTCGGATCTTTTGATGGGGCTCCCATACTTGAGCGGGCACGGGGATCAGAGGTGGCGGCCGGTTGCAAAACTTGCAACAAAGCAAAACTGATTGGTTTACAGCAATGCCAAGACTAAAAGACCAGCAGAGGAACAATCAGAACCAAAGGTAAAACAGGGTTCACAAGTGCTCCCCTCAGCGCAAACACTGCTAGCTATTCAGAACTCTTGTTCAGGTCTGCAAAACAATATAGACACCTTAGAAAATTGGATTATAGAGCAAGGGAAATGGAACAGATGGCAGACCAGTTGAAAACAGAAGTGCAGGACTTGATAATGACAGTTAGGCGCTGATCGAGTTGACCCCACATTAAAAAGCAGACTGGAAGAAGCTGAGAGAATATCCCAGAGAAACAATGTTTGCTTTCTGGGCTTTCCAGAAAGGCCAAAGGTCAATCAATGGAACTGTTCCTAAAACAATGGACAACAGCCTTCCAAGCCAAAAGGGCTCTACGCCTTCTCTATAATGAGGCCTACAGGGAACTTGCCCCTCTGCCTACTCCTGATCCTTGGGGCCTGGAGGCACGCCAGAGGGAGCCAAAAGAATACCAGATATACGCAACATAAGGCCTTGATCTGTTCTGGCATTGCCAATGGACCCAGGAATTCAGGCTGGATCGGAACGAGCTGAGGTATCGGTACTGTGGCGAGGGATCGGGCAAGAGAGGATAAGTTACTTACCTGTAATCCTAGTTCTCTTCCAGGGGTATCCTCATCAAAGTCATAAGCACATGAATATTCCCGCCCATGCGCGGGGACCCCGGAAAAACATATACACATATATGAAGATATATATATATATATATATAATAACAACAAAAAAACAACAATGCAGCCTTCCATAAACTAAGGGCTGAGTAATGCTATAAGAATTTCCTTTGCACATATATACAAACAAAAAAAGCAGGGAAAAACAAAGTACATTTGAAACTGCTTTAATGCACAGTAGAAACCATAATCCTGCAAAGAGGAATGAAAGCATTGCCAGCTCACAGGCTGCATTGTAGAATCCTTAGTGTAGAAAGCTGAAAAGCTAACCCATAGGAACACATAGAAAACTGGCACCGTGCCTTTAAGGCAGCCATGACCCCTAGCTTCCCATCATGCCTCAGGGGTGACAGTTAGGTCAGTTGTTCTTTGCGGAGACCCGAAGGCCAGGGCACAAAGAGATGACATTTACCTTGATCATTTGCCCAGGGAGGCGAGAGGGTTGCTTATGACTTTGATGAGGATACCCCTGGAAGAGAACTAGGATTACAGGTAAGTAACTTATCCTTCTTCCAGGGGATCCTCATCAATAGTCATAAGCACATGAATCGAGTAGCAAGCCTATCCCCTCTTCCTGCGGGCAAACGATAAACATAAAATCAAGCAGAAAAATACATTGAAAAAATACAATAACTCCAATCAAGCTAGCATTGGAACAAATTCCTCAAGGAGGCTTGGCCTACTTGGGTATCTGCTCTGGAGTCGGAATCAAGACAATGGTGTCTTGTAAACGTGTGTACCGATTTCCAAGTTGCTGCCTTGCAAATCTCGGCCATCGGTACATTATGTAAGAAAGCGATTGTAGCCGCTTTTCCCCTAGTGGAGTGAGCTTTAGGGGAAACCAATAGAGGCTTGTTTGCCAATTGATAAGCCAGCTTAATGCAGGACACTATCCACCTCGAAATGGATCGTTTGGAGGCTGGAAAACCTGTCCTAATGGCACCATAGTTTAGAAACAATTGGTCAGACTTTCTAATGGACTTTGTTCCCTCCAAATAGAATTTAAGAACCCTCTTAAGGTCTAGTGAGTGAAGAGACCTTTCTGCTGGCGTAGCAGGATTGGGAAGAAAAGAGGGAAGATAAATTGTTTGGTTGACATGGAAATCAGACACCACTTTTGGTAGGAAAGAAGGATGAGTCCTCAAACCACCCTGTTGTGATGAAAAACCGTGTACGGTTCCTTAGAGCAGAGTGCCTGGATTTCACTTACTCTGCGTGCTGAAGTAATAGCCACTAGAAAAGCAACTTTCCATGTTAGGTGCTGTAATGTGGCCTTATGAATGGGTTCGAAAGGAGGACCCATCAATTTGGACAGAACTAGATTAAACTCCCAAGGAGGAGAAGGAGGTCGGACAGGGGGAAAAACTTTCTTCAACCCCTGAAGGAAATCCTTGACCACCTGAAGCTGAAAGAAAGAAGGTTGGTTAGGTGACTTTCTGTAGGCTGTAATGGCCGTCAAATGAACTTTTATAGAGGCGTACTTCAAATCTGATTTGGCCAAATAAAGGAGATAAGGCAAGACTACCTGTTCTTGCCCGCTAGTAGGATTAAAGCCATTACGCATACACCACAAGTAAAACCTCTTCCATTTAAAAGAGTAAAAACTCCTTGTGGACAGTCTCTTTGACTCCCTCAAAATGCTCATACAGTCCTGAGGGAGATTCAGGTGGCCGTATTGCAGGACCTCAGGAGCCATGCTGCCAAGCTCAGTGAGGGAAGGTTGGGGTGCAGAATCTTCCCGCCCATTTTGGTCAGTAGGTCTGGTCTGCACGGAAGCTTCCTGTGTTACACATTGAGAGCTGCAACAGGTCCGGATACCACCATTGGCGAGGCCAGTCCGGTGCTATCAGGATCATCTTCATCCTGGATCGGATGAGCTTGGTCACCACCTTCGGGATGAGAGGAAGGGACGGAAAAGCGTACGCAAATGTTCCGGACCAGTCTATCAAAAGAGCATTCCCTCTCGTTCCTGGCCGGTAAAATCTGGAAGCGAAGGCGTGGCATTTTTTGTTTAGATCGTCTGCAAAGAGGTCGGTGGATGGACGACCCCATTGATGAATGATGTTTGCCACCACCTCGTTGTTTAGCACCCAGTCTTCTTGTTCTTCGAAGTGCCGACTGAGAGCGTCTGCCTGCACGTTCTGTTCTCCTGGCAGATGCACCGCTGTGACCGAGAGATTCCTGGCCAGGAGCCAGTGCCAAATCGCTCGCGATTCCAGGGACAGTGGGCGAGAGCGTGTTCCACCTTGTTTGTTTAAGTAATACATGGTGGTTGTATTGTCCGTCTGTATTAGTATCGACTCGGACCGAATCGATGGATGGAATGCCTTGAGGGCTAGATGAACTGCCCGCAGTTCTAACATGTTTATATGATAGGTTTGCTCTTTGCTCGACCACCTGCCCTGAGTCTGTAGGCAACCCATGTGTGCCCCCCATACTTGAAGAGAGGCATCCGTGATCAGGGATTGTTTTGGGAGAGGTTGATGGAAAGGGACTCCCACTAGGAGATTTTTCGGCTGAGTCCACCAGACAATGGACGTTTTCGCTGAGTGGGAAAGGAGAATTCGATCTTCCCAATGTCCTGAGGATTGGTCCCATTTGTCCTCCAGATCCTGCTGTAGCGGTCTCATTCTCAATCTGGAGTTGGGGATGAGAAAAATGCAAGAGGCCATCGACCCCAGTAGTGATGCCACTTGTCGTACTGATGGTTGATGCGCTTGAAGAAGGGTATTGCACTTCTGCTTCATTGATAACAGTCTCTCCTCCGAAGGAAACACTTTTCCTACGCTAGCGTCTAGGGTGGCGCCCAGATAATGAAGAGTTTGAGTGGACTGATGGACCGATTTTTCCATGTTCACATGAAGGCCCAAGCGGTGTAGTAGATTTAGGCAGATCCGATAGTGGTTCCTCACCATTTGGGGGGACGAACCCTTCAACAGCCAATCATCCAGATACGGATACACGAACAGGCCTTGGCGATGTAAAGCTGCGGCCATCACTGCCATGCATTTTGTGAATACTCGCGGCGCAGATTTGAGGCCGAACGGTAAGACTCTGAACTGGTAATGTTTGGCGCCTACCATGAATCGCAGGAACTTGCGATGACGTGGAGCAATCGGGATGTGGAAGTACGCATCTTGGAGGTCTATCGAACACATCCAATCCCCTTTCTGCAGGTGCGGATATATTTGATGCAGCGCCAACATACGAAACTTCTCCTTCTGGATGACCTCGTTCAGAGATCGAAGATCCAGGATAGGTCTGAATTTGTGTGTTTGGTCTTTTTTTGGCACAAGGAAATACCTGGAGTAGACTCCTTTTCCTCGTTGAGCAGGAGGAACCTCTTCTATGGCCAACTTTTGTAGAAGGATCAAAACCTCCTGACGTAGCAATTTTAGCTGGTGAGGTTGTGATCTTACAGGAGGAATGTTCTTTGGGGGTGCGCGGAAACGTAGCGCATATCCATTGCTCAGTATATTTAGCACCCACTGATCTTTGGTTATGTTGCGCCACTCTGCTACATGACTTGACATACTTCCTCCCACTGGAGTGGACAACGGCGCTAGAGGAAGCAGAAAATCATTGTTTGCCTGAGGTTTTGGCTGCGGTGGAGGATTGCTGTTGCTGTCCTCCTCTGTCTCTGGAGGATCTACGGCCTTGAAAATGTGACTTGGATTGTTGGAATTGCCTCTGCGACCATTGAGGGGTTTGAACACTCTGATGGTAGTTCTTGCGGTTGTAAGGCCTGTATCGGCGCTTGAATTCCTTTTTCTTTTCCAAGCCTACGGCCTTCAGCGTGTCCAGCTCGGTCTTCATCCTGGCCATCTCCTCGTCGGTGTGGGCGCCAATAAGAGAGCTGCCAGAGAAAGGTAGATTTATGATGCGTTGCTGGCCTTCAGGTTTCAAAGCCGTTAAACGTAACCAGGAAGACCTCCTTGCGCATATTACATGCGCATATGAATGCGCAGCCAGAGAAGCCCCATCCGCTGCTGTACTGATTACTTGATTGGCTACCAGTGCCCCTTCCTGGACAATCTCCGCAAAATCCTGGCGATCCTCATTCGCCAGTTTTTCTTTAAAGTGCTCCAGGGAATCCCATAAAGATCTGTCATAACGGCCCAACAGGGCTGCAGCACTAGACACTTTTAAAGAGGCTGCCGCTGAACCAAATGCTTTTCTCCCCCAAGAATCTTGGGCTCTACTCTCCTTGTCTGGAGGAACTGAGGAAGAAGAGGAAACCGCATGCGTTTTCCTCGCTGCTGCGATGATCACTGAATCCGGTGGAGGATCTGATTTTAAAGATAAGGGATCCTGATCAGCAGGTTTGTATTTCTTCTGGATTTTTGCAGGAGCAGATTTGATCGATGATGGGGTGAGGAAAATGTCCATCACTGGCTGAAGGAGACCAGGAACCAGTGGGAGCAAAGGTCTAGACACAGACCGTGGTGCAGAGTTTCAAATATAACTGACGCCGATGTTTGAGGTGCGGACATCTCTATATTCAGTTTCTGCGCTCCTCTGGAAAGCACATCGTGGAAGGTGTTGATGTCATCAATAGGCGATACTCTTGAGGGCGGACTGTCCGAGAGGGTAGGTGAATAATCCCTCTTAGAGGATCTAGTCGAGGAGGATGACCAAGAAGGGGATCTTCGTCTTTTACGGTGAGTATGAGAAGATCCATGCACCGGAGATGTGTCGTGGCGATCTCTGGGCAGAGTAGCAGGCGACCTGTCCACAGCTTACACCAACCGTGTTAGTGGCGATCTATGTAGCGGACTGGAATAGTCCTCAGGCCGTTGCGCTGCTCCTGCAGGTCCTTTCTGCCAATGGTGGAGGGGAAGAAGCCATCTTGGAGAAAGATGAACAGAAGGCGATTTATGCCCTTGTGTTGGTGATGTTCTGATTTGCGGAGATTTCCGTGTTTGCCGTTCTGGAGACGGAGAAGATGAGCTTCTCGATGTCGAGATCACGTGAGTAGAGCCCTAGGTGATAATGAAGGCTCTGCGTGGTCTTTGGAAGTGGAACGATGCCTTGAGGAACGATGTGACGTTGATGGTGAATGCCTCGACGTCGAACGGCTATGTGTCACCAGTACTGATAAGCCCTTCGAGAGAGATCTTCGCTTTGACGTCGACCTTGTCTTCCTCGACGTCGAATGATGCTCTGGTGACGGGGAAACTCCTCTCGTCGTCGAACCCTTCAACCTCACTGATCCCGCTCTCGACGTTGAGCGCCTAGGAGACCTCAACAGAGGAGTGTGTATCGACGGAGAAAGCCTTCTCGACGTCGGGTCCTTTGACCTCTCGGATCTCGTTCTCGACGTTGAGCGTCTAGCAGAACACAACGGAGAGGTGCTTGACGGCGGAGGTCTTCTCGACGACGACGGAGATTGCTGCCTCGACGTCGAACGCTGCCTCGAATATTTCACCTTAGGTCTCGATGACTAATCCTTTGCCGCCGATGCAGATCTGGACCTCGACGTGACCGCCGCCTGGACGACGTCAACGGAGATGCCCGCTTCGACTTCGATCGCTGTACCTCCGGCGACGACGAAGCATGTCTCGACGTCAAACGCTGTACCGACGGCGATGACGGAGAGATATTTCTCGACGTTGTGCGATCCCGCACCAACGGAGAACGACTCCTTGACGCCAATCGTCGCCGGGTTGACGACGGCGGGGGGTCTGACATACCTTTCTTCTTGGACGACGACCAGTGTTCTCTCGACGGCGAGCCCGCCGTCAAAGGTCTTCTCGTCGACGTTTTTGGTGCCGGTAGAGGCATTTTTGGCGCCGAGCCCGACGCCGATAGAGAGCAGATCGGAATCTTGCTTCTGGAGGAAGATCTGGCTCTCTCCTTCCTCTGCCTCACCGGAGACCTGCCTCTGGAAGGTGGTTTTCCTTTTTCAGCCAGTCCATAGAGACGAATCCTCTCTCTGTCCTTCAAAGTACGCTTGGACAAGGACTGACAATGTTGACAAGTCTTGGGCACATGATCTTCAGGAAGGCAAACAATACAGACAGGAAGGGAGTCTGATTTCGCCTTCTTTTTACGACAAGAAGGGCAAGAGTCAAATAGAGAGGGCATTTCTGAGTGGAGAAAAATGCTCAACTCTCTCAAAAATGGCAAAATACTACTCCAACAGCTAAAAGACGTCGAAGTAATAAGATTTAATAAAAAAATAGGAGATAATTTCTGACAAAAAAGCGAGCTGATTAACCAGGGTCCTGACTGAAGGAGCCGGAAAGAACAACTGACCTAACTGTCACCCCTGAGGCATGATGGGAAACTAGGGGTCATAGCTGCCTTAAAGGCACGGTACCAGTTTTCTATGTGTTCCTATGGGTTAGCTTTTCAGCTTTCTACACTAAGGTTTCTACAATGCAGCCTGTGAGCTGGCAATGCTTTCATTCCTCTTTGCAGGATTATGGTTTCTACTGTGCATTAAAGCAGTTTCAAATGTACTTTGTTTTTCCCTGCTTTTTTTGTTTGTATATATGTGCAAAGGAAATTCTTATAGCATTACTCAGCCCTTAGTTTATGGAAGGCTGCATTGTTGTTTTTTTGTTATAATATATATATATATATTCACTGAAAAAACCATAGGTTTTAGGGACAGTTATAGTTAGTTGGACATTGCACTCGTACAAAACCCGTGAAATTCCCCCGTTATAGTTAGTTCAGCTAACTATAACTCGCGCCCCGCAATGCACTGCTGATGACGTCACATATTACATCACTCATGACATGGTCAGTGACATCACTGATGACATCTCAAATGACATCACTGATGACATCATCCAGTGACTGTGTTTCTGTAAAGTTTAAATATTTTTAATATATATAGGGAAAGGCGTATTGAAGAATGAGTGGGTGTATAAGTGTCTGTATGGATGATTTAGTAGGTGCGTGACTAACTCTATAAGTGAGTGATTAAACGTATCTTACTGAATGCATGGGTTAGTGACTAAACTGGGTGAATGTCTGTATCCGTCTGTCTGTTGCTGTGTAAGTGGCTGCATGGGTTTGTGAATAGCTACATGAGTGTCTATATGAGTTATTGATTGGTTGTCTGAGTATCTGTATGGGTGCCTGAGTGTTTGTGTGGGTGGGATGTGTGCGACTCTGTGCATAGATGTGTGAGTGGGTGATTCACTGGGTGGATGGTTTCAAGAGTGCATCTGTGACAGACTGTATGGGTGGGTAAGTGTGTGTAAGAGTGTGTTAGTGAGTGAATGTATGTCCCAGTGGTACATGTGTGAGTAACTACATATGTGAAAGGCAGTATATATGTGTGTTGGAGTATATAAATAGCTATAAGCGAGAGTGTGTGATTGTGAGAGTGACTGTATGGATGAGTGTGTGCTTGTATCAGTGATTGTATAAGAGCGTAAGAATGTGCTAGTATTTGTATGAGTAAGTGAGCTGGTGTGTGTATAAGTGTATAGGTGAGTAAATGGCAGTGTGTTTAATTATTTGCATGACTGACTAGGTGTGTGAGTACCTCTATGGATGAGTGGCGGTGTTTGAGTGTCTATATAGGAGTATGAGTGCATATGATAGTCCTGTACTGAGTGACCGTAAGTATGAGTGACTGTACGGGTGAGTGAGTGGATGTGTGTGTGTGTAGACCTAAGAATCAGTGAGTGGGTATGTAGTTGTTGGAGTGTCTATGGTTTTGCGAATGGCAGTCTGTAATTTAGAGTGGGTGTATCAAAGGTTATATTAGGGTGTGAGGAGGTGCATCAGATTATCACGTGGATGATGTCATCAGTGATGTCATCAGTGATGTCACTGACCATGTCATGAGTGATGTAATATGTGACGTCATCAGCAGTGCATTGCGGGGGCGTGAGTTATAGTTAGCTGAACTAACTATAACGGGGGAATTTCACGGGTTTTGTACGAGTGCAATGTCCAACTAACTATAACTGTCACTAAAACCTATGGTTTTTTCAGTGAATTTGTAAGGTTTTTTAAATGCTAATTTCTAACTATAACATGTCTGAAACCTATGGTTTTTTTCAGTGAATTTCAAAGGTTTTGTAAATGACAATTTTTAAATGTATTAATTGTTATATTTATTTTTTGATACTAATTTACTACATTTTTTTAAACTATTTATTTTTAGATATTTTATTTTTTAAATTACATTGTAATTACATTATACATTACATTACAAAATATACTTTCTCAGAATGAATTACTTTAGTTTAAATACTTTGCAAATAGGCAATAGACTTAAGTACAGTAGTTACAGTTGTTGCAATGGGCAACACAATTTCAAACACAATGCAACATTGAGCTCAATGTGAATTTCTAGTTAAATGCAATTAGTTACTTTATGGATTACTTTTCTAACCACAGGACTGGATCCTAGATTCAGTCCTGGGACATCTCCTGTAAACAGTTGAGTAAAAGCATTTTGGTTACAGTAGTGATTTTTAAGGAATATTATTGTATTTTAAAAGTTGACACTTCGAAACTTTTTCACATAGAATCACCAATGTTATCCTATGGGAGGAAATTCACTTAGCAGGTAAGTAGTGTTATCGTTACTTTTTCTTACTCAGTGGTGGATCTCCTGTAAACAGTTGAAAGAATGCGTTTAAGTCATACAGGCGATTTTTAAGGAATATTTGTAGTTTGTGAAAATCGACACTGAAACTTTTCTGCTGAAAAACCAGACAATGGATTCCTATGGAAGGAAATACAAATTACTGGTAAGTACGGTTAGAATTACTTTTCAGGGTCAGTGCTGGGCTAAAAGATGCAGCACTGGGTTCTCTCCCTGATAACAGGTGAGTAAATCGGAATTCGTAGTTCGGCTGATTTTAGAGGTATATTATAAAGTTCCAAAACTCCACACTTAGAAGAATTTCCAAGTGAAACCAGTCAATGTTAGCCTATGGAAGGAAATTCAAGTTACTGGTAAGTACGGTTAGAATTACTTTTCAGGATCTGTACTGGGCTCAAAGATGCAGCACTGAGGTCTCTCCTGATAACAGGTGAGTAAATCGGAATTCGTAGTTCTGCTGATTTTAGAGGAATATTTGTATGTTTCAAAAATCGACACTTAGAAACTTTTTCAGCAAAAAGCAGGCAATGATATCCTATGGAAGGAAATTCAAGTTACTGGTAAGTACAGTTAAAATTACTTTTCAGGATCAGTACTGGGCTCAAAGATGCAGCACTGAGGTCTCTCCTGATAACAGGTGAGTAAATCGGAATTCGTAGTTCGGCTGATTTTAGAGGTATATTATAAAGTTCCAAAACTCCACACTTAGAAGAATTTCCAAGTGAAACCAGTCAATGTTAGCCTATGGAAGGAAATTCAAGTTACTGGTAAGTACGGTTAGAATTACTTTTCAGGATCTGTACTGGGCTCAAAGATGCAGCACTGAGGTCTCTCCTGATAACAGGTGAGTAAACGGAATTCGTAGTTCTGCTGATTTTAGAGGAATATTTGTATGTTTCAAAAATCGACACTTAGAAACTTTTTCAGCAAAAAGCAGGCAATGATATCCTATGGAAGGAAATTCAAGTTACTGGTAAGTACAGTTAAAATTACTTTTCAGGATCAGTACTGGGCTCAAAGATGCAGCACTGAGGTCTCTCCTGATAACAGGTGAGTAAATCGGAATTCGTAGTTCGGCTGATTTTAGAGGAATATTATAAAGTTCCAAAACTCCACACTTAGAAGAATTTCCAAGTGAAACCAGTCAATGTTAGCCTATGGAAGGAAATTCAAGTTACTGGTAAGTACGGTTAGAATTACTTTTCAGGATCTGGAATGGGCTCAAAGATGCAGCACTGAGGTCTCTCCTGATAACAGGTGAGTAAATCGGAATTCGTAGTTCTGCTGATTTTAGAGGAATATTTGTATGTTTCAAAAATCGACACTTAGAAACTTTTTCAGCAAAAAGCAGGCAATGATATCCTATGGAAGGAAATTCAAGTTACTGGTAAGTACGGTTAAAATTACTTTTCAGGATCAGTACTGGGCTCAAAGATGCAGCACTGAGGTCTCTCCTGATAACAGGTGAGTAAATTGGAATTCGTAGTTCGGCTGATTTTAGAGGAATATTATAAAGTTCCAAAACTCCACACTTAGAAGAATTTCCAAGTGAAACCAGTCAATGTTAGCCTATGGAAGGAAATTCAAGTTACTGGTAAGTACGGTTAAAATTACTTTTCAGGATCAGTACTGGGCTCAAAGATGCAGCACTGAGGTCTCTCCTGATAACAGGTGAGTAAATCGGAATTCGTAGTTCGGCTGATTTTAGAGGAATATTTGCACAATGGTGAAGGAAGGGGGTGGGGCCTGAGGTGACATGTCTGCAAACACGCCCTGTGGCACGTTTTAAGTTCGAGAATTAATTCCTCCTCAATCCCGAGTGTCCCTAGGGGCCAACTAGCCCACCAGATACCTCCAGTATGCGCCAGAGAGCTGCGTTGCAGAGAGGTGTTCAGAGGCCACGCCCCTTTTTACAACACTCTGCAACGCAGCTCCGTGGCGCTTACTGGAGGTACCTGGTGGGCTAGTTGGCCCCCAGGGACCCTCAGGATTGAAGGGGATTTAATTCCCCATCTTAAAACGCGCCACGGGGCCTGTTTGCACACATGTCACCTGAAGCCCCGCCCCCTCCCTTCACCACTGTGCAAACGCGCCCCGTGGCGCGTTTTAGGTTGGGGGATTAAGTCCCCTTGAATCCTGAGGGTCCCTGGAGTCCAACTAGCCCACCATGTAGCTCCAAAAGCGCCACAGAGCTGCGTTGCAGAGAGGTGTAAAAGGGGCGTGGCCTCTGTACACCTCTCTGCAATGCAGCCCCTGGCGCATACTGGAGATTCCTGGTGGGCTAGTTGGCCCCAGGACCCCCAGTATTCAAGGGGAATTACTTCCCCTTCTTACAACGCGCCAGGGGCGCGTTTGCACACTGCTGCAGCGAGGGGAGGGGCCTCCGGCACGATGCCGGTCTTTTTTTAAAAATAAATAATTAAGAAGGGGGGCTGTGTGGCCCCCCTTTTTTTACCTTTTTTGGGCCCTGGGGACCCCATCCCCCAGGGCCTGACCCTTTTTTTTTTTAAATTGAAAACGGGAAGGGGTCTGCGTGGGCTCCCCTCCCGTGGCCTATTCCGGCCCCGGGGACCCCATCCCCCGGGGCATTGCACCATTTTTTTATTTTTGGAGGGGGGCTCCGTGGCTCCCCTCCTGAGGCCTCTAATGGCCCCGGGGAACCCATCCCCCGGGGCCGGCCTTTGCCTTTAAAAAAAAAAGAAAAAATGTAATTGTTTTTTTGGGGAGGGAGGCCGCGTGGCCCCCCTCCTGGGCCACTTCTAGCCCTGGGGACCCCATCCCCCGGGGCTGGCCCTCTCCGTTGGGGACCGTGGGGGGGTCCCCAATGCCCCCACGGTCCCGCCGGCTCCCAGCGTCCTGCGGGAGCCGGCATTGCTTTTCCATAAGGGGAGCTGCTGACATGCAGCTCCCCTTATGGAAAAGCAATTCTGCTTTGCTTCATTGAAGCGAGAGCAGGTTTCCCTGCTCTCGCTTCAATGAAGCAAAGCAAGTTTGCAATGGCAGGACGGGAGGCATGAGGCTCCCGTCCTGCCATTGCAAACAGCAGTGTCCCGCGGGTAGGCACCCCGGGACACTGCAGGAGCCGGCCCTGGGGGGTGGCGGTCCCCAGGGCCACCACAGGCTCCAGGAGGGGGGCTGCGTGGCCCCCTCCCATGTCTTTAAAGCCCCGGGAGGTGGTGGTCCCCGGGCTCGAGGGTCCGTAACGGACCCCAGCATTTACATTATTAGTGCCCCGGGAGGTGGCGGTCCCCGGGGCATGTGGGGGGGCTTGAGCCCCCCCACACAGGTTCATTAAATTAAATAAAAAGAAGCCCCAGGGGGTGGCAGTCCCCGGGGCTGCGGGAGGGCCGAGTGCCCTCCCGCACCATTTTGAAATAAAAGCCCCGGGGTGGCGGTCCCCGGGGCTTGGGGACCTTAGAGGCCCCCCAATCATTTTATTAACCCCCGCATGCCCCCGGGACTTGGCCCACCCGGGGGCCAATTAAAAACGAAGCCGGGAGACCGCGCTTCATTTTTTTTTTTTTTTATCGGCAGGTTCCGCGCACCTAGCGCGTTTTTTGCCGATTTAAAAAAATTGAAAAAAACATTTTTGGGACCTGGGGGTCCTTGTAGGCCCCCCAAGCAGGCCTAGGGGGTCAGGGTGTTTCTACCCTGCCCCCTTTTTGCGTTTTGCGCGATTGTTTTTCTGATTTCTTGTGCCTCGGTTCTACCGAGTCGCAAGATGGCTGCCAACACTTCCTGGTTTGGAGTGTTGACAGCCAATTAGCATACAGCTGGTCATCGGGAGGGTGCGCGGACCCTCCGCGGCCATAGATATATATGTGTTTTTACTTTTGATTTTCTCAGCAACTACTGAACGGATTTACACCATTTAACAAAAAGGGTTCTTTCTGAACCAAGAACTACCTCTTTGCCAAATTTGGTGTAATTCCGTTCAGCAGTTCGTGCTGTAGCCGTGGCTAAAGTTTCATATGGGAAAATGAATGGGGAAAACACGTTTTGGGACCCCCCTTTTTTCTCGGCCCCCGCTTGACGAATCACCCAAAGACTTTCAGGATAGGAGCGGACCGGAGCGGGCCACAAAGTTTGAAAATTTCGCGAAGATTCGTCAACCGACGCAAGAGTTATTTCAAATAGAATGTTGCAGATTTCCTATGGAAAATAGGTCCTAACTATAACTATCTACTGGCGACCGCCAGTAGATAATATATATAGCTTCATATATGTTTTCACATATATGTGTATATGTTTTTCCGGGGTCCCCGCGCATGGGCAGGAATATTCATGTGCTTATGACTTTGATGAGGATCTCCTGGAAGAGAACTGTGGGTTACCCTGACGTTCGCATGACTTCTGTTGACGAGAGGGTCAGGAAGAAGGAGAGTCTTGCATCAACCTCTTATGTTTCTTCTTTGACTTCAAATTACCTGATGACTTGGAGTGGGACAAAGACCTTTATCGAGAATGGCCTCGAGAGCAGGCACACATATGAGTCCTCAAATTAGACTGAGACCGGTCATTAATTGCTTTACTACAATGCTCTGTGATGTAGAGCTCGGCCTTGCGGTCTTGAATGGCCTTTGGATTCATCTAAGCAACGCCATTGCCCGATTTCAAGTTATGCGAGGAGCCATACACCAAAGAACTATGATTATGGCAATCCTTGCACACTGTGAGGATTTAGGTTAAAAAAGGTCTGTCTAGCACAGAAACAATGGAGTGAGCTGTGGATCTGCGTCAGAAGGTGCAGAAAGAAAGGAACTGACATCGACACACAGAGGTGGCAGTTATATGCAGCCCCGATGTCACTACCAGAGCAGAACAACCCGCCATGGAGCCGATGACACTACCTACCAGCGCCCAAGGGAATTGCTGAGACACGGCTGACTTTAGGGCAAGGGCGTCAAGCTTGGGGGGTGTTGTGTTTTGAAATATCTTACAGGTGTAAAAGCACCTAGTGCGGAGAAAAATGTCAGGATAACTCGGATGATTAATGTACCTGAATACGGCCCACATATGTTCCATCCCATACGTCTGCCTACGCACAAAGTAATTACACTTATGCCTGCATGACATCTTATTGCACGTCAACGCTCCCACGCCTTTCAGTCTCGCTCGGTAATGTCCCTCCTCTTTTCTGCTGCATTTATTTTTTTAGACGTTCATTAAAAAAAAATTTTTTTTAGACCTTTTAATCAACCAAATGTATTTATTTACGATGTAACATGTACTGTATTTGTAAATGATTTTAGGTAATCATACAATAAAGAATTACTTACTTACTCCTAATGTACCTGAATGAGATCAGAGTGTTGTCTAGTGGCAGTTTTGACTCATTATAATGTAGTGAAGGGGTTCAGATGCCTGCTGCAAAGCACGTGTACCATTTAGATCATAGAATTGTACTTTTTGTAGATAGCTCAGTGGGCTACTGATTTTGTCCGAGAGATCCTTTTGTTACTTGCAGTTCATAAGTTACAACCCTAATATAGCACAGTGGGCTGTGAATTGTCATCAAAGAGATGCATGCAAACTGCAAGGTATAGGTTAGAATGTTATGTTTTTCACCTGTCTTTCATTATGCTAATGTTGCTAAAAAAGGTTTGTTTGGGTAGAAATAAATTCTTATTAGTAAAGCCAACCCTAACCAATGTGTTACGTTTTGAACCCCGAGTTTGTGCTTCTCCAGACAAAGCACTCTTAAAATATACTGCCTACCAGTATATCTGACAAGTGACTCCTACACCTTATAGTCAAATCAAATCAAATAAACTTTATTCGATTTTTAGTAGAAAAAAATTATAGTCCTCTTTGTCTTATGTAACCATTTCCTCATGCACTGATTTACACAAGTATAATTCATTGTCTTTGTATGTGTGATGTAAAGGGCTCTTACATCCTACACTGGTAAGAATAGCGCGATAAAACAAAGGAAAAACCTGTGAGAGAGGAGCTACGGAGAGATTAGGGGTACTGTTGGAGGGAAGTAGTGAGGGAAGCTGTGGAGAAGGGGGTCACTGGGGAGCACCAACAAAGATTTTTGCACTGGGCGCCACCATCGTTAAATCCAGTCCTGTGCTGCGAAAAACTCTCCGGATCCAGTCTGGCACTTGGGGGTATTCACAAGGTGAGGAATCTGAGGCTAGAAGTATCCATCCGAAATATGTTTTTGAAGCAAATGGTCTGAATAGAACTGCCTAGAATATCTGTGGTTTTCTAATGGAAATGCTTCATTTGATTCGAGACTCAATTTAATTAGAAATGATTCTTCCTGTTTGTTGTTAGTGTTTTATTTTCAATATTAAGTCTGGAAAACCACACTTATTCTATAATTCCTTTCTGTTCTTCCAATCCCCTATCAGTTGCTATCCCATTCATTTCTTATTACAGAGTGCTTCTCCCCACCTTCTCCATCCAAAAGTCATGCTTCCCATGACTTCCACAATCCACATTCTTTGTATTTTGTCCTTTTTAGTATTTCCAGCTTTTTTGCTATATTTTTCAAAGCATTCCATCCTTCTCACTAGCGATTTTCCCAACGTATTGTAACTAGAAGTCTTCAATTTTGACTGAATAGAATAGAACCAAATCATTGGAACTGATCCCTTTGCACCTTTACAGTCACCAGCAATTAAAACAAGCATTGGCATAGCCAATAGGTCTCGCCTTTGGGACCTTATAAGTGTTTAGTTATCCAGCACAATATCCTTGGTGCAACAACATCAACTGGTGCATGGCTAAACACTTATAAGGTCCCAAAGGCGAGACCTATTGGCTATGCCAATGCTTGTTTTTTATTTGCAGCCTATGCTTGCGCTTACACATGCTGCACTTTACATTTGATTAAGCCCATGTGCATTGATACGCGCACATTCATTGGTTTCTAGATGGCTCCTCATGTCTTTACGCTCGCGGCGGCCATATTTATTTGCGATTTCTCCTGAAACACTGTTTAGATCAATTAATGCTGCACAATTACACGCATTATACCCTGGCTGCCATGTTCTATTGGTTGGTGTTAGTAACTATGCTGCAATCTTGGTTTGGGCAGTAGTTAAACCTTCTTCAATTTTGAAACTACTTGTGGATGGCGAGATCTGTGGAAATTATGTGCATGTGGCTGTTAAGGCTTTGTTACAAGTGTATCAGCCTATTTTTATACTTATCACCTGGATTCATATTTGAATCATCACTTGGATTCATATTTGCACAGACTATTGCAACGCAGCTTTTTTGTCCACAGTATTTGCAAGGTTTAAGGACCATGGCATCATGCTACTCACTGACAAGTGCAGATTTCTTGCACAACAGTTTGATTATTTGGGGCATTCCATTAGTACTGCTGGAATTTCTCCAAAGTTTTCCCTCATAAAAGCTATCGAGGAAGCCCAGCCATCAAGGGACAAAGACACTCTCCGGGGATATGCATATATTGTTCAGCCTTTGAGAAATCTACTTAAAAAGGGTGTCAAATATTTTTGGTCAGATGAGGTTCAAAAAGCTTTCCAAATGGTTAAAAAACGTGTGATCTCTGCCCCTGTGTTAGCTCCTTTTGTGAATGGCAGAAGATGTGTTATTACAGTTGACGCCAGTCAGGTTGGTCTGGTGGCTGTGTTTTCCCAATTCGTCCAGGGCAGGAATTACACCATCGCTTTTGCCTCAAGCTCTCTCAGTACTGCTGAGTCATATTACAGAACAATTGAGCGGGAGGCGTTGGCATGTTCCTGGGCAGTAGAGAGATTTAAATCTTTCATTTGGGGTACACATTTTGATATGTATAAGGATCACAAACCATTGTTGCATTTACTTAATGGAAATGGGTCTGGGAAGGTGACTGCACACTTTGTCAGGTTGCTGTCCAAATTGAAGAAGTTCAATTTCACTTTAAAGTACGTTACTGGTGGAAAGAATGTACGGGCAGACTGCTTGTCCAGGATGCCTGTGGATGATGGCTGCATGGACCGTGTCCATGAGGAGGAGTGTGTAGCTGCACTGGTTGATGACATTCTGGATAATTCAGGCCCAATCACACACCAAGTTTGGTTAGAGACTGCCAGTCAGGATCCTATTCTGCAAACTGTCTGCACCACATGAAGAATGGGTGGCCTAAAGAGAGGAATGTTGAAGCCTCTCTGAGACCGTACAAGTGTCTGAGGTCCTTTCTCTGGTAGATGCTGTATTATTGCAAGCTGATGTTCATATTCCACCAATGTCACTCAGAAACACTCTCATCAAGGAGGCCCATAAAGGTCATTTGGGTGTTAGCAGTACCAGTAAGGCACTTAAACAATTTTACTGATGGCCAGGTATGGAGTCTCAGTTTGCGAAGTTTGTTGGTGAAGATACAGCATGCTTGCTTTCAGACAAGCACTGGAAGGTGCATGAATCTCTGCTTCACACAGCACCTTTTCCTGAAGAAACATGGCACAAGGTTGCTTTAGATTTTGCAGGGCCCTTCGAGTAATTTGAACCACAAAAACAAACACTTTGGTTTATAGAAACTGTTACCATAGCCGGAGACCTAGCCATGGTGGAGTATCCCTTTAAAGGACGGTGTCCCTCACCCACCATAGGTGGCTTGCTTCATAATTGGGAATCTCCTCGTAGTGTGATGCCTAGTGATGGGTTACAACCCCATCTCTGAAAGGGAGGAGCTCAGAGATGTTTTTGAGAGTGAGGTATAGCAAATGCCTGAATGATGAGCTAAGGGTGGTAAGGGCAGCAGAAGTGAAAGTAAAAATTAAAATTAGCTACAGGGTCCTCAAATTACTTTATTAGTGTGTCCCTGGGCCAGGATAAAAACAGAGCACTGCAGGGAAAAATTAAACCCACTTGAGTGTCAAAGGAAGGTCAACATGTTTCAGCCCATAACCCTCAGCAGAGGTGTTGAGGCTTTCTTCAAGACCTAGATTCAGTGCTGTTGCTCAATGTGCTCAAATCAAAAAATCAAGTTGAATATATACAAAGTAAATATACACAAAACCGTCCAGTAAAACGTCACAAGACAAAGGATTCACTGGCGGTACCTGCAAGAAACATGTGCATTATGTTTCCATATGAACTTTAGAGGACAATTTAAAGCACCAACAAAGTTACGGACACAGCAAAATTTAGAAGAAAGCTATGTCAACAGATATGCTTAGGTTGCCGTGCAGATGCGTCACACAGAATGGCAAATGATGCCACCAAGCTGAGGCTAATGCCTCTGTTTTCAACACCTAATTCCATAAAACACCCACACAGCACATTTGTCTATCAATTTATATACCGCTACAGGTCTCTATAATCCTCCTTTTAGAAATACTTTGAGTCTTTCCTTTCCTCCCCTTTCCCGTTTTCTAAAGAATCTTTTCTATTTTGTTTTCTTCCTCCCTATGGTTGTCATACAGGAAGAGAGCACCCTGAGCCCCATGCTAGCATGAGGGCGACACTATTGGGTAAGCCTCACTCTGAGTTACCATTGTCGTTTTCAGTGATTTGCTCCACCACTGCAGTTGAATTAAGGGGCGCTGGTGCATATAATGGATTGGGGCTGTACGGCGGGGATAGCACCCACCTACTAAAGAGTGTGAGAAAAGATGTGCCCAACATGGAAACAGTCAGTAGCGGTTTCACAAGTCCAGCTAATTAAAGTCATACTTAAAATTACATGGTTAGGGAAGCACTCTACTACGAGAATGCGATCGTGATCCCTCTTGGCAAATGCGCAGAATTGTGGGACCCCATCACTAGAAGAAAATGGTCGTGCTGCCTCCTATCAAACGTGCAGAGTGGTGAGGTGTGTTCAATCTAGTGAGAGATGGAACAGTGCATGTTCCTGCTAAGTATGCCCGGTATGGGTGGTGCTGGTATGCGTGGGCTCCGTCGATATTGCTACTTGTTGCTGTAATAAAGACAGTGGAAAACCTACCTGGCTTTTGTGTGCAATTCCTCTTGCAATTGTCTGCGCTGTGTTTCCCCTTCACGCAACACAGAGCAGGAAATCTGGCATTGTGTGACAGCTTAGTGAAATTGCTAGCAATGGGCAGCACTGTCAAACCCCAAATGTAAAAAGTTAAGAATATACAATAAAAGTGGAGTGGTTGGCTGCACATAAAATTGGTGAATATCCACTTTCATAACGTATGATATTGAAGTGACTCTAGAGGGCAGCACACTCACATCTTCAAATTACTGTCCTCTAAATGAGTTGGTCACAGTTTTTGCTAGTGTATAAAAGTAATGGGCGGCTTTTACTTCATCAAAACAATGCACTTTTGCTTGTTTTATTACTCTCGGGCAGTATTTACTAAACTGAAAATAGAGAAATCCACACAGTAGTTTGTCACAGAAAGTACAATCATTGCTGTCACCGAGTCACGGCCGGTTTATCTTTCGAACACCAGTGCTGTTTGCTAGAAAGAGAAGATAAGAAAGCCTGCCGCTGGGCTCACCTCTCCCTCGGGGGTCCTGGAATGTGATCAAACCTCATGTGCGAGTATTTCACATAACAGCAGAAAACCAGGAAGACGAGGACTGCCACGGCCAAAACAGTGAGCAACAGCCAGGAAATAACGCTCCATGCGTTCATGTTCTCAACCTGGCTGGTACTTTTACTATGGCGAGGGAAAACAGACTCAGGAAGGGCTATCGCTTTCTGAAAAGAGAAATGGAGCCTGGGTAAACAAGCCAAACGATTGGGTGGAGGCGGGAGGAAGCTCGGGATGCCATCCAATTAGAATGTGCAGAAAAAAGTCGCGCTTTACAATGAAAACAGTAGCAGTGTGATTTACCAAACTGAATCAGATTCCAGCATTACAACAGGGGAAGACCGAGCAATTAATCTCTAAAGTTCTTTATTAAAAATCAAGCAACGACAAATACAATAGGTTTGGCTTATAAGTTAAGGCAATGCTTTATTAATTGTATGTATGGATGATTGAGTAAATGAGATTGACTCTGCATGGATGAATGAGAGTGCATAGACAGATGGATGGTCCGTGGATGTGTGTGCGTGGAAAGATAGATATGGGCGGGAGGACTGTGTGGGTCTCATGTTGGGGCAGTGAGTAGAACAGCGAGGAAGAAGGGACAGGATATTTGCTAAATGTTTCTGTAAGTCCATGTGTGCAGCACATTCGCTCTGTTTTAAGGGCCCAAACCTCTCTCAGGATCTAGGCACCATTTAAGTTTCTGTCAGGCATACTTGCAATAAACTGGCGGAGTGCGGTGTAGCTCCAAAATTGCTAACACCACACTCCGTCAGTTTAAACAAGCAAGTGGATAACTTCTCTTGCACCAAGTCAAAATTGGGGGGTTATCCGCCAAAACCACTTGCCAATGAATTTTAACTCTGCCCCAGTGTAAACATAGAACGGTGATGAAATTCCTTTATGTTGATCCCGCTATCACGTTTTCACCAGAAAAATCAGTCTTAAGAACCATATGGGAGAATTTGGACAGTGCTTACCGGAGGAAGGTGTCCATCCATACCCTAGTATATCAGGAATCTGCGTTCCTTATCCGAGAACGGGGATCACGCTGGAACATGAACAGCAACAAGCGCTAAAACACAAACGCGGCCCCGCGGCCGCGAAAGTGAAACAGTACTGGGCTAACAAGTGGGAGGGGTGGGGGGGAGTGCGAGAGAACACACAGCGATTCCCTTGCGGGAGCGAGCAAACATATGTTGCCAAAGCTCGCTCCCGCAAGGGAATCGCCAAACGTGCACGCATTGCCATTGAAAGCAATGCAATGCGTGCACGTTTTTGGCTGAAAAGCCGAAGCGATTTCTATAGGTCTTTTTCCTACGTAGCGCATGCGCGCTGCGTAGGCGAGACCTAAAGATGACTTTTGGTAGAAAGCATGGTCACCTGCCGCCATCTGCTGTTTCAAGTAGGAATTACAACCTTTTCATTTCCCATTAAAATTTTCCATTACTATATATATATATATATGTATATATATATATATGTATATATATATATATATATATATATATAGTATTTAGCTATTAGAGCCTGATGCTTTTTTAACATATAACAAGCTGTTACGATAGCTATAGTAGCGATCCCCTTAACAATGCACGAGCTTACACCTAACTTAGACCGAAAACAAAGATTATACACCTGCAAGAAAAAAATATTTATAGCTGGAACCTTGTACTGCGTGAAAGGAGTCATGTCTGCCTACCTTTTAAGCCAATCCACTTTGCATGATAGGGCATTTATTCTATTTCATGATTATAACGCCAATATTGGAACTGCAGGTCCCAGAATGAAATGTGTTGTTTGTTAGAAAACAAGCAAAGTCGAAAGGCGGCACAATTAGCTTGGGGTCATTTGGCCGCTAAAGGCCTAACCTTTACAGTGCCGTTTTAGTGGAGGGGTCGCCTGGCCAAGCCTTGGGATTAGGCTAAGAACTAATCGCATGAAATATGCACATTTCAAGAATTACAGATGATAACATTTTAGAGACATGCTTTGAAGGCATTTCTGGCCACCAGTAATCAGATTTTTTTTAAAAGAATGATTCAACAAGCCTAACAGTCTCACTTCGGCAACGCTTCGTGGTAGCCACTATTGGCTTTGCCAGTGCGGGGTGTTTTTAAAATGCACTGGCAATGGAAAACCCAATAGTGGCGACTTTTAATCTTGAGTCTATTTGGCTGCAACGTTATGTTACCCAAGGCGGTATGACGGCCATCTTGAAAGTAGGTCAACATTATTTTCCATATGGGCGATGCATTGGATCATGCAACAAGGCTACCACCATCTTGGAAGTATGAAAACATAATTCTTCTGTTTTCAAGATAGGGCCCGGCCAATGTTGTGTCACGTCACCATGTGTCAACGAACTTGGTGGCCATCTTGAAAGTATGAAAAATATACTTTTTAAGATGGCCACTCGCTGTTATTGCCTATGCCAATGCCAACAAATTTTAAAAACAACCGGCATTGGCAAATCCAACAGTGCCTGCCAACATAGAAAGGGGCCAGAAGAGGGATGTGGGAGGGATAGAAACCTGTCAGAGGGGCAAAAGAATAGTCAGAATTTACTGACAGAAGAGGGTAGAGAGTGAGCACGACATAAAACTATAGCAGTGCAGGGGGTCAAACACTCTGATGTAGGGTGTGAGGAGACAGTAGTGGTAGGTACGAAAGGTTGGGGCACGAAGGAGAAAAGCCTGAGCATGCTCTTTGCGCTGAGACAGAAAAAAGGAACACAAAATGCACTCCCATCATTCTCAAAATGAAAAGTGAAAAGTAAATAGAAAAAAGAAAGATAAATAGTTCTATGACATCAGCAGTAGAAGGATACAACTCAGTAAATCAAAAGAAAGAGTAGAAAAACGCATGAATACTGAGGAAAAGCATCCAATAAAGAGCAGGACAATAAGACAGACAAGAAAATGATCCAATCAAGAGTATGGGGCTGAACCAAAACCAGGTCTATGTAGTACTGAATGTAAAGTGGCCTGTAGCAAGACCACAAAAAGGAGCAGGAAAAGCTACTATGTTATAAACAGTACTGACCCCAAAGAGGCTGAATAACAATTTTAGAATCAAAGGGAAATTTAACACCATTAAGGAAGATTAGTTAAAAGCTCATGTTGAAGCATTGGACCTAATGAAGAGTTCCTCGTGAAAAAAACACATTAAGAGTGAAAGTCATATTTGGCTCATTCAGACGGAACAACTGCGCAACTGAAAGGGCACAGAACAAAGCTAATTTAACAAAAAACGTACACGAGCAAAAGCATATTAAAAAGCTATCTCTTGTCACAAAAAAATTAGAACTTTTCGAATCAGAGGCCCACGATTTTGTTTAGTCACCCTTTTTTGTTAATCACATAAATGACTGTCATGCACAGGAAATCTAACAAGATTTCTATGTTACACTTAACCCCAAACCGACAAGTTTTCCACAGGCTGAAAACTATAAGAATAAGTCTGCATGTAGGATTCTAATACATTTTTTACTTTTTTCTCGAATTGAAAAATATTATTACAGCTGGAGAAACCCCTTCCCTACACCCAAAGTGGCATACTGGGTTGCTGATACCCTTCTATCCCATGGAAACACACTAACCTTCTTTAGAAGTTATTTGCATGTGTTTCTGAGGTGGGAAGTTGTAGGAAGCTGGCTCTGTATATACTATCCCACAGTAAGGTATAGTGTGCACAGAGTCCAGTGGATCCCCAGAGACTTATAGAGGCTTAAGTAGATAATACTTTTATTTTTAGAACCAAGAAGAACTCAGTTGCGGGTAAGTAACAGTTTTAAGAATAGCAATGATACTTTTCAAGATGCAGTAGGAATTGTTTTGCAAGGCAGTAAAGAACAAGTTACTTACCTTCAGGAACGATGTATCTGTAAGAGACATTAGTAGTTTCCTTACCTTAGAATTACCCCCAGGCGTCAGACTGGATCCGGAGAAACTTTTTCGTAGCAGTACCCATGCGCGTCAGTAGGTGGCGTTGGTCGACTCCGCATTCGTCGTCGGCGTCGCCGGGATGACATCGCGGTGTCTACTTAGACGCCGCCCCTGCGTGCTGACGTCAGTTCTGACACGACTTTCCACGCCAGAAGGGCAGAGCCATACAAGACACTGACCACTGGTGCACACAACTAGGGCCCTGGAAGGAAGTCCCTATCCGTAGAAGTCAGTTCGCAGAACCGGGAGGATGGGTGGGGCGGTAAGGAATCTATGACTACTAATGTATCTTACAGATACATTGTTACCGAAGGTAAGTAACCTGTTTATCTGAAAGAGACCGTAGTTATAGATTCCTTATCTTAGAATAGATACCCCAGCAATACCAACCCCGGAGGTGGGTCTGCAAACTAAGTTCACACCAGAAAGTCCTGGAGAACAGAACGGCAGAAAAAGCCATCTCTCCGGACTCCAGGCAGTAATGCTCAGTAAACGTGTGCAGGGATGCCCACGTGGCTGCTTGGCAGATGTCAACCAGCAGAACTCCACGTCCCAAAGCAGTAGTAGCTGCCGTCGCCCTAGAAGAGTTTAGCCAAAGAATAACAGATCTTAATGCATAGGACAACCCATCGAGAGATGGTACGTTTGTGCACTGCCCACCCTTTCTTGGCGCCCACATAACCCACGAAAAGTTGATCATCCACCCGGAAGTCTTTAGTGCGGTCAAGGTAGAAAGACAGCGCACGTTTTGGGTCCAGGTGGTGGAGTCTCTCCTCCTTTTTGGAAGGGTGGGAAGAAGGTGGGCAATGTGATGGTCTGACCTATGTGGAAAGAGGTAACAACTTTGGGCAGAAAAGAGGGCCTAGCATGGAGGACTACTTTGTCCGGATGGACAGCAAGAAAGGGAGGTCTGGAAGATAACGCTTGAAGCTCACTCACCCTGGCAAGCAAGAAAGCAGTCTTCAAAGTAAGGAGACGAAGAGGACAATTATGTAGTGGCTCAAAGGGAGCACACATAAGATAAGTGAGGACAAGATTCAAGTCCCACTGGGCCATTACGAAAGGAGAAGGAGGAAAAAGATGAGTAATGCCCTTCAGAAATCTATGAACAATAGGGGACTTGAAAAGAGAAAGCTGATCAAGGAAGGCGAAGATAGGCCGAAATGGCCGAAATATAGCCTTTAAGAGTGTCCAGAGCAGAGCCCTGCTGCGCCAAAGAAAGAATGAAGAGGAGAACCTCTGAAAGAAGGGCAGAAAGGGGAACCATAGCCTTTGCTGTGCACCATGCCACAAATTTGTTCCATATACAGGCGTATACCGTTTTAGTGGAGGGATGCCTGGCTGCCAAGATGACATTACAGACTTCAGGAGGAAGGTTGAATGCTGTCAACTGTCGCCGCTCAATCTCCACGCAAGGAGGTGGAGACTGGACAGGTTCGGGCGGAGGACCGTCCCCTGCTGCTGCAACAGAAGATCCTCCCGAAGAGGAAGTCTGATCGGAGGATTGATGGCCATGCTCAATAGCTCGGGGTACCAGACTCTTCCTGCCCAGTCCGGAGCCGCAAGAATTACTTGATCGGAGCGCTTGATCTTCTTCAGCACTCTGGGTAGAAGTGGGACAGGCGGAAAGGCGTACAGGAGCCGCAATTCCACTCGCGACGAAAAGCATCGCTGAGCGAGTGCCGCCTTGGAAACTCCAACGCGCAGAACTGCTGACATTGCGCATTCTCTTCAGTGACGAATAGTTCTAACCAAGACTCCCCATTGCTGAAAGAGACCTTGCACCACCTCCGAGTGAAGACGCCATTCGTGATCCATCATGCACCAGCAGCTGAGTTTGTCAGCCCTGGCGTTCAGGGAACCTGCCAGGTGTTGAACCACCAGGGATATGCCCTGATGTTCCAGCCACGTCCAAAGACGAAGAGCCTCTTGACATAGGGTCCACGACCCCACCCCACCCTGTTTGTTACAGTACCACATGGCGGTGGTGTTGTCCGTGAACACCTGCACTACTCTTCCTTTGACAGAGGGAAGGAATGCCTTCAGTGCAAGACGAATCACCCGGAGCTCCAGGAGGTTGATGTGGAGCCCGGACTCCACCGGAGACCAGAGGCCTCTGATCTCCGCTTCCCCATGTGGCCGTCCCATCCCAGAAGTGACGCATCCATCACTACTATAAACTGTGGTTGGGGAAAGGAGAGGGACCTGCCGCTGACCCAATCCTGGTCCGTGAGCCATCACTGCAACTGACTTACAGTCCCCTCCGAGATCTGGACGACATCGGAAAGATTCCCCATATGCTGCGCCCACTGGAACTTCAGGTCCCACTGCAGAGCCCGCATATACCATCTGGCATGATCCACCAGCAGGATGCAGGAGGCCATGAGGCCCAGCAGCCTCAGGGTCATTGTCGCCGAAATCCAGGATAGAGGCTGAAACATCGGTATCATAGCCCGAATATCCCGGACTCGCTGCTCAGGAGGATAGACCCGAAACTGTGCTGTGTCCAGAACCGCTCCGTTGAAAAGGAGCTTCTGAAAGGGAATCAGGTGCGACTTCGGCACGTTGATAGTGAACCCCAGCAAATGCAGTAGGTCCGCCGTAGTCTGGAGGTGGGAGATGACAGCCTGGGGCGAGCCCGCCTTCAACAGCCAGTCGTCGAGATAGGGGAAGACTGGAACCCTGATCTGCGCAGATGAGCTGCAAACACCTCCATCACTTTCGTGAACACCCGATGGGCGCTGGTAAGGCCAAAAGGGAGCACGGTGAACTGAAAATGCACGTGGCCTACCATGAACCGTAGGTAACGCCGATGGGCAGGCAAGACGGGGATGTGAAAGTAAACGTCCTGCAAGTCCAACGCTACCATCCAGTCTCCAGGGTCGAGGGCAGACAAGACCTGAGCCAAAGTTAACATCCTGAACTCCTCCTTCAGGAAGAAGCGGTTGACGTCCCTGAGGTCTAAGATAGGACGCAGGCCTTTGTCCTTCTTGGGAGTAGCAGCCACGACCTACTTCTGGCACAGGGAAGCTTTCTATAGCTCCCTTGGCCAAGAGAGACGTAACTTCCTGGCGGAGAAGGGCCAAATGATCCTCCGACATGCGATGGAGTGTAGGTGGCATGGAGGGAGGGGTAGTCTCGAAGGGGAGGGAGTAGCCCCTTCAGACTATCTGCAAAACCCACCTGTCCGACATGATGTAGCGCCAGTGGGGGAGGTGATGGCGGATCCTGCCGCCCACTGGCAAGTGGTGGCCCTGAAAAGTCGGACTAGGAAGGTTTGGAGGCTGCTGCGGGGAGGGGGGGGCATTGGTGAACTGGCCCGCCTGCTGGCCCCCAGACCCACGACATTGGGTCCCACGTTCCCGGCAACACAAATTCTGGGTAGCTTGCGCAGGCCTGTGGCTCTGGGTGGAGTGTGGTGGGGCACCCCTTCCGTAGCCACGAAAGGGGCGAAAGGCAGACTGCATGGGGCGAGAGGCGGCAGCGAGGCCCAAGGATCTGGCCGTAGCCCTAAAGTCCTTGAAACGCTCGAGCGCGTTGTCCTCCTTTTTGCCAAACAGACGACGGCCAACAAAGGGCATGTGCAAAAGGGTCGATTGAACATCCCCAGAGAAGCCAGTAGACCTCAGCCAGGCGTAGCGCCTCAGGGCTACTGACATTGAAATCGTTCTACCCAGCGAGTCCGCCGTATCCACCCGGATGGCAAACTTTGCTGCATCTTTACCCTCTGCGACAGCATGGGTAAGCATGGCCCAGGCCTCCTCCGTGCACTGCTTCTTGGATTCCCTATCTGAGGGAGCAGTAGGGAACGCACCTTTTGATGTTGAGGCTTGGACCACCAAGCTCTCGGGGGTAGGGTGTTGGGAGAAGAAAAGTGGGTCGCCCGGGGGCCGGCGTGGGGCAATCATCCTATCCACAGGAGCCCCTGTGCTGGATTTGGACCAAGTGCCCAGAAGGATGTCAGTGAGGGCCTCATTAAAAGGCAGCAGGGGCTCTGAAGAGGCCGCTGATAGCTGAAGCATCTCAGGCAGGAGGTTAGTCCTGACTGCTACCGTAGGAAGCTCAAGGCCCAAGGCCTCAGCCGCCCTACGCAACACCACAGCGTAGGAGCCCCACTCCTCTGTAGCCACGGTAGGGGGAGAAAGCATACCAAGGTCTGGTGAGGTATCCAGACCACTGGCCTCACCCAACTCCTCTCTCCAGTCCGGCTCTTCAAGTTGGTCTGCTAGACGGTCACCAGACCCCTCCCAGTCCTCCTCACCCTCTTCTGGCTGCCAGTCAGGGCGGTAGGGAATGCCAGGAAAGAACAGTGGTACAAAAGTACCAGTCGGCGCCGGTACTGGCGTCGGTCGACGCTGCTCCGGCTCTGTGTCCAAGTCGGGGGTGAGGCTGGGGTCGACGCCGGTTGGGGGCACAACCGGCACCAGGGGCGTCGTCACTGGAATCGGCGCTGGAGAAGGTACCGTGAGGTCGACCGGCACCGATCCGGATCCAGGCCTGGATCCTCGGGGGCCCTCCGGCGCCGGAACCCGCCGGCCTCGAAGGCCCAGGGCCCCCAGCCTAGTCCGCGGGGCCCGAAGGCGCGCCGGCGGAGTCAGGCTGCCCAAAGAAGCTATGCAGCGTTTCGAAAAAAAATAAAAGAGCTGGGCAGGGGACGCTCCGGCTCCCGGAAAGTGAGGGAAGCACGGAGTCGTCCTAGAAGCGGGCTCCGAAAGCAGAGCCGGAGAGCGATGACGCTCTGGTTCCCGCGTCGCGTCGGCCGACGGACGGGGAGAAGGCGAAGAAATACGATGCTTCTTCACCTTCTTCCTGTGCTTCGACTTACCCGAGGAGTGCGAAGACTTTGATGACGAGTGGTGATGGCTCCTCGACCGGTCCCGAGACCTTCCTCTCGACCGGGACCTCGAGCGGCGCGGAGCCGACTGCTGGGCCTCCAGAAGCTTTCGGGACCGCTCCCGCAAAGACTTCGGGTTCATGGCCCGACAGTCGGAGCAAGACTTCGGGTCGTGGTCGCGCTCCAGGCACCAGAGGCACACGAGGTGCGGATCCGTGATAGACATCAGCTTGTGACAGGAGTCACAAGGCTTGAAGCTGGCCTGAAGATGGGACATCCCTACGTGCACCAGGAGTCGAAGGACTTGAAAAAGATGTTGACAAAAGTCGAAAAAGTATTAGTCAAAAAGTGACTAAGGGGCACGCTCTCTTTGGATCTGCGCTGGCTGGCGTGGAAAAAGAAAGAACTGACGTCAGCGCGCAGGGGCGGCAACTAAGTAGACACCGCGACGTCATCCCGACGACCACGCCGCCAGCGACAGACACGGAGTCGACCAACGCCACCTAACTTCGCGCAGGGGTACGGCTAAGAAAAAAAAATTCTCCAGATGCAGTCTGACGCCTGGGGGTAATTCTAAGGTAAGGAATCTATAACTACAGTCTCTTTCAGATAAAAGCGTTTCTTATATGCTATTTACAACGAGCTACGGAAAATCTCTCAACAGGAGGCTGCTGAGAGACTACGTGAGATTGATAGGGTTAACCTAGAAAAGGCTTTGGCCGTGGTTGACAATGGTATGACCACACTATCATCTAGGATTTATTCACTGGGCAGCATTATATCTTCTGCAATAGATATAATGGAACAGGATTTGTCTATTTTACAACATGGGCAAACGCAATTGCGGTCCATTATATTACTAAGCTGGACTCTACACTCATTGCGTTCTGGCCACGTGCCCTGGCATTACATCAACAGAACAACCCTGTTCTCTGTATACAATCTAACGGAAAGACAGATGGTTATGGCATGCAGAGGTGCAAAATATACCATATTGCACATTATAAAATTGGACCAATTACCTTTCACTGTGGCTGAGTCACCTTCCAAAGAATGGTTAATCCATGGCTATATTACACTTCCAGTCATGACATTCCAATTTCAATTCTATAGTATCAACAGGTAGGCAGATATGAACCGCTGGGAGACGGATGCATACATGAGTACTGGGAATTACCATTCAGATTTAGATGCAGGAATGGGGATGTGAGAAGTTGGCCTGGTATATGCTGTCCACTAATTAAAGTGGGCACCTTGCACCAGTCCAAACTACCCTTATTGATGATTAGGTTAAAGACAACCTTTATTGAAAGCTATCCTAGTGGTAGCTATGGAGAGCAGCCTTCAGGCTAAGTCTCGAAGGAATGTAAAGCAGCTTGTTTTACCAGTTCATAACCTCCTGAATGACCAAATGAAAGGAGAACCACACAAGGAATATATAAAATATATGTATTTATTACTAAACACTCTCTACTAACCTCTTTATGAGATTAGAGAACAAAGCACACAATATTAAATCACTAGAACAACAGTAAATAGCACAATACACAGTGGGCTCCAGGGGGAGACCAAACCATATACTAAGAAAGTGGTATAACAACCACGACTTGACTAGACACAGTGCCTAGAGCACGTAGAATCGCTGGAACCCCAAAGAACCACCCAAAGTAGTGACACAGGGAACCCACAGAGGACGGGTGCAGTGTGAGAACACAGACGCGAGCTCCGTACAACTCTATGGGAAAGTCGCGGTTGGAAATTTAAAGATTAAGGACACTTCGGAGAGGACTTTAAGCAAACCCAGCTAAACATAGAAGGTTCTAAGGCCAGCACCCTTGAGAGTACCGAGGTACCCGTGTTACCTATCCCAGAGGAGCCGGGTGCATAGGAGTCAAGTGATGTCGGAAACCTTCGTCGTTTTCAATTGCATGATGCGGAAAAGTGCTGCTGCCGTGAAGATGAAAAGTGTCCGGTGTGATCCAAGCCTGGATCGGAGATGAGAAGAACCTGAAAGCAGAGGGGACAGAGGCTGGGTCACTTCTCAGTGACCAGGGGCACGATAGACGAATGCCCACCGATGTCGGGTGCTTCAGGTGCAAAGAGGTGAAGCTTGACTCTGCAGCCACGGGGACCAGGAGGCGCTGACGACAACCAAAGTCCGGAGGTGAGCTGTCCCACGAAGGATGTCGAGTGCTGGGGGTCAGTGTTCGGATTGAACACCAACAAGCCTTGGCAACGGCAACCCACGCGGTCAGAGGAAAGATGCTTCTGTGAGGACCAGCAAGGTCCTGGGGACTCTCCAAGCTATGGAGAGTCAGGGCACGTCTGGAGCAACCAGGTAAGCCTACGGAAAGCCAAAGTTACCTTCACAGGGACCCACAGGCCAACGGACCAGGGATCGCGAAGGGACCTCAAGCTGAATCACTAAATACCAGCCCACGGAACACTCGTGGAGTGTAGGCAGGAAATCTTCGGTGGAATTACTGCTCGGGGTCAGGACTACAAGTAACCCAAAGCACAGCCTCAGGGATCGCCGAAAAGCATATGCTGCTGCAAAAGAGCACGGTGCACAGGGGTACGGGTTGCACGGTCCCCACGAGAGATACGGGCCTCAGAATTGCTGAGAGCGCAGATCAACCTCAGAGACCTCGGGAACCCACCTCCTGTGTTGCAGAAATCTTCGGAGTCCATCAGGAGCTTCGTAGATGCAAACCGGTCAGATGCGTTTAGGTGCCTGCTCAGCAGGGGAGTAACTCCTTTACTCCAAGGGAGATTCTTCAGTCATCCAGCGTTGTGCAGATCGTCGAAGTACCTGGTTTCTGTAGCAGAGTTTAGTCCAGGTAATATCTAAAGTCCTGTAGTCAGGGGTTCCTACTTTATACCCAAGGAAGGGGTAGGACAAACTCTGGGGACCCACCTATGGGAGGGTCATGACAGAGGGGCGGCTACACCCATGTCCTTTGTCAAGTTTCGCGCCAGAGCAGGAGCAAATGGCTCCTGCAACCGGTTTGAGCTGGACTATGCACAGGGACACCAAATGTGCCCCCAGTGCAGACATCAAAGCACTCTCAGAGTGCACCCACCCAGCCCCAATACACTAAAGTCTGTCTGGGAGGTGGTCACACCTCCCTGTGACAGGAAACCTATTGTCAAACCTTCCCCTGCCGGAGTTTCGTCCAGCAGCAGGAGGGCAGACTCGTGTCTGTGGCTGGCAGCATCCATTTTGTGATGCCAGGGTCAAGAAAGTTGGTACCGGGTGTACCGGTGTTGTCATATTTCTCCTCTAGGAGGGTGGAATCATACCTCCCACACCAGTTACTGGTGTGGAGGTATGATTCCAAGGTGTTTGACACCAAACACGACATGTTTCCATGCAGCCGTTTTAAAGTTAGCATTTACCGCAAGGTTATAATGCACTTAAGTATATATGGTTGGCTGCATCACAGACAACCCCGGAAAAGAGGTTCGAAGGCTGCAGAGGGGCTCTGCTCATGCATGGGCACCCTCTCACATAAAACCCAGCACCCTGCCTTCAGGATTGATAAGGCCTGCCATAGGGGTGACTGATAGGTTTATATGTGCAGTGATTAGGATAGATATAGTGAACCTATATCTAAGTAAGGGGTGCATGCACCACCTTACACAGGCTGCTGTAGCAGACCTGTTGTGTCATTTTAAATGGTCTCTCAGGGGTGGCATAATACATGCTGCAGCCCCTGGGAGGCCTCTGGGGTACCTAGGCCCTGGGTACATAGTATACCATATACTAGGGACTTATAAGGGTACCCCAGAATCCAATCTGGAGTGTACCTAAAGTACATGCAATGAATTTAGAGGAGAAAGCAGCTAGACTGGGGTCCTGAATAGCAGGATCCCAGTCAGACTAAGTTGAAAACAGTGAAACATCAGCAAAAAGTGGGGGTAACTATAAGAAGCAGATCCTATTCTCCTACACAACACCCCCCCCCCAAACGTCAGGACATTAAACTAACCTTGACCAGTTGAGTCTTCATGTTCTAAGTGGAAATATCTGGAGAGTCCATCTGCATTGGCATGGTTACTCCCAGGTCTATGTTCCACTGTATAGTCCATCCCCTGTAGGGAAATGGACCACCTCAAAAGTTTGGGGTTTTCACCCTTCATCTGTTTTAGCCATAAGAGGGACTTATGGTCTGTCTGAACAATGAAGTGAGTGCCAAACAAGTATGGCCTCAGCTTCTTCAGAGCCCAAACCACAGCAAAGGCTTCCCTCTCAATAGCTGACCAACGTTTCTCTCTGGGGGTCAGCCTTCTGCTAATAAAAGCTACTGGCTGATCCTGACCTTCATCATTCAATTGTGATAACACAGCCCCTACCCCCAACTCAGATGCATCTGTTTGGACAATGAATTGTTTGGAGTAGTCAGGACTTTGCAGAATGGGAGCAGTGAACATGGCCTGCTTCAGGTCATCAAATGCCTTTTGACAGCTAACTGTCCACTGAACTTTCTTTGGCATTCTCTTGGAAGTTAAGTCATTCAAAGTGGTCACTATGGACCCATATCCTTTGACAAACCTCCTATAGTACCCAGTCAGGCACAAGAAAGCTCTGACCTGAGTCTGGATGGTTGGAGCAACCCAGTCCATGATGGTCTGGATTTTGCTCTGCAATGGTTGAACCTGGCCTCCACCCACAAGGTGGCCCAGGTATACAACCTGACTCTGCCCTATCTGGCACTTGGTGGCCTTGATAGTGAGGCCTGCTTTCTGCAGGGCCTCCAAAACATTTCTCAGGTGGACCAGGTGATCCTCCCAGGTGGAGCTAAAGACAGCAATATCATCCAGATAAGCTGCACTATAGGCTTCCAGACCTGTAAGGACTTTATTCACCAACCTTTGAAAAGTGGCAGGTGCATTCTTCAAACCAAAGGGCATCACCACAAATTGGTAGTGCCCACTAGGGGTAGAAAATGCAGTTTTTGGCTTTGCATCCTCAGCTAATCTGATTTACCAGCTGTTAGGTCAAATGTGCTCAGAAATTTGGCTGAGGCCAAAGTATCTATAAGCTCATCTACCCTAGGGATTGGATGGGCATCAGTCCTAGTGACTGCATTGAGACCTCTGTAGTCAACACACAACCTCATCTCTCGCTTACCACCCTGGGTGTGAGGTTTGGGTACCAAGACTACTCGCTAGCCCAAGGGCTATCTGAGGGTTCAATTACTCCCAAATCCAACATGTTCTGGACCTCAGCCCTGGTGCAGTCCCTGACATGGTCAGGTTGCCTGTAAATCTTATTTTTAACAGACAGACTGTCCCCAGTGTCCACTTCATGAGTGCACCAGGTAGTCTGACTTGGAGTCAGTGAAAACATATGTCTAAACTGATTTAGAACTTTTTGGCAATCAGTTTGCTGCTGGACAATGAGGCTGCCTGCCAAGGCTACACCATCAACTGATCCATCATCAGGGTTCTGTGAGAGCAGGTCAGGGAGTGGATCAGTCTCTTCCTCCTGTCCCTCATCAGTAGCCATGAGCAAGCCCATGTCTGCCCTATCAACATATGGTTTGAGCCTGTTGACATGGAGCACCCTATGGGGGCTCCTGGGAGTTCCAAGGTCCACCAGGTAGGTAACCTCTCCCTTTTGCTCAACAATTGTATGAGGGCCACTCCACTTGTTTTGGAGGGCTGCTGGGGCCACAGGCTCCAACACCCATACTTTCTGCTCTGGCTGATAAACAGTCAACACAGCCTTTTGGTCATGCCAGGCCTTTTGCAATTCCTGGCTAGCCTCAAGGTTTTTAGTTGCCTTCTTCATGTACTCAGCCATCCTGGAGCGGAGACCAAGTACATAGTCCACAATATCCTGTTTAGGGGGTTTGAGAGGTAACTCCCATCCCTCCTTCACTAGACACAATGGACCCCTAACTGGATGACCAAACAGAAGTTCAAAAGGGCTGTAACCAACCCCCTTCTGAGGAACCTCTCTGTAGGCAAAGAGAAGGCAGGGCAAAAGTATGTCCCATCTGCGCCTAAGCTTTTCTGGGAGACCTTTAATCATGCCCTTTAGGGTTTTGTTGAACCTTTCAACTAACCCATTGCATTGTGGGTGATAAGGGGTGGTAAATTTGTAATTTACTCCACACTCCTTCCACATAGCAGTCAAGTAACTAGACATGAAGTTTGCACCTCTGTCTGATACTACCTCCTTAGGAAAACCCACCCTGGAAAAGATTCCCAGGAGGGCCCTTGCCACCACTGGACCTGTGGTAGCTCTAAAGGGAATTGCCTCTGGGTACCTAGTTGCATGGTCCACCACCACCAGTATAAATCTGTGCCCAGATGCAGTTTGAGGATCCATGGGACCAACAATGTCAATCCCAACCCTCTCAAAGGGAACCCCCACCACAGGTAGTGGTATCAGGGGGCCGTTGTAGTACCACCTGCCTTACCACTGGCTTGACAGGTGACACAGGAGCGACAAAACTCCTTGGTGTCTTCAGACATGTGAGGCCAATGAAAGTGAGGGACAATTCTGTCCCAAGTCTTGTTTTGGCCTAGGTGACCTGCTAATGGGATGTCATGTGCTAGTGTCAATAGGAAGCCCCTAAACTTCAGAGGTATAACCAACCTCCTGGTAGCACCAGGCTTGGGGTCTCTACTCTCTGAGTAAAGGAGTCCATCATCCCAGTAGATCCTATGGGACCCACTATCACTCCCAGCAGCCTCAGCAGCAGCTTGCTGTCTGAGGGGTTCAAGAGAGGGGCAGCTCAGCTGCTCCTGGCTCAGATCTGCCCTGGAAGGGCCCCCTGTCCCCAAGAACTCAACCTGGTCAGGTTCAAGCTCATCTGGGACAGTTCCTTCTTCAGGACTAAGATCAGCTCCCTCAAGAGACTGGTCTGGATTCTGAGACAGGGGGGAAGACACTGCCTTACCTCTACTGCTCCTTCTCTTGGAAGGTGCCTGGTCCATTTTTCCAGGATCCAGGGCCTGTTCAGTGTTAGACATTTTTGCCTGTGACCTAGTCATAGCAAACACATCTGCAGGGATACCCAACATTTCTGCATGAGTCCTAAGTTCCAATTCAGCCCAAGCTGAGGTTTCTAAATCATTGCCCAACAAGCATTCAACAGGGAGGTCTGCACTTACCACAACCTTCTTAGGGCCAGTTACCCCTCCCCAGGTGAAATTAACAACTGCCAAGGAATTGTCTGTCCTGACATTGCTAGTATTGGTCACTTGGTACATCTCACCAAGTATGATTTGCTCAGGAGCCACAAGATCTTTTGTCATCATTGTGACACTTGCTCCTGTGTCTTTGAATGCCAAGGCCTCTTTTCCATTTATCAAAGGCTGCTGTCTGTATTTGCCCAGATTACTGGGGCTTACAAATAAGGAGGCAATATCCATGCCTCCATCACAGACCAACACAGCCTGAGTTGGAACTCTGACTAGGCCAGAGTCCATCTCAGATCCCAGGGTTAACCCTACTACACCCTTATTCTGAGTACTACCACTTGGAGCTGAACTAGGGGGAACAGTTGCCTTAGGGGCAGTGGTGGTTGGAGTTGAGTCCTTGGACTTGGTACAATCACTTGTCCAATGGGTCTTCTGTTTACAGATTTGACACCATGGCTTCTTCTTGCCTTTACCCTTGTTTGATTGTGACTCCCCACCAGATGCAGATTTGTGGGGCCCTTGAGAAGACTTCTGGCCTTTACCCTTCTCCCCACCCTTATCAGAGTTTTTAGAATCTTGCTTCTTGGAGTCACCGCCTTGGTTCTGAACCTTCTGCCTAACCCTGGTTCTGACCCATTTATCTGCCTTCTGGCCCAATTCTTGGGGAGAGGTCAGATCAGAGTCCACCAGGTACTGATGCAACAGCTGATTTTGACAATTATTAAGGATCTGCTCCCTCATAATTAAATTGTACAATGCTTTAAAATCACACACTTTACTGCCAAGTAACCAGCCTTCCAGAGCCTTAGTGGCACAATCTACAAAGTCAACCCAGTCTTGAGTCTGTGCCTTTTGGGTATCTCTGAACTTAATCCTGTATTGTTCAGTGGTTAAGCCAAACCCATCAGAGCACTCTTCAGGACTTTATAATTATCAGCATCCTCTTCTCTTACAGCGAGGAGCTTGTCTCTACCTTTGTCTGCAAAGGAGAGCCACAAGATTGCTGCCCACTGCTCCTGAGGGACCCTCTGCACTTTACAGGCCCTCTCCAGTGCAGTTATCAATTTGTGGATGTCATCCCCACTCTGGTAGGGAGGGACAATCTTGTTCAGGTTCCTATGGTCATGAGTATGTTCTCTACCTCTAGGGACACTGTTGCTGCCACCATGGGGCTCTAGCCCCAACTTTTGAGAAGCTCTCTGAAGCTCCAGGGATTCCCTATCTAAGGCCAATTGCTCTCTCTTGATTCTGTGCTTAGCTCTCTCAAACTCAAGCAGTTGGCACTTCTTCTCATAAGAGGACTCCCTTTTATGAGAAGCAGAGGTCCTATGAGAAACAGAGCTCCCTACAGAAGTACCAGAATGATTAGATTCCTGAGAAGGCGATCTTGATCTTCTTGGTAAACTGTTAACCCTTCCAGGTGGGGTAAAGAGAGGGCCACTGAGGCCTCCTCCCTCACCTTCAGGAATAATTGGATTGTCCAGGTTAGGATCAGTTTGATCCTCCTGGCCAGCATCAGAGTCCAGGTCATAGAAGTTTTCACTTCCTGGCCTTTCCTCTTCTGCTGTCCCACCCAACTTGCCTGCCTCATCAGACCCTGGGGTCTTTCTGAGGTCATCTAAAATCAAAGCCTCTATGAGGCGTTGAGTGTTTGGGTTTTTCCCTGTCTTCAGTTTCCTAGATGTACACATGGTTCTCAATTCCTGGAATGAGATATGGTCATACTTAGTTGGCAGAGGCCCACTGGATTCTGGCCTAGAAGACATACTAGTGTTGTGTGGTGTAGGCACCTACCTAACCTAGTGGGAACTGAGACTCTTTTGAGTTGGAGAAAGGGTGTGCTAGACCCTTGACTTACCCAACACTAAGTTCAGTAGAACTTACTTTATTCTAGTCTTGATTTAAATGTACCTAAGTACCTTTAGTGGTTTTCAGTTAGTCACTCAATGAGATTATCTGGTAAAACAATAGCAAGCTTGAATCCCAACCGCTGCACACCAATGTGAGAAGTTGGCCTGGTATATGCTGTCCACTAATTAAAGTGGGCACCTTGCACCAGTCCAAACGACCCTTATTGATGATTAGGTTAAAGACAACCTTTATTGAAAGCTATCCTAGTGGTAGCTATGGAGAGCAGCCTTCAGGCTAAGTCTCGAAGGAATGCAAAGCAGCTTGTTTTACCAGTCCATAACCTCCTGAATGACCAAATGAAAGGAGAACCACACAAGGAATATATAAAATATATGTATTTATTACTAAACACTCTCTACTAACCTCTTTATGAGATTAGAGAACAAAGCACACAATATTAAATCACTAGAGCGACAGTAAATAGCACAATACACAGTGGGCTCCAGGGGGAGACCAAACCATATACTAAGAAAGTGGTATAACAACCACGACTTGACTAGACACAGTGCCTAGAGCACGTAGAATCGCTGGGACCCCAAGGAACCACCCAAAGTAGTGACACAGGGGACTCACGGAGGACGGGTGCAGTGTGAGAACACAGACGCGAGCTCCGTACAACTCTATGGGAAAGTCGCGGTTTCAAATTTAAAGATTAAGGACACTTCGGAGAGGACTTTAAGCAAACCCAGCTAAACATAGAAGGTTCTAAGGCCAGCACCCTTGAGAGTACCGAGGTACCCGTGTTACCTATCCCAGAGGAGCCGGGTGCATAGGGGTCAAGTGATGTCGGAAACCTTCGTCGTTTTCAATTGCGTGATGCGGAAAAGTGCTGCTGCCGTGAAGATGAAAAGTGTCCGGTGTGATCCAAGCCTGGATTGGAGATGAGAAGAACCTGAAAGCAGAGGGGACAGAGTCTGGGTCACTTCACAGTGACCAGGGGCACGATAGACGAATGCCCACCGATGTCGGGTGCTTCAGGTGCAAAGAGTTGAAGCTTGACTCTGCAGCCACGGGGACCAGGAGGCGCTGACGACAACCAAAGTCCGGAGGTGAGCTGTCCCACGAAGGATGTCGAGTGCTGGGGGGTCAGTGTCCGGATTGAACACCAGCAAGCCTTGGCAACGGCAACACACGCGGTCAGAGGAAAGATGCTTCTGTGAGGACCAGCAAGGTCCTGGGGACTCTCCAAGCTATGGAGAGTCAGGGCACGTCTGGAGCAACCAGGTAAGACCACGGAAAGCCAAAGTTACCTTCACAGGGACCCACAGGCCAACGGACCAGGGATCGCGAAGGGACCTCGAGCTGAATCACTAAATACCAGCCCATGGAACACTCGTGGAGTGTAGGCATTAAATCTTCGGTGGAATTACTGCTCGGGGTCAGGACTACAAGTAGCCCAAAGCACAGCCTCAGGGATCGCCGAAAAGCATATGCTGCTGCAAAAGAGCACGGTGCACAGGGGTACGGGTTGCACGGTCCCCACGAGGGATACGGGCCTCAGAATTGCTGAAAGCGCAGATCAACCTCAGAGACCTCGGGAACCCACCTCCTGTGTTGCAGAAATCTTCGGAGTCCTTCAGGAGCTTCGTAGATGCAAACTGGTCAGATGCGTTTAGGTGCCTGCTCAGCAGGGGAGTAACTTCTTTACTCCAAGGGAGATTCTTCAGTCATCCAGCGTTGTGCAGATCGTCGAAGTACTTGGTTTCTGTAGCAGAGTTTAGTCCAGGTAATATCTAAAGTCCTGTAGTCAGGGGTTCCTACTTTATACCCAAGGAAGGGGTAGGACAAACTCTGGGGACCCACCTATGGGAGGGTCAGGACAGAGGGGCGGCTACACCCATGTCCTTTGTCCAGTTTCGCGCCAGAGCAGGAGCAAATGGCTCCTGCAACCGGTTTGAGCTGGACTATGCACAGGGACACCAAATGTGCCCCCAGTGCAGACATCAAAGCACTCTCAGAGTGCACCCACCCAGCCCCAATACACTAAAGTCTGTCTGGGAGGTGGTCACACCTCCCTGTGACAGGAAACCTATTGTCAAACCTTCCCCTGCCGGAGTTTCGTCCAGCAGCAGGAGGGCAGACTCTTGTCTGTGGCTGGCAGCATCCATTTTGTGATGCCAGGGTCAAGAAAGCTGGTACCGGGTGTACCGGTGTTGTAATATTTCTCCCTCTAGGAGGGTGGAATCATACCTCCCACACCAGCTACTGGTGTGGAGGTATGATTCCAAGGTGTTTGACACCAAACACGACATGTTTCCATGCAGCCGTTTTAAAGTTAGCATTTATTGCAAGGTTATAATGCACTTAAGTATATATGGTTGGCTGCATCACAGACAACCCCGGAAAAGAGGTTCCGAAGGCTGCAGAGGGGCTCTGCTCATGCATGAGCACCCTCTCACATAAAACCCAGCACCCTGCCTTCAGGATTGATAAGGCCTGTCATAGGGGTGACTGATAGGTTTATATGTGCAGTGGTTAGGATAGATATAGTGAACCTATATCTAAGTAAGGGGTGCATGCACCACCTTACACAGGCTGCTGTAGCAGACCTGTTGTGTCATTTTAAATGGTCTCTCAGGGGTGGCATAATACATGCTGCAGCCCCTGGGAGGCCTCTGGGGTACCTAGGCCCTGGGTACATAGTATACCATATACTAGGGACTTATAAGGGTACCCCAGAATCCAATCTGGAGTGTACCTAAAGTACATGCAATGAATTTAGAGGAGAAAGCAGCTAGACTGGGGTCCTGAATAGCAGGATCCCAGTCAGACTAAGTCGAAAACAGTGAAACATCAGCAAAAAGTGGGGGTAACTATAAGAAGCAGATCCTACTCTCCTACAGGGGACACTGAAGTTTTTCTCAGCGGTTCTAACTGTGAAAGTGCTTTAAGTGGATCTCTAGTTTGCAAAGACATTTCGCTTCACGGAGCCTGTAATGCTTCAGTTGCTAACTTGTCCTGTCATTTGAAGGGTTCCCCAGCTGCCGTGATTTGTCCGGTATTCGAACTGCTCTCAAATGGGAGATATTTGATGCTGAACAATCGAGGCTGTTGTGGGATGGTACCAGGTATCGCATATCTAGTCACAGTAAGTTCCAGGGTTACTTGTTGTATGCAAGTATTGTTTCCACCGACCCACACAGTTAGGGAGGCAACGCATTGGCCTTCATTGAATGTTTCCTTTATACGGTTTGATTCTCTGAGCAGACTGAAAGCTATGCTTTTACAGAAAGATGTGGCCTTAACCTCAGCCCGAGAGACTTTTGATCTCCAGGTTGCAAGGTCTTCATCTGAGATACAGGCACTAGTTCGTACGAACTTCCCACTCCATTTCGGGGAAATGGTTCATCGTATCTTTAAAATGTCTGATACGAGGGGGATCGTGCACCTATTTAAAAGCATAGGTTCTGGACTATTGAGCACCTCTCAGACAATCTTCGGAGTTATTCCAGCATTCATACACTCTGAATTGGGAAGCGTTTTTGGAGGGATTCCGCTGGTCCTACTACTTGTAGTGGGTATCCTGGTTTTAATTTTCCTGCTTCGCAATGGACAGCCCAGTTCATTGAGGGATGAAAAAGGCACTGCTGGTGCGACGTTGCTGTAAAAGCATGGTACTCCATCTGGGCACACCTCGACTTCAGGAGCTAAGTGAGCATTGGTTCCTCTCGTTCAGACCAGTCTGGGTTGACTGCATCTTGCCTGTACTCCGCTGCCTATTCTGCGGATACGAATGCGTGTTGGACATATTTCTAACCCTTCCATCGGTTGCGCCACCGGACAAAGACGTAGGACTGGACTCCTTAAAGGCCCACGTGTATCAGTGTCCTCAGCGTATTCCCATGTTGATGACAGCATTTTTAGAGGCTCCACAGGATGCTTCAGCTCCTATCGGAACAGACAACAGCTCTACAACAAGCTAACTGGTTTTGAGTGTTTCCTCAGCGGCTGCTGTGGGAACTGAAGAAAATCACCTTTGCTCCATTGACCTGATACAAGATGTGTTACAGGGACCGTCGTCTGTGAATGCAAGCAACAGTGATGTTGCGTCTCCCACACAGGACACAAACATTTGGCTCTCCGTGTGATGGGAACAATTTGGCCCTTTTTTGCAAAACAAGCCAAATTGAAATGCGAAACATCGCTTTGTTTTATTTTTTCTGCTCTCACTGAGCACCATGGCTTTGGGCGTGCTCAGTCAGTCTGATCATATATTGACTCTTTTAGTGGATTTATAGAGCTTTTTTGAATTTTAATAAGATCGTTTCTACATATACCATGTTTTTAGACACTGGTTTTATGACAAAGTTTTTATGCTTTTTATCAGGCATATTTTAGCATTAGTTGACCTTATCGACCTTCGGATGAGGAGTGGGTGGTATGTCTCCAATCTAGGCCTAAATAGCTAAATGACCGTTCACCTACATTTGTCCTACCTTGCTCTGCATAACGGTTCTGATACTGACCTTTTACAAAGTTATGTGCTGAATAAATGTCGATCGGTTTCCTTGAAACTAGCTTCATTTATTATGCATGAGGATTCTTAGAAAAGCCCCTTGCACATGACTTACATAACAGGATTAACCTACTTTGTGTAAAAGTCATGGTCATCTTCATCCTAGGGTGAAAGAACTACTTTGCAAAATTGCAGGTATTGATTTAGGCTCATTTACATAATTGTACTCACAACATATCGATTGTGTTAGGAACCCCAAGGCTATCTTTATGGTATGAAAGAACGATACCTTCACTAGATAGACAGAGGAGAAGCTTCCACGCTGACACAAGACACTGAGGTCCCGGCCTGCAGACGCTCCAGCACGCAGTGGTCTGACATCCCTTGCGGGGTGTCCAACTCGAGACCAAGACGGGGTCCTTCGCTCTCTCCCATCAGGTAATGGGGTTGGCTCTTTCCTAGGGGATTCTTGGCTTCACACCCACATACATGTTAGGTACACTTAGGTAGGGTTTGCATCGTAGGAGTATGCTTGATTACTGTCATGTCTATATGCCTGCATATATTCACTGTTTTAGCACCATGGTAGAATTGCACAAGTTACTAACTTGTGTAACGATATATCTGTAAGAGACAGTAGTTAGTGATAGATTCCTTACCTTAGAATATCCCCAGGCGTCAGGCTGGATCCGGAAAAGTTTTGCGTAGCAGTACCCTTGCGCGTCGGTAGGCGGCGTCGTGCGGCTCCGCGTCCGTCGTCGGCGTCGTGATCGCCGGGATGACGTCGCGGGCAGTACTTAGACGCCGCCCCTGCGCGCTGACGTCAGTTCTGTACACGACTTTCCGCGCCAGGAACGCAGAGCCATGCAAGAAGCTGACACAGGTGTCTGAAAAATACTAGGGCCCTGAAAGGGATGTCCTTAACCCTAGAAATCAGTTCGCAGAACGGGAGGATGGGTGGGGCGGTAGGAATCTATCACTAACTACTGTCTCTTACAGATATATCGTTACACAAGTTAGTAACTTGTGCATCTGAAAGAGACACGTTAGTGATAGATTCCTTACCTTAGAATAGATACCCCAGCAATACCAACCCCGGTGGTGGGTCTGCGAACAAAGATCAGACAAGGAAGTCCTGGAGGACAGAACGGCCAAAGAAGCCGTCCCTCCGGACCTGACTGTCAAGGCAGTAATGCTTAGTAAACGTGTGCAGCGAGGCCCACGTAGCTGCCTGACAGATAACCGGCAGCGGAACACCGCGGCCCAAGGCCGTGGTAGCAGCCGTTGCCCTGGTGGAATGGGCACGCAGCCCAACAGGAGGCTCCTTCTTAGCCAAAGAATAGCAGGTCTTGATGCACAAGGTAACCCAGCGGGAGATGGTCCTCTTGTGCACCGCCCGACCTTTTTGGCGCCCACGTAGCCAACAAAGAGCTGGTCATCCACCCGGAAGTGTTTTGTGCGGTCGATATAGAAGGAGAGCGCACGTTTTGGGTCCAGACGGTGGAGCCTCTCTTCCTCTCTGGAAGGATGCGGAGGCGGAAAGAAGGTGGGCAAAGTGATGGTCTGCCCAATGTGGAAAGCAGTAACCACCTTTGGCAAAAAGGACGGACGCGTCCGAAGAACAACCTGGTCTGGATGAACAGACAGAAAGGGAGGTTTGCAAGAAAGAGCCTGGAGCTCACTCACCCGCCGAGCGGAGGTGATGGCCACCAGAAAGGCTGCCTTTAGAGTCAGAAGACGAAGAGGACAGTTATGCAGAGGCTCAAAGGGAGCGCACATTAAAAAGGTAAGAACCAAGTTCAAGTCCCACTGAGGCAGTACAAACGGAACAGGAGGGAAGAGGTGAGTAATGCCTTTTAAGAACCTGTTAACAACAGGGGACTTGAAAAGGGAGGGCTGATCAGGGAGCCTGAGGAAGGCCGAGATAGCACAAAGATAACCCTTGATGGTACCCAGGGCAGAACCCTGTTGGGCCAGAGAGAGAAGGAACAGAAGGACCTCAGAAAGAGGGGCAGAAAGGGGATCCACAGCCTTTGCTGTGCACCATGCCACAAATTTGTTCCACCTGCAGGCGTATACCACCTTAGTGGAGGGACGCCTGGCTGCCAGAATCACATCACAAACTTCGGGAGGCAAGTCGAAAGGAATCAACTGCCGCCGCTCAATCTCCACGCAAGCAGGTGTAGACTGGACAGGTTCGGGTGGAGGACAGTCCCCTGCTGCTGCGACAGAAGATCCTCCCGAAGAGGCAGACGGATCGGGGGATCTATGCTCATATTGAGTAGCTCGGGATACCAAACTCTTCGAGCCCAGTCCGGAGCCACAAGAATGACTTGGGCCCGGTCGTGCCGAATCTTCTTCAACACTTTGGGTAGAAGTGGTATAGGCGGAAAGGCGTACAACAGACCGCAACTCCACTCGCGACGAAAAGCGTCGCCGAGCGAGTGCCGCCTTGGAAATTCCAACGCGCAGAACTGATGACATTGCGCGTTCTCTTTGGTGGCGAATAGATCTAACCAAGGCTCTCCCCACTGTAGAAAGAGTCCTTGCGCCACTTCCGAGTGAAGACGCCATTCGTGATCCATCATGCACCTGCGGCTGAGTTCGTCCGCCCTGGCGTTCAGAGAACCTGCCAGGTGTTGAACCATCAGGAACATGCCCTGATGTTCCAGCCATGTCCAGAGGCGCAGAGCCTCCTGACAAAGGGTCCAAGACCCCACCCCGCCCTGTTTGTTGCAGTACCACATGGCGGTGGTGTTGTCTGTGAACACCTGCACTACCTTCCCTTTGACAGAGGGAAGGAATGCCTTGAGTGCAAGCCGGATCGCCCGGAGCTCCAGAAGGTTGATATGGAGCCGGGACTCCGCCGGAGACCAGAGGCCTCTGATCTCCGCCTCTCCCAAGTGACCGCCCCATCCCAGAAGGGACGCGTCCGTCACAACTGTATGCTCTGGCTGGGGAAGGGAGAGGGATCTGCCCATGACCCATTGCCGGTTCGAGAGCCACCACTGCAACTGTTTTGCAGTCCCCTCCGAGATCTGGACGTGATCGGACAGGTTGCCCTGGTGCTGCGCCCACTGGAACTTCAGGTCCCACTGCAGAGCCCGCATATGCCATCTGGCATGATTGACCAGCAGGATGCAGGAGGCCATGAGGCCCAGCAGCCTCAGGGTCATCCTTACCGAAACCCAGGATAAAGGCCGAAAGATCGGAATCATAGCCTGAATATCCCGGACTCGCCGTTCGGGAGGATAGGCCCGAAACTGCGTCGTGTCCAGAACTGCTCCGATGAAAAGGAGCTGTGGAGAAGGAATCAGATGCGACTCGGCACATTGATGGAGAACCCCAGCGAGTGCAGGAGTTCGGCCGTAGTCTGGAGGTGGGAGACGACTGCCTGGGACGAGCCCGCCTTCAGCAGCCAGTCGTCGAGGTAGGGGAAGACTGAAACCCCTGCCCGGCGCAGATGAGCCGCGACCACCGCCATCACTTTCGTGAACACCCGAGGGGCACTTGTAAGGCCAAAGGGGAGCACGGTGAACTGAAAATGCTCGTGGCCTACCGTGAACCGAAGGTAACGCCGGTGGGCCGGCAGGACGGGGATGTGGAAATATGCGTCCTGCAAGTCCAACGCTACCAACCAGTCTCCAGGGTCGAGGGCAGTCAAGACCTGAGCTAGGGTGAGCATCTTGAACTTCTCCTTCCGGAGGAAGCGATTGACGTTCCGGAGGTCCAAGATAGGGACGCATGTCCTCCTTGTCCTTTTGGGCACCAGAAAGTAGTGGGAGTAGCAACCACGCCCTACTTCTGGGGTCGGAACATGCTCGATGGCCCTCTTGGTCAAGAGGGCCGTGACTTCCTTCTGTAGAAGCACCAAGTGATCCCCTGACATGCGGTGGAGTTGAGGTGGCATGGCTGGGGGTGGTCTCGAAGGGGAGGGAGTAGCCCCTTCGGACAATGTCCAAGACCCACCTGTCCGAGGTGATGGTGCGCCAGTGGGGAAGGTGATGGCGGACCCTGCCCCCTACTGGCGTGCCGTGCACCTGAAAGGAGGGACTAGGAGGGCTTGGAGGCCGCGGACGGGTTGGAGGTGGTGGCCTGACCCGCACGCTGGTTGCCCGATCCGCCACGGCGGAATCCACGTCCTCGGCCACGCGAAGACGCCTGCTGCGCGGGCCGGTGGCTGGGCTGCTGACGTGAAGGGGCGCCCCTACCGTGGCCACGATAGGGGCGAAAAGCAGAAGGCAGCGGAGGGCGTGTAGCAGAAAGGCCCAGGGACTTGGCAGTAGCCCGTGAGTCCTCAAAGCGCTCCAACGCATGGTCTGCTTTGGACCCAAAAGACCGACTCCATCAAAGGGCATGTCCATGAGAGTATTCTGGACATCCCCTGAAAAACCAGTGGTTCTCAGCCAGGCGTGGCGACGGAGCGCCACCGTCGTTGCAATCGACCTGCCCAGCGAGTCGGCGGTGTCAAGGCCACAACGGATAGTGTATTTGGCCGCATCCCTTCCTTCCGCAATGGCGCGGGAAAGCAGTGCCTGGACCTCCTCAGGGCACTGGGGCAAAACATCCGCCACCGAATCCCACAGAGAGTGGGTATAGCGGCCCAAAAGACAAGCGGTGTTAACGGACCGCAAGCCAGCACTGGAGGAAGAAAAACCTTTCTTCCCAAACTGATCCAGGCGTTTGGATTCCCTATCCGGAGGAGCGGTAGGGAAGGCGGTTTGGGAAGCGGAGGCTTGGACAACCAAGCTCTCAGGAGTGGGGTGGACAGAAAGAAACAGGGGGTCGCCCGGAGCGGGGCGATGGCGTCGTGACACGTTCCGATCCACAGGAGCCCCTGTGTTGGGCTTGGACCAGGCGCCCAAAAGAACGTCTGTGAGGGCGTCGTTAAACGGCAGCACAGTCTCCGCAGAGGAGGCTGCCGGCTGAAGCACCTCTGTCAAGATGTTAGGCTTGACCGTCAAAGTAGGGAGCTGGAGACGTAAGGCCCCAGCAGCCCTACGCAACACCGTACCAAAATTGGCCCCCTCCTCCGTAGCCACGGGAGGAGACAGCATGCCAGTGTCAGGAGAAGTATCCAGACCACTGGCCTCCCCTAGACTCTCTGTCCAGTCCTCATCATACTGACAGTTGCGAGTCAGAGGGTCATCAGACCCCTCCCAGTCCTCCTGGTCCTCCTCTGGTTCAAAATAAGGAGGAGGAGGGACATTTGGGACCCAAGGGCCCATCGGCGCCGGAGCCGGCGTCGAGCGACGTCGCTCCGGGTCCATGTCCGGAGCCGGAAGGAACTGGGGGACGACGCCGCCCGGAGCCCAGGGCGGCGTCGAGAACGGCACCGGAGACATCGGCGCCGGCGGAGGTGTCGTGAGGTCGACCGGCGTCGATGGGGGTTGTGGAGCCGGGATCGAGGCCGGGGCCGAAGCCGGAGCCGGGATCGAGGCTGGAGTCCCGGGCGACGCCGGGGCCGGAGCCGCCGGCGACGCCGGAGCAACCCCATCAGGGCCCGCGGGGCCCGAAGGCGCACCGGAGGGGCCTGAAGGGGCGGGCCATGGCCGACAGGAACTCCTGTACCTTGGCCGGATCCGCCCCCGAACCCGGGAAGGGCGGGTATGACGGGGGCGACTCCACAGGCAAGTCCGGGGCCGCGGGGGCGGGGACGGTGCCGGGAGGGGCCTCAGCCGAGTCGCGAGACCGGCGAGGCGAAGTCCGAGAGCGACGATGCTTCTTGGACTTCTTGTGCTTAGACTTACCGGACGAAGAAGACTTCGACGCCGACGACCGGTGTGCACTCCGCGAGCGACCCCTGGACCTCTCACGCGACCGGGGCCTCCGTGGAGCCGAATGCCGGGCCTCGAGGAGCTTTCGAGACCGCTCTCGCAAAGCTTTCGGGTTGAGGGCCTGGCATTCGGGACAAGACTCGGTGTCGTGGCCTCGGCCGAGGCAGAAGAGACACTCCCAATGCGGGTCGGTGACGGACATCATCCGCGCACAGGCGCCGCATCGCTTGAAGCCGGGCATCCCTACGACACCTTAAAGATGGAAAAAACAGTGAAAAAATCACCAAAAAGTATGGTCAAAAATTGACCAGGGCACTGCTCTTCCCGGATCTGCGCTTGCTGGCGCGGAAAAAGAAGAACTGACGTCAGCGCGCAGGGGCGGCGTCTAAGTACTGCCCGCGACGTCATCCCGGCGATCACGACGCCGACGACGGACGCGGAGCCGCACGACGCCGCCTACCGACGCGCAAGGGTACTGCTACGCAAAACTTTCCGGATCCAGCCTGACGCCTGGGGATATTCTAAGGTAAGGAATCTATCACTAACGTGTCTCTTTCAGATCTACCTTTTATTTACTCTGTTTGTGCTTGTAATCTTATACAATTGCTTCTGTCTAATGATTGTCGCAGCAAACATGTTTTATACTAGAATGACATTGGTTCAATAAATGCTTATTGAAAACGTCCCCACCGTTTATTCTGTGCATCTCTCGGAGACCAAGTGAGCACGATTGACTGAGCGAAAAGTACTGTACTGTTTCCACGATCCCTGAAGGATCAAGGATTGTCATGTTCGATAGTTGTCAGAAACTATTCGCTCCTTGGTAATGTTAGGGAGCTTATTGTGGCACTGTGAGCTAGTTGGTCTAAAGGCTAACATATCCTTTGGGGGAATCAGTCTAGACACCAATCCCTCAGTTTATGTTGTCTAAACGTGCAGATCCTATGTATTTTTAGGAACTTCACGACACCAGTGTGCAGATTTTCCAGATTGGGATCTTGTTAGATGAAAGAGACCATACTGCAGAACAGGGAGGTGGGAGGGCAGTAAGGAATCTGCAAATAGAAAGGATATTCGCCAGAAAGAGCAATACAGAAGGTAAGTAACTTGTTCTTCTGACGGATACTTCTAACTGCAGCTTCCTCACTTGTGAATAGATACTAAAGCTGTACCTTTCAAGGTCGTGGATCTGTGGAATGGCTCAAACTATAAAGTCCTGCAGGACCAAACAGCCCTGACTATCGAGACAGTACTGCTTCAAGAATGTGTGCGCGGATGCCCACGTAACCACCTGACAGATATCTAGGACAGGCACTCCATGTGCCAATGCAGTGGCAGCAGCCTTGAGTCTGGTGAAGTGAGCCCTTATGCATTCTGGAGGCTGTATCTTAGCTAGTACATAGCACGTCTTAAGCAGAAGACTATCCATCGAGTGATGGTCCATTTATGCACTAGCTTGCCATCCTGTGCCCGAGAGAACCCACAAAGAGCTGATGATCCAGCCAGTGTTCTTTGGTACGATCAATGTAAAACCTTACTTCTGGTCCAACCGATATAGTCTCTCTTTCTCTTTTGAGGGTTGAGGCAGAGAAAAGAAGGTTGGAAGCATGATGGCTTTTCCAATATTAAAAGGCATCACCACCTTTGGGTGAAGCCAAGCTCGAGTCACTAGTTTGTCCTTGTGGCTCACTGTGAACTGCAAGTAGCATTTGTAGGACTGCAAAACAGGGATGTGAAAATAAGCGCCCTACAGGTTGAATACCACAATTCACTCTCCAGGATCTAGGGCATAAAGACCAAGCAGAGAGCCCCTGAGAAAAATGAATGACGGGGGTGGATCCAGGGAAATCTAGACCACAATCCCGAACAACACCTCCTACCCCACGCATTTACAATTGCATACTTCTACTATTAGGTATTTGTTTCAAACATCTATGTTGAGCCCAACATGTGATATACATACACTTAATGTATTTTTAATTTCCTTATTATTAATTATTTTTTCTGATAACATATTTCTTTTGATGCAAACACTTCTTGTATGTACAATAAGTATTGCATAACAATCTACAAAAATATATTTAAAGATTACTTCTACAAGGCTACACAAATCCTTCTCCACACAGCATAGTATTAAAAATTCAACCAGCATTCATACATGTACTCAGTCATGGATCAAGCACACTACAATCACATCCAACCATCACAGCCAAAGAAACGAACTTGTAGGGGGGCGAAAAAGAACAGCAGGGTGTAGCCCCATAGGCCAATCTGTAGGATTCATTTGTTGGCTGTAATTTGTTGCAGCCCCTGCAGGAAGTGGCTAATTCTGCCTCCTACTGGATGGCGGTGTGCTGGTTTGACTCCCTGTCAAGGAGCGTGGGTTAACTCTACTGTACCATTAGGCTTTCGGGTATTGGATGCTGTGTTAGGAAATCTGGATCTCCTAGAGCAGGTCTATGGTTTCGGGTGACCGGTCGGTTGACTTGGGACCAGAACATGATTTAACCCAAGTGCCCAGCAGTGTGTCAGTGAAGGCTTCATTTAAGGGCAACAGAGGTTCAATAGGTGCCTGACTAGGGTGTAGGGCCTCTGTCAAAAAGTTTGTGTTTATCTCCATAGAGGTGAGGTCAAGGTCCACAGCAGCTCTCTGGATGAGTTTGTAGCAAATGAAGTGCGTTCCTCTGTAGGTGGCCCAGGGGGGAAACCAGGCATTGTGTAGGTTCATGTACCAGTTGTCTTCATCGTAGGGTGGGTCAGTCTTCACCATCCCAACCATTGTTGTCTCCATAAGACTGGCTCTGATCATAGGCTTAGCCAAAAAGTTGGAGTAATGTCTGTAAGCGACTGTGCAACAGTGGAACTGTGTCTTAAGGATTCAGTTGAGGCTGTGCCACATCAAGATTGGACATGGCCTTGGTTGAGGTTAAGACGATGCCAGCTCGGTGTCAGACACCACAGTAAGTTGTCGGTCTTCTTCCGGAACCAGTGGTGTTGGTGCTGGCATCAATGTTTGAGGAACCGGTGCAGATTTTGATACCGGGTTCAGACGCTGGCACGAAACCCAAAGTGGGTTCAAGGGGCCCAGATAGTGCAGAGGATGAACCCGAAAGTTGTAACCTGACTGGGAGTCTCTGCAGATCCTTGGGCCTGAAGGTGCAACAGAAGGAGCCGCAAGTGTGCAAAGATGTGCAGCATAGACTCTCGAAAGGCCTCGACCCGCTGCAATGTTGTTGATGGACACAGAAACTTGGGGTGCATCAGGACCAGAGATGGAATTGGCTCCTTGTTGAAATGGGAGCAAAACCTGGAGCCACGGTGATGCTCTCACATTTTCTCTGGAGAAAGAGAGTGGCGAAAAGGGTCTGAATCCCACTTGGACTTCTTATGTTTCGTCTTCTACTTACCTGAAGACTTCGACAGCGAGGAAAAACTGCCTCTGGAACAACCTGCAGAGTGGGGCAGGGGAAGTGAGTCCTCAACTACAACTTCAACTTGAAGACGGACCAGTGTGGAGCTTTCCGATGTTTCGCCATGTACAGCTTCACCTCATGCTCTCAGCTGTTCTTAGGGTTCATCTGGGGGCAGTCTTCGCAGGCCTTGGTGTCTCCTATGATGATCCTAAGCACCAGAGGCTGGTGGTGATCAGTCACAGACAGAAATTTTCAACAGTCCCTGTAAGTTTTTAATCCTTCATTTTAGAGGCTGATACCCCTTGCATACTGGAAAAATATTTTGGAAAGCATTTCTTTACTCGGTGAAGAAAGAAGGAGAGGAGCTCCAGATCTACTCTGAAGGCACAAAAAGAAATTAACTGATGTCAGCACTTTTGCTGGGGCTTATAAGGGGCTCTGTTCGTTACTTCTGGTGTGGACCAGTGTCGACATAGAGTCGCATGGTTCCACTTACCAGTGTGCAGGAACAATGCTTTTGAGTTTTCCAGATCCAGTGTGGTACCTGGGGGAAATACACAGGGTGAGGAATCTGCGATTAGAAGTATCCATCAGAATGCCAGCGTAACATTAATCAGAGGACTGAAACAAAGAAAATTACATTGACTTACAGACAAAACTTCCACATGTCTCTGCTTATTTTATAGACGTCATAAGATGCTATGGCCTCAATATTTAGCGAAGTGTTTTTCAAAGAGAGGTGATCTTGATCAATCATGCATGAATGGGAAAACGTGGGAGGAAGATGTTTCTTACATACAGCAACCAAACAGTCAAATGGTTCAGTAGGTGATCTACATATGAGGTCATCACATTAGTGTTTACATGTCTGTGTATAAAACTCACCTGTTCTGTTAACTCCTTCTCCTTTATGTTACTTTGATCATTCTGCAAATAATAAGCATCCTACTGCCTAGATATGTTTTACTTATCTACAAAAACATGTTTTCCATGTAGCATATTTTTCTAACACATTTTCTATTAATCTAAGATCTCCAGCTTAGAAAAAACACAAGCCAAAATCTTAACCAATTACCATTCTCAATCAACCGAGCACTGATAGAGTTGGAAAGGGAGGACTAGTCTATGATCATGTAGCAAAAATGGAATCAGCTGGACCTTTTTCTTTCTATGTATGTTATATTCCTACCTCATTGTTTCCTGGTTGAAGCCATGTTGCTGGTAGGAAGAGAGTAGACTGAGGGCCAATGTCCCAGTAGCGACCAAGGTTCCGTTGGTTAACAAACACAACACCCTTTCGCCACCCCTGCAAAGATGAAAGGTGCAATTAATCCATGAAAGGAGTACTACATAAAGAGGTAAGGTCAGGAAAAAGAAGAAAAACTTTATGTATGACAAAAGTCCCCGATTCATAATTCTTAGCGGAGAGGATAAACCTCAGACTATACATAAATAAAAAAGTTACTTACCTGCAGTAAGCCTCTTTCTGGTGGATACTCTATCTACCTGCAGATTCCTCTACTGTAGAACAATCGCTGGCATCAAACTGAATCTGGAAACTTCAAAGCTCTCACATCACTGGTAGTGATGCTGGCTTCGGACAATGGCAAAATTGACATCAGGTAACATCCCCGGAGACATATAGCGCCCAACCCGGCTGAACGACTTCAGTTTCCATCCTTTTCTACCCCTCATCAAGGCGAGCTGACAGACTGACATTGATAGAGTAGCGCAGGCCCAAAACATAAATTGGAATCTTATTAACTTTCTCTACAATAGATCCATCAAACAGGGAGGCGGGTGGGTCTGTGCGGAATCTGCAGGTAGATTGAGTATCCACCAGAAAGACTGTTACCGCAGGTAAGTAACTATTTCATCGGATGGACACTTCTACCTGTAAAATCCTCACCTGCAGAACAGATTTCCGAGCGATACCTTGCCCCTGGAGAAGGGTTGATGGATGGTTAGACAAGGAAATCCTCTAACACACATCTGGCAAAGTGACTGTCCCTACACATATCAGAATCCATGCAGTAGTGCTTGGAAAAAGCGTGTAGAGAGGCTCATGTCTCCGCCTTGCAGATCTCTGTGAAAGGAATGCCTCTGGTGAAGGAAGACGTGGTGGATTTGGCTCTGGTGGAACGGGCTTTGATTCCTTCTGGAGGGTCTTTCTTGGCCAAAGAGTAGCAGGTCTTAATGCCGAGGATGTTCCATTTGGAAAAAATTATTTTCTGCACAGCTTTACATTTTTTGGCATCTCAGTATCCAACAAAGAAAAGGTCATCCAGTTATGTGTCCTTGGTACAATCCAGATAGTAGTTACCCGCTTGCCTAGGATCCAATCAATGTAACCACTCCTTCTTCTTAGTGGGATGGGGGAGGGTAAACGGTTGGGAGGGTGATTAAATGACCCAAGTGGAAGGGGGACATCACTTTTGGAGTGAAAGCAGGCCTGGTTTGCAACACTAACTTTTCGGGCTAGAAAGAGATAAAAGGGGGACCACAGCTAAGAGCTTATGACTCACTCACCCGTCTGATTGAATAGCCATCAATAACAAGATTTTAAGGGTCAACTTCTTCAGGCGGCAACTATGCGGGGGCTCAAATTGAGTCCACATAAGAAAAGTCACAACCAAATTAAAATCCCACTAGGGCACAGTAAATGGAGTAGTGGGATATATGTTTGTCTATCGTTTCAAAAAACGCATAACAATGGGGTACATGTAAAGGGACAGCTGGTCCGGCAGACGGAAGAATGCAGACAGAGCAGCCAAATACACCTTGGCAGTTCCTATCGCACAACCACTCTGAGGAAGAAAAGGGAGCATACTGCAGGAGCTGTGACAGCTTATCCTGCAAGGGGTCCACATTATTGTCTGCACACCATGCAACAAAGTTTAACCATCTGGCAGCATAAGGAGACTTGGTGGAGAGGGGACAAGCTGACAAGGTACCATCCACCACCACCGGTAGAAGCTGAAAGGAACTCAGTTGTCTCCACTCAATCTCCAAGCATGAAGCCTTGGAGATTGAGCTGGGGAACCATTCCCCCGACTGAAAGAGAAGGTCTGGCCTGAAGAACAAGTTACTTACCTTCAGTAACAATATATCTGTAAGAGACATATATTAGTTATGGATTCCTCACCTTAGAATTACCCCCAGGCGTCAGACTGGATCCGGAGAATTTTTCTTCAGCAGTACCCCTGCGCGTCGGTAGGTGACGTCGGTCGACTCCGCGTTCGTTGTTGGTGTCGTGGTCGCCGGAATGACGTTGCGGTATCTACTTAGACGCCGCCCCTGCGCGCTGACATCAGTTCTTTACACGACATTCCACGCCAGAAGCGCAGAGCCATGCAAGACACTGACCACTGGTGCACAAAACTAGGGCCCTGAAAGGGAGTCCCTTACCCTAGAAGTCAGTTTGCAGAACGGGGAGGATGGGTGGGGCGGTGAGGAATCCATAACTAATATATGTCTCTTACAGATATATCGTTACCGAAGGTAAGTAACTTGTTCATCTGAAAGAGACTATTAGTTATGGATTCCTCACCTTAGAATAGATACCCCAGCAATACCAACCCCGGAGGTGGGTCTGCGAAATAAGTTCACACCAGAAAGTCCTGGAGAACTGAACGGCCAAAGAAGCCGTCTCTACAGACTTGGCTGTCCAGGCAGTAGTGTTTAGTAAACGTGTGGAATGAAGCCCACGTAGCTGTCTGGCAGATGTCATGAAGGGGGACTCCACGTTCCAAAGCAGTAGTGGCGGCTGTTGCCCTGGTGGAATGGGCGCGCAACCCCACTGGAGGCTCCTTTTTCGCTAAGGAATAGCAGATTTTGATGCAAAGGATGACCCATCGAGATATGGTCCGTTTTTGCACGGCCCGACCATTCTTGGCGCCCACATAGCCAACAAAGAGCTGGTCATCCACCCGGAATTGCTTTGTGCGATCCAGATAGAATGAAAGCGCACGTTTTGGATCCAGACAGTGGAGCCTCTCTTCCTCTTTAGAAGGAGGCGGAGGCGGGAAGAAGGTGGGCAAAGTGGTGGTCTGTCCTATGTGGAAAGAGGTAACCACTTTGGTAAGGAAAGGAGGCCTAGTGAGAAGGACAACTTTGTCCGGATGAACAGCCAGGAAAGGAGGTTTGGAAGAAAGAGACTGAAGCTCACTCACCCTGCGAGCAGAGGTGATGGCAACCAAAAAGGCAGTTTTAAGTGTCAGCCGTCTGAGAGGACAGTTATGTAGCGGCTCGAAAGGAACGCACGTAAGATAGGTCAGAACCAGGTTCAAGTCCCACTGGGGCATTATGAAAGGAATTGGAGGATACAAGTGAGTAATGCCCTTAAGGAAGCGATTTACAATAGGGGACTTGAAAAGAGAAGGCTGGTCAGGAAGCCGAAATGAACGAAAGATAGCCTTTTAGAGTGCCCAGAGCAGAGCCCTGCTGGGCCAAAGAAAGAATGAAGAGGAGAACCTCTGAAAGGGGAGCAGAAAGGGAATCCACAGCCTTTGCTGCGCACCATGCCACAAACTTGTTCCATCTACAGGCGTATACCGTTTTGGTGGAGGGACGCCTGGTTGCCAAGATAACGTTACGGACTTTCAGGTCGAAAGCTGTCAACTGTCGCCGCTCAATCTCCACGCAAGGTGGTGGAGGCTGGACAGGTTCGGGTGGAGGACCGTCCCCTGCTGCTGTGACAGAAGATCCTCCCGAAGGGGCAGTCTGACCGGAGGATCGATGGCCATCTGCAAGAGCTCGGGATACCAGACTCTTCGTGCGCAGTCCGGGACCACAAGAATGACTTGGGCCCGGTTGCGCTTGATCTTCTTCAGCCCTCTGGGTAGAAGTGGTATAGGCGGAAAGGCGTATAGAAGACCTCAACTCCACTCGTAACGAAAAGCGTCGCCTAGCGAGTGCCGCCTTGGAAATTCCAACGCGCAGAACTATTGACATTGCACGTTCTCTTCAGTGGCGAATAGATCTAACCAAGGCTTTCCCCACTGCTGAAAGAGACCTTGCACCACCTCCAAGTGAAGACGCCATTCGTGATCCATCATGCACCGGCGGCTGAGTTCGTCCGCCCTGCCGTTCAAAGAACCTGCCAGGGGTTGAACCACCAGGGACAAGCGCTGATGTTCAAGCCACTTCCAGAGACGAAGTGCCTCCTGACATAGGGTCCACGACCCCACCCCGCCCTGTTTGTTGCAGTACGACATGGCGGTGGTGTTGTACGTTAACACCTGCACTACTCTCCCTTTGACAGAAGGAAGGAATGCCTTCAGTGCAAGACGGATTGCCTGAAGCTCCAGAAGGTTGATGTGGAGCCCGGACTCTGCCAGAGACCAGAGGCCTCTGATCTCCGCCTCCCTCATGTGGCCGCCCCATCCCAGAAGTGATGCATCTGTCACCACTGAGAACTATGGCTGGGGAAGGGAGAGGGACCTGCCGTTGACCCAATCCTGGTTCGTTAGCCACCACTGCAATTGATGTACAGTGCCCTCCGAGATCTGGACGCAATCGGAAAGATTCCCCTGATGCTGTGCCCACTGGAACCTCTGCAGAGCCCGCATATGCCTCCTGGCATAGTCCATGGCATAGTCGACCAGCAGGATGCAGGAGGCCATGAGGCCCAGTAGCCTCAGGGTCACTCTGACCGAAACCCGGGATGGAGGCTGAAAGATCGGAATCATAGCCCAAATATCCCGGACTCGCTGCTCGGGAGGATAAGCCCGAAACTGCGCTGTGTCCAGAACCGCTCCGATGAAAAGGAACTTCTGAGAGGGAATCAGGTGTGACTTCGGCACGTTGATGGTGAACCCCAGCGAATGCAGGAGGTCAGTCGTAGTCTGGAGGTGGGAGACGACAGCCTGGGGCGAACCCGCCTTCAACAGCCAGTCGTCAAGATAGGGGAAGACTGGAACCCCTGATCTGCGCAGATGAGCTACGACCACCGCCATCACTTTCGTGAACGCCCAAGGGGCGCTGGTAAGGCCAAATGGGAGCACGGTAAACTGAAAGTGCTCGTGGCCTATTGTGAACCGAGCTAACGCCTGTGAGCCGGCAGGACGGGGATGTGAAAATAAGCGTCCTGCAAGTCCAACGCTACCATCCAGTCTCCAGGGTCGAGGGCAGACAGGACCTGAGCCAGTGTCAACATTTTGAACTTCTCCTTCCGGAGGAAGCGGTTGACGTTCCTGAGATCCAAGTTAGGACGCAGGCTCTTGTCCTTCTTGGGCACCAGAAAGTAGTGGGAATAACAACCACGACCTACTTCTGGGGCAGGAACTCGCTCGATGGCTCCCGGCCGGCAGAGTCGGGCTGCCCAAAGATCGAGTGGAGGGCTTCGTAAAAACTACGAAGTTGGGCAGGGGTCGGCCCTGCTCCCGGGAAGGGAGGGAGGCTCGGGGTTGACCCAACAGGCTCCACGGGCGGCCGACGGACGGGGAGAACGCGAAGAGCGACGATGCTTCTTCGCCTTCTTTTTGTGCTTTGACTTACCCAAAGACGAAGACTACGACAATGAGTGGTGGTGATGGCTCCGCAACCGGTCCCGCGACCTCCCTCTTGACCGGGACCTCGAGCGGCGCAGAGCGGACTGCCGGGCCTCGAGAAGCTTTCGGGACCACTCCCGCAAAGACTTCGGGTATATGGCCCAGCAGTCGGAGCACGACTTCGGGTCGTGGTCGCGCTCCAAACACTAAAGGCACATGAGGTGCGGGTCCGTAACCAACATCAATTTGAGACAGGAGTCGCAAGCCTTGAAGCCGGTTCGAGGACGGGACATCCCTACGTGCACCAGGAGTCGAACGACTAGAAAAGATGTCGACAAAAAGAGAGTCAAAAAGTGACTCGAGGTACCGCTCTCTCCGGATCTGCGCTGGCTGGCGCGGAAAAATAAAGAACTGACGTCAGCGCACAGGGGCGGCGTCTAAGTAGATACCGCAACGTCATTCCGGCGACCACAATGCCAACGACTAACGCGGTGTCGACCGACGCCACCTACCGACGCGCAGGGGTACTGCTGAAGAAAAATTCTCCGGATCCAGTCTGACGCCTGGGGGTAATTCTAAGGTGAGGAATCCATAACTAATAGTCTCTTTCAGATCTGTAGACGCAGCAGGGTACATGTAGAGAAGTACAGAAGGTCTACATACCACACCCTCCATAGCCAGTCTGACGCAATCAAAATAACTTGGGCCTGGTTTTGGGGGATGTTTCTCAGAGCTCTAGGAATCAAGGGTATGGGGGGAAACACGTAGTGCATCAGAAAGTTCCACCTCAACTGAAACGTGTTCCCCAGAGCTCCCTTCAACTGATACTGGAGGGTGCAGAACTGCTGCATTTGAACAGTTTCTGAGGAGGCGAACAGGTCCATCTGAAAAGTCCCCCACTGAGAGAAGATGTCCTGGAATACCTCCGATAGAAGACACTACTCTAGATTGGCAAGATAATGCCGACTCAAGCTGTTGGCTCTGGCATTCAGAGACCCCGCTTGGTGATGGGCAGTGAGCCATATTCTTTCAGTGTGCTTAATACCATGGTCTCAACACTTCCAGGCAAAGGAGGTGAGACATTACTTCCCCTTGCTTGTTGATGTACCACAACGTTGTTCTGTTGTTCGTAAATATCTAGATGTAAAGACCTTAGATGCAAGAGAGGAAGGTCTTGAGCGCCAGCTGAATCGCCTGCAGTTCCAACCAGTAGGTGTGAAGAACCTGTTCTTTTGTAGACCAGAGGCCTCTGACTCCAGATCCTCCAGTTTGGCTTCCCACCTTGAGGTGGAGGCATCAATCACTACTGTAGTCACAGTCAGAGGGGCAGTGAAGGCCATCTCGCAGCTCAGACCTGCCTTGTTCCCCCACCAAACAACTTCCGTCACATGGCTGGGGTAGATCACAATGGAGTCTGACAGGGCTCCTCCATACTGTAGATGCTGCCTGCGGAGTCATTACTTCAGGGCTCTCGATTGTCAACATGCGTGCATAACTAAGAGAATGCAAGAAGCTAGCAGACCTAGGGATCTTAGGACTCTCAGCACTGGGATTCGCACACTGTGTTGGAAGGGTGGGACCATTTCTTGGGCGTGGAGAAGGCTGATGTCCAGTGCCAATCCTATGAACTGGAGTTATTGGGAGGGCCTCAGGTGAGATTTAGGGTCGTTGATGGAAAAGTCCAGGTGGAACAGCAGCTTTGATTACCAAACCGTCCTGGTACGGGAAAATGGGAATACCCAACCTTTTGAGGTGGGCCGTAACCACTGCCATCACCTTTGTTAAGACTTGAGGTGCCCATGTCAGGCCAAAGGGAAGTACAGAAAACTGGTAGTGCGTAGAACCTACCACAATCCGCAAGTACTTCTGGTGTGATTGCAGGTTAGATATATATGGAAATGTGTCTCCTGCAGGTCGAGTGACACCATCCTGTCTCCAGTCTCTAACGCCAGCAAAACTTGAGCTAGGTTCAGTACCTTGAATTTTTCCGTTTTGAGGAAGAAGTTCAGGCCCCTGAGGTTCAGGTTAGGGTGCAGACCTCAGTTTGTCTTGGGGCACCAGGAAGTAACGTGCGTAACAATCCTGACACTTTTCCTGCTCTGGCACTAGTTCCACTGCTCCTTTCTGCAGGAGTGCTGCCATTTCTTACTGTAGTATGGCCTGGTGTCTGAAGGGGAGGCAGAGAGAGGAGGGGAAATAGGGAGGTAGAGCTTTAAGAAAGGGAAGGATGTAACCCTTTTCTACAATTTGAAGGACCCACTGGTCCGACGTATTGGCCTTCCAAGTTGGTAAAAACAGGACACTCTCCCTCCTAGAGACTCAGAGTGGGAATAAAGAAGCAAGCAAGGACTGCTGTTCTGGTGATGGAGGAGGAGCAGTGTTGGGCGGATCTGCAGCCTTTCCCTCTGACTCTACCACAATATTTCCAAACCAGCAGGTTGGCATTCTGTTGTGGCTGATATTGTTGTCGTCGAAAAGCCGGGAAAATGCCAAAATTGGCAGTAATCTCTCCATGAGAGCAATAGTTGCAGACCTAAGGTGCAAGCTGTAGCCTTACTGATCTTGAGCCGCTCCAGCGCCAAGTTGGCCTTATCATCAAATAACTCTGCCCCATCAATGGGTAGATTCACCAGGTTAGCTCGGATATCTATTGAAAAGTTTGACGTTCAGAGCCAGGCATGTTTTCGGATACAGATGGAGGAGCCAATAGCCCGAGCCACCGAGTTCGCTGTGTCCAAACCAGACTTGATAATGTGTCTGCCGGTGTTCTGGCCATCATATACAACTTCTTGGAAAGTACCCTCATATGCTCCAGAACCTGCAGCACCACCATCTGCACCATATCCCACAAAGCACAGGTGTATTGTGCGAAGAGGCAATTGTGTAGATGGATTTCAGGGCCATGCTTCCTGCCAAAATCTTACCCCAGGCTTCCAGGCGCTTCGATTCTCTGTCAGAAGGTAATGTTGGAAATGTTCCCCCTGATTGACCTGATAAGCCAGAAGCTTGCATCGCCAGACTCTCAGGCGAAAGATGGGTGAAAAGAAAGAGAAAGTCACTGGAGCTGGGTGATGGCGGGATGCCACTAGTCTGTTGACTGCCAGGGACGAAGATGGATTTTTCCATGCTGCTATAAATGTATTGAGAAGGGCATCACTTGACAGAAGCAGTGGCTCCATAGTTGGTGCTGACGGCAAAATGGCCTCAGTGAGGAAATTTGTCTTGACATCCGTGGTTGGAAGTTGTAGATCTAATGCCTCTGCAGCCTTCTGCATCACTTTATGAAAGGACTTGACCTCAGGGGGACCAGTGGGAAACTCCATAGCTAGTTCAGGAGAAGTATCCAGGTCACTGGCGGAGGACAGCGCTTGGAAGTCTTGCCCTTGATCCTCATACCCAACAGTACCAGGAGATTTGAGTAAGTGACGAATAGATCATGCAGTCTGTTCCTGTACTCCTGCTCTTCAATAAGATGCTGGGCCTCTCTATGGTATGTGCTTTGCAGGGCAACTTCAGGGACCAGCACCATATATGGAGGCGGAGGTGGGGACGGTGCCAGCGCTGGTGGGAGTGGAGCAGTCCAAGATGTCAAAGGTTGCGAAGCCATGAAGCAGAGCTTCGGGTCCGAACAGTGTGGAGTCAATTTTGTCTGCGATGGGACGACATTGTATGGCGTTGGAGCAAGAGGCATAACCATCTGATATCCATATGGAGTCCTGGGGCCCAAAGGGAAGCCAGAAGGCATTGATGCCCTAACAAAGATGGAACACATCACATTAAAAAATACGGCTGGATCCAAGCCTGGAGCCAGAAACTATTGGAAGGCTGATGCCAACATCAGAAGCAGTGAGACGATGGGTCTGGCGCTGAGCAATCGCAAGATATTAGAGGTCGATCATGGCCCAGTCCAGTGGAGTCACCGGAGCGGAGCCGCTCTGAGGAAGAGTCTCTGGAGTCAAGCCGACCAACTCTGGTTACGAGAACGATGGTCCTGTGAGAGATGAAGAATGACTAGAATTACCTCTAGTGCTTCATATGTTTCTTAAGAAGAAGCAGGTGACCTGGAACAAGACCTAGATCCTCATTAACTTCTTCAGTCCTCTCTTGACCTGCCCATAAGGAGCTTTTCTTCCCGCTCTTCAAACGCCTTAGGGTGCATGCCGACAGGAGGCACATGCCCGGGAGTCAGGTTCAGACTCCAGGCACCATGAACAGACAGTCTGGGGGCTCGTAATGGACCATCTGTCCGACTCAATCCCTGCAGGGTTTAAACCCTGATTTCTTTTAGGGAGCTATAGGTAAGGCACTTAATTTTTGGGGATTTGAGGAAAAAACTCTTCAGACAGAGAGCGATCTCCAGAAATGGGTCAAAGGTGCAGAAAAAAGAGAACTTGCATTGTTCCAATAGAGTGGATGCTATATGAATGAGGAGAAGTCACTTCTGGCGTCATACAAAGCCACTAGTCTCTTAAGGATAAGTTATAGTTAGGAAAACTATTTCTTTTTTCTATACAAACCCTACTTAAACTACACAAACATTGGAAAATCTACAATTAAAGTTATAACTGAAATCTATCATTTTAATACCACCTTCAAATTACTAAAAGTCGAGCACCTCCATTTACAGTGTTGTCAGCTCACTTGTAACACTACATTAACTATAACTCAGCACTCTACCATGCACAGTGTTGTCACAAATTATATCATTTGAGATGTCATAAGTGTTGTAATGAATGCTATGATTTCACATGGTATAAGTGATGTAATATGAAAGGGTATAAGCAGAGTATGGAGAAGGCGCAAGTTATAGTTAATGTAGTCAAAGTCTGAAGAGTACCGTGGTACTATCATATTGTGTAGACCACACATAGTGTGCATTGTGAGTTTTAAAGTTAAATATAGTGTAGAAGATTTTGTTTCTTTTTACATATTTACATTTTTTTTATTTCTTCATTTTTTAAGTACACTGAACTAGACTACATTGCCTCTTAAAACCCCAAATGCCGATCAAGTGTGGCGTAAACACTATTTTTCCCTTTAAAAAAAAGTTTCCTGGAGATTCATCAAACAGGCGCAAAGTTCTTAACGATCAAAATCAGAGCAGTTTCTATCTCTGGGAATCCTAACTATAACTACAGAGTGGCTACCACCTCTATATATATATATATATATATATATATTCACTGAAAAAACCAAAGGTTACAGGGACGTTATAGCTAAGATCTCACTCGTACAAAACCAGTGAAATTTAGCAATTATAGTTACTTGAGCTAACTATAACTCCCGCTCCCGTAATGCACTGCTTATGACCTCACATATTACATCATTCATGACATGGTCAGTGACATCACTGATGACATCTCAAATGACATGACTGATGACATCATCCAGTTAATATTAGTATTTTCTAAAAGTTTCTAAGTGTTAAACATATATATCAAGGTACTACAAAAGTTTCTTGTGTACTACTAAGGAGTGATTCCATTTTTAACATATATTATGTGAGTGGCTGTGTGACTGTATGCATCCGTGTGTGAGTGGGTGTCTGAGTGGCTGTATGAAAGTGTAAGTTGGTGGGTGAGTGGCTGCATGGGTGAATAAGTGGGTGCCTGAGTAGCTGTATGGGTGAGTGAGTGACTATTTATGTAGCTGTAATGGTGAGTGAGTGACTGTGTGGGTGAGTGAGTGACTATTTATGTAGCTGTAATGGTGAGTGAGTGACTGTGTGGGTAAGTGAGTGGCTGTGTGAGTGGCTGTATGCGTGACTGACTGGGTGTGTGAGTGGGTGTATGGGTGAGTGAATGGCTGTTTGAGTGGATGTTTGATTAACTGAGTGGGAGTGGCTGTATTGCATAGTGACTGTATGAGTGGCTGTATGGGTGAGTGAGTAGACATGTGAGTGCTTGTATGGATGTGTGAATGGATAAGTAAGTGGATCTGTGGGTGTGTGAGTGGCTCTGTTGAAAGGTTGTCTGGATGAGTGAGTGGCTGTGTGAGTGACTGTATGGGTAAGTGAGTGGCTTTGTGTGTGAATGAATGAGTGATTGTGTGAGTGGCTCCGTGGATGAGTAAGTGGGTAGGTGAGTGGTTGTGTGAGTGGGTGTGTGAAAGGTTGTGTTGGGGTGTGTGAGTGGTAATGTGGATGATTTCATCAGTGATGCAATTTGAGATGCCATTTGTGATGTCACTGACCATGTCTTGAGTGATGGAACATGTGAAGTCATAAGCAGTCCATTGCAGGCGCAAAAGTTATAGTTATCTCAGGTAACTGGTTTTGTACAAGTGAAATCTGAGCCCAACTATAACATTCCTGTAACCTTTGTTTTTTTCAGGGAATTGCTATGTTTTTAAAATTCTATTTCCTAACTATAACATACCTGTAACCTTTGTTTTTTTCAGTGAATTTCTGTTTTTTAAAAATATTTTCCCCAACTATAGCGTCCCTGTAACCTTTGGTTTTTTTCAGTGAATTGCTACGTTTTTAAACTTTTTTATTTCCTAACTGTAACCTGTAACCTTTGAGAGTGGGTATGTGAGTGGTTGCATAGATAGGTGAGTGGGTGTGTGAATGGTTGTATGGGTCTTTCAGTGGGTGTGTGAGTGGCTGTGTGGGTCCGTGATTTGGGGTGTGTGAGTGACTCTATGGGTGTGTATTTGGCTGCACGAGTGGTTGTGTGAATCTGTGAGAGGGTGCGCAAGTGTCTGAGTGGGTCTGTGAGTGCGTGAGTGTCTGAGTGGGTCTGTGAGTGGGTGCGTGAGGGTATGAGTGGGTTTGTGACTGAGTGCGTGAGTCTGTGAGTGGGTGTATGAGAGGGTCTGTGAGTGGATGGATGAGTCTTTGAGTGGGTGAGTGAGTGGTTGTATAAGTGTCTGATTGGGCCTGTGAGTCTATGAGTGGGTCTGTGAGTTGGTGAGTGAATGTCTGAGTGGGTCAGTCAGTGGGTGCATGAGTTGTAGAACTGGGGGTCTCTAGTTGGCAATGGTTTGCACCTTTGTCCAAATAGGGACCCTTGCTTCTAGTCAGGATAAGGGGGATACACTCCTAAAATAACCCCTGCTCACCCCCTGGTAGCTTGGCACGAGCAGACAGGCTTATCACAGAGGCAGTGTGTAAAGCATTTGTGAACACATACAGTGATACAGTGAAAACACTACAGATGGACACCACACAGGTTGTATGTAAAAATAAGTAATCTTTATATAGACTTAACACAAGACCCAATAGCAAAAATCCACAATACTGTAATCTAAAATAGACTTAAAATGATAGAGACAGTTCACGTTATCTTCAAAAATAGGATAGTCAATCAAAATAAAGCTTGTAGCAACAAATAACTCCACTTGGAGTTATCACGACGTCGTGACCGGTGGAAATCCCAAAGTACGGCGCCGACCGCGAGGTGCGCGGCGTCGGGCCCGGAGTCGAGCAGACCCACAAAGAACAGTACCTGGAATTCGATGAAAACAAAGACGGTGCACGGCATCGGGGAGGTGAGGCTTCGTTGGCGCCGGTGGCGTCGGTTCCTTACGACCCCAGGGGAGGTGATGTCTCGGTTCCTTACTGCAGCGCAGGGGAGGTGAGGCGTCGGTTCCTTACTGTGTCGGGGAGGTGACGTCACGGATGGCGGCGAGGCGGCGGTTCCTTACGATGGTGCGGTGTCGATGGATTCGGGGGTCACCCACGTCGAGGATCGGCTCCGCGATGATGAAGCCCTGGCGTCGGTGAAGTCGGGGCTGCGGTGCGAGTCGGGACGGTGCGTCGTGAGCGTCACGAGCGGCGTCCTCGGCTCCGGTGCAGGCAGCGGCCTCGATGACGGCTTCGGAGTCGACGTCGCACGGCGTCGGGCCTACGTTGCAAGTCGGGGCGGTGCGTCGTGCTCTTCACGAGAGGTGCCCACAGCTTCGGTGCAGGTTACGGCATCGCTCGCCGGCGTCGGTGTTGCAATTTCCCTCTGTTAGCAGCTAAAACAGCAGTTCTAGATGCAGGAAAACAGAAGGGGTGAAGTCTTTGTGTCCCTGTGACTTCAGGCAGGAGGCAAGCTCAGTTCAAGCCCTTGGAGATTCTCTTCTTCAAGATGATAAGCACAGCAAAGTCTTTTCTCCTGTCCTTGGCAGAAAGCAACCACTGCAGGCCAACCCCAATCAGCAAAACAGCACAGGGGCAGTACTCCTCCTTCAGCTTCTCCGGTTCTTCTCCTTGGCAACAGGTTTCTTGATTTCCCAGAAGTGATCTAATTTCATGGGGTCTGGGCCCCAGTATTTATACACAGAAATCCTTTGTTCTCTGAAGGCAGAGAGGCCTTTGCCTAGTCCAAACCAGTTCTGGTCAGTCCTGGAGCACTTTGTGTACATGACTCCTTCTTTCCTTTGAGAGTGAGGGGCAGAGCCATCAGACGCCCGGCAGGAGGTGGAGCCAGCATTGTGGAAGGCAGGCACAGCCCTATTCAGACCCAGGTGCAACTCCTCCCACCCATCCTCCTTCAGGCAGACCTATTCAGCCTAGTGCTGACTCACCCTGCCTCCTGGAATCCCCCAGCCCCTGTCACTCACAAACCCAGACATACAATACACAACCTGAGCAGAGGCAGCTGGATGGTTAGGCAAGAAAATACCTACTTTCTAAAAGTGGTATTTTCAAACACAGAATGTTAAAACCAACTTCACTAAAATATGTATTTTATCATTCTGAGTTCAGGCATACTAAATTCGTTTTTCTACCATGTTCCCTGGGTCAGTTAGGATTATAAGGTGTAATAATCAAACTGCCCATTCTGGCCTATGGGGAACATGTAGCCTTGCAATAGTGAAAAACGAAAAATGGCTGTGATTCACTATTAGGACATGCCACACACACCAGGGCATGTCCTACCTTATACTTACAATGTACCCTGCCCTTGGGCCTACCTTAGGGGTGTCTGATATGAAGATAAGGGAAGGTTTAGGGACTGGCAAGTGGGTGCACTTGCCAAGTCGACATGGCAGTCACAGACTGTACACAGGCTCTGCAATGGCAGGCCTGAGACACACTTTACAAGCTGCTTCTGTGGGTGGCACAACCAGTGCTGCAAGCCCACCAGCAGCATTTGATTTACAAGCCCTGGGCACCCATGGTGCACTGTACTAGGGTCTGACAAGTAAATCAAATAACCCAATCATGGAGTCACTAATCAACACATCAATTTACAGTAGGGAGCACTTGCACTGTGGCACTGAACAGCAGTGCCCAAAAGCATCTAAAACCAGCAAAAACATAAGAGGCAACAGCAAAAAATGGAAGGGAGACCCACGCCAATGGTGCCAAGTCTAACAATGAGTCTCTGAGAAGGCCTGTGAGTGGGTGCATGAGTCTCTGAGTGGCTCTGGTAATGGGACCATGAGTGTCTGAGTGGGTCTGTGAGTGGGTGCATAAGTCTCTGAGTGGGTCTGTGAGAGAGTGCCTGAGTCTGTGAGTGGGTGTATAACTGTCTGAGTGGATCTGTGAGTGGGTGCGTGAGTCTCTGTAAGCGGGGGTGTGTGTCTCTGAGTGGGTCTGTGAGTGGGTGCATGCGTGTATTGAGTATATCAGTGAGTGGGTATGTGAATGTGTGCACATTAAAAAAAGGAGGGGGCACACTGGGTGCCTCTTCTGATCGTTTTCTGCCCGTTGTTCTGCCTCTTCACTCCTGCCCTCTACTTTGCCTCTTTCTGCTTGTTTCTGACCTTCATTTTGCCTCTTTCTACTCGTTTCTGACCCTTATCTTGCCTCTTTCTGCTAATTTTTCTGCCTCTTCTCTGTTCTTTTGGCTCGTTTCTGACCTTTATCTTGCCTCTTTCTGCCTGTTTTTCTGCCTCTTCTCTGCTCTTTCTGCTCGTTTCTGACCTTCATTTTGCCTCTTTCTGCTCGTTCCTGACCCGTATCTTATTTTTTTATTTTACAGAGTTTTATATAGCGCGAACTTGACCCGAAGGTATCGGGTATCAGAGCGCTTTACATAGCACCAGTTGCGTTACATGAGGACACATTCATTTTTTTGTTAGGCACGGGGAGATTAAGTGATTTGTCCAGAATCACAGGATGTTCAGCGTCATTGCCGAGACTCGAACCGAGTTCCCCAGATTCGAGGTCGACCGCCCTAGCCGTTGGGCCGACTCCTCTCCCTTTTTCTGCCTCTTCTCTGCTCTTTCTGCTCATTATTTTGCCTCTTTCTGCTCGTTTCTGACCCTTATCTTGCCTCTGCCTGCTCGTTTTTCTGCCACTTCTCTGCTCTTTCTGCTCGTTATTTTGCCTCTTTCTGCTAGTTTCTGACCGAGGTTATAAACTGTAGCTTTGAATGCTTGATGGATACAAACTGCGCTCAGTACTATCTGTTAACAAATGTAAACAGCTCAAGAATTCAGTGTATCAGATGTGAAAAATAGCTGCACTTTTACCACGTCTGTCCTAAATAGGTGCTCACGCTCACAGAGACGTGTGTGCTTTGGAGACTGTGACAGTCCATGCCCCCACTCGCCGCCCCCCAAGAAAAACCCAATATAAGTTATTTTCAAAACACTTACTGGGACCCTCCAGGCTGAATACAAACCTGCAAATGCAGCCCCCCACTATGAACGTCCGTTTTTATTCCTCCTCACTCTGTGTCTTTCAAATTTCAATGGGTTTTTCCCAGGTGGACACGACCCACGCTCAGCAGGGCCTCGGCTGCTTCTGTGCTAACTTTCTCGACGACTTTAAATTAAAAAGTGCCCTGAAGTATGTGATGTAGACATGAATATAGCCTGTCATCCACCTCCAGTCTGAAATGCTCTGTTCCTTCTGGGACACAGCATGCTCTCTAAAGGACAGTTAGGGCCAAATGACCCACAATGTGTGCATGATAGACCGAATCCACCAGACACAAGGCACTATAATCTTCTGAGTATCTGAATGAAGGGTCCACACGTTCTATCCCATATGTACTATTTGTGTGGCTAGCGCCTCTATGGCAGCCAGCCACTTCTCAGAGTGAGCTGCAGAGCGACGTCACCATAGAGCCAGGAAGCTAATGTGCCAGCATGTTGAACAAACTACACTGTATTCACAGAGCTTGCACACGTGGGTTCACTGCACAGTCCGGGCCTGGACCCCTGGGGGCTGCTGTTTAAGCCCCTTGACAGCTGCGCAGATCTCCCCAACTCGTTGCACGGTGAAATCCCTTTTCAGGGATAGGTCATAAAGTTAACTATTTTAGTGCGAAAATAATTATGTATTATTGCATGCTTTTAGTACATAGAGCAGGCACATGTTGTGAGCTCCAGGTTTTCATACTAGAGCTTTGCATGTTTCTGCTCCGTGTGTTTTCAGCTACAGGTATTCTACATTAGCATCAGTGCATACTCACGCACTGCAGATTTGCACAAACCTGTACTGCAGTGCTGTAAGTCCTGCACTGCCGCTCTGTGCATTTTTGTATTTTATTTTTTAGCAGTTTTATATAGCGTGGACTCGAGCACTATTTACATTTTTTAGGCACGGGGACATTCTCATTTGCACGGAATCACAGAATGTAGAGACTACGCCGAGACTCAAACCTGGTCCCCAGTAGCTCCAGTCGCACTCTCTTATATTCCGCACTGGAGTTCCAGACATGCTGCATGCCCACTTTAAACATTTCTGCAAACCCAGCTCTGGACGTTAATACACTGCAGCCCTGCATGTCACTGCACTTCAGCATGTCAAGTTCTGCACTGCAGCTACATATTTACTGCAGTGCAACTGCACACTCAGTAACATGCAGTTTTTTCTGTTGGTGCTACAGATCTGCAGGCTCATCACTGCATTGATGCAAAGTCTACCCTGCAGCCCTGTGAATTCTGCACTGCACTGTTGCACATTTCTGCACTGCAGCACTGCATCTCAGCTGTGCTGGTTCCCAACACCCCAGCCCACCTCAGCTCTCCCTGTTTTACAATGTTTGCTGCACACACACACACACACAAATACACTGTGCGTACACAAATAAACACACACCCACACACATACATACTAGACACAATACATGCATCTTAGACACCCGTCCCTAACGCACACAGCACTTAAACTGCACATTGTACACAGTCACACATACAATTGCACACACAGGCACACTAACAATGAACCCAACTGTGCCTCATTCACAGTACGATCACAATCACTGCTCTAGAAACCTTGCACACACCCTGCACTAGGCTCACACAGCCTGCATATCACTTTCCCTTTACACACAGCCACATTCTACACACGTACAGGCACAGCACTCAAGCATTCTATATACAAACACACACACACGCTTAAGCATGCTTGGCCCCCAGAAGCCCCCACCATGAGAGCCCTGCACAGATCACTTATGGTTAACAGGGGTACGTCCGCCGGAGAGCCCCTGGCGCCAGTCTGCTGCTGGCTAACAATAAGAACCGTCTCTTGTCACTTAGAAAAGATCTTCAAATGGTGCACTCTGGGTGCGCGGCACTTCCCCTCTGGGCAGGTGTTCAGGTCTGTCAAGGTGGTCTGGGGGAGAGTGGCCGTGCACCTGAAGGAGGCCTGGGGTTTCAGAGGGTACATAGACCGCATTCCTAGTGGCCCTCCGTTGAGAGTTAGGAATATTCTATGTCTTCGGGAGAGCATAGGAGAAAAGCACAGCATAAATTCCAAACTCACCACAAGCGTGTCTATGCGCATCAACCCTGGTAAAGAGGAACACAAAGAAACACACATGTTGAGGGATCACTTAGGGAGAGTTTAAAAGCAGTAAGAGGCAGTGTTTCTATAAACAAGCGCAGGAGCCCACGCTTGTTTTTTTATTTTTAATTGTTGTCGTGGATTCACGGCTCCGTCATGATTCCGTGGGAATTTATTTTTATAAAGGATGCTTTTATGCCCTGGCGGAATCCCTCTGGTAAACCATGGCCAGAGCTAAGGCGTCAGCATACTCTTACCCTGCCCCCTTTTTGTTTTTTTAAATGCTTTTTTGTGGGACTCTGCTGAAGCAGAGTCCGAAGATGGCTGCCAACACTTCCTGGTTGGCGACCAAATCAGATTTGAGCATGGGGACTGTCGGATCCTCGGAGGATCTCCGTCCCTATAGATCTAAATTTGGATTTCTTTTAATACCTCAAAAACTACTCAACGGATTTACACCAATTCATAAAAAGGTCACTTTCTGATCCAACAGCTACCTTTTGGCCAAATTTGGTGAAATTCTGTTTGGAATGTAGTCATGTCTAAAATCTCTATGGTAATTTGCATGGGGAAAATGAGTTTTGGGCCCCCTTTTTTCTCGGCCCTGCTTGACTCATCACCCCAAAACTTTCAAGACAGCAGCTGAAGTGACCGTCGTACTAATTTTGAAAATTTCACGAGGATTCATCAAAAGAAGAAAAAACGCCCTACTTATGGAAACAAGGTCCTATCTATAACTCCCTACTGGGGACCGCCAGTAGGTGATATAACCCTTGCAATTCATTATAAGGATATTGCAAGTCACCGAGGACTTCAATAACCATACAGAGGAACAAGGTCGAAGGCCTAGCTCCTTTATAAGGTTATGGAACTCTGAGGTGACTTGCAATATCCTTATAATGTATGAAAGGGGTACTTTATCCCATGTACTACATGGCCACACCATCTACTTTCCAATAAAGCACTTAAAACCTTGGTGAGTAGCTCTTTCACGTGAAAGAGCGAGCATGCTTGCAAACATGAAGAATGAAAATAAAAACTCGAGCGCAACATTAAACACATATAAAATCTGGTAGATATTTGTTGCAAATATATATTAGAAACAGTTTGATACAAGTCAGTAGCTCACACTGTGTAGAAACAAGCAGAAATGTTCTAGCTTTTCTTTAACTATCTAAGGAGTTCAAAAGTTAAACCTGTTCTCTCTGCTTGTCATTGTAAGCTAGAAAAATAGAGCAGAAGAAAGAAAAGCAACTTACTGTTTTCGTTGTTTTAAACACCTGCTTCAATTATGCCCCATGACCTGACCTGCCTTTCACCTCGGCAGCTGGCTTTGGCAGCAGGTGATGTGAGAACTTGTTATAATAGTCGTGTTCTGACATCTTTTCTTTATAAATGGCGACTGGGTGCATCACAAGTCGCCAATTATAAAGAAATTAGAGACTGGAATTTATACAGGGATTAAAGAATCCCATGTATTGTACATATACATATATATTTATATATATAAACAAGTAACTTACCTTCGGTAATGCATTATCTGATAGAGATATAGTCTAGCCGCAGATTCCTTAACTTTTGAATTCTCGCAGGCGCTAGTCTGGTTCCGAACATTTTTCAGCAGTACCTCTGCGTGCCGGGGGACACCGTTGTACGACTCCGTGATGATGTCAACTCCGGTTGTGACGTCAGTGGAGTCATATACGTCCCCTACGTCGTGCGGGCGTCAGTTTCTTCTGTGAAACCTTCCGCACCAAAATGCGGACCCACTACAGAAACTGGCAGTGGAAACAGTGTGTCAAAAAGATCAATATATGTTTGAAACAATAATTAGAAAGTGGAAATAAATGGTATGTTAATATGTAGACAAGGTCCATAAGGAAAAACCAAATGCTACGTAGAACACTAACTGCTGGTGTATAAACCAGCGTCATAAAAGGAAATTCCTTTCACCCTGTAAATAGTTTACAGAGCGGGGAGGATGGGCAGGGCGTTAAAGAAACTGCGGCTAGACTATGTCTCTACCAGATTATGCGTTACCGAAGGTAAGTAACTTGTTCATCTGATAGAGACATCTAGCTGCAGATTCCTTAACTTTTGAATTAAATGCCAAGCTATACCCCACCTGGAGGAGGGGCTGCAAACCAATCCCACAAAAGTTCTCAGAGAGAACTAGCTGGTCAAAATTAACAAGAGACCAGACGCACATAGAATTCAGATGAAAAGGAGCATGAGCTCCTTACAAAAACTGTGGCAAAGACTACAGGCAATGTAAATAAAAAACAACCCTGCAGGCACTGAAAAAAACCAATGCCTCAAGGGAAGCAGGCTAATACTGTGTCGGAAGACAACAGACAAAAGTAGGACAGTAGTATTTAACCACCAAAGGGTAAAATAAGCTTATGGACCAGGAGGGCCAACAGCAATAGCAAATGCTATGTAAACTACAGTCACCTACATCAATAAAGAAGTTTTTGAAGGAAACCTGGCCTGAGAAATCCAGAAAAAGGGCTTCCAGGCACATCGTCATTAAAACCGAGATGAACAAACGCATTTATCACAAGGTCAGGAAGACCAATCCAAGTACAAGGACTGATGCACATCATAGTCCATCCTTGGAAAAAAGAACATTATTAGACAAAGTGACCACTACAAGTGTCATACAACGCATAGAACCCGTAGTGATGGAACAATGGAATTATACAGATATGAATCTGCTATAAATATTGATCAAATATGCCCAAATCGATATAGCCTTTGCTCCACGCACATATATAGATCTGCATCCATAATACATACATACAAAAATATGTATATATAAATATATATATATAAATATAAATATATACATAAATATTTATAAACATACACACACACACATATATATATATATATATATATATATTCACTGAAAAAACCATAGGTTTTAGGGACAGTTATAGTTAGTTGGACATTGCACTCGTACAAAACCCGTGAAATTCCCCCGTTATAGTTAGTTCAGCTACCTATAACTCGCACCCCCGCAATGCACTGCTGATGACGTCACATATTACATCACTCATGACATGGTCAGTGACATCACTGATGACATCATGCAGTGACTGTGTTTCTGTAAAGTTTAAATATGTTTAATATATATAGGCAAAGGCGTATTGAAGAATGAGTGGGTGTATAAGTGTCTGAATGGATGATTTAGTAGGTGCGTGACTAACTATAAGTGAGTGATTAAACGTATCTTACTGAATGCATGGGTTAGTGACTAAACTGGGTGAATGTCTGTATCCGTCTGTCTATTGGTGTGTCAGTGGATGCATGGATTTGCGAATAGCTACATGAGTGTCTATATGGGTTATTGATTGGTTCTCAGAGTATCTGTATGGGTGCCTGAGTGTGTGGGTGGGGTGTGTGTGACTCTGTACATAGATGTGTGAGTGGGTGATTCACTGGGTGCATGATTTGAAGAGTGCATCTGTGATGGACTGCTTGGGTGGGTGAGTGTGTGTATGGGTGTGTTAGTGAGTGAATGTATATCTCAGTGGTACATGTGTGAGTAACTACATATGTAAAAGGCAGTATATATGTGTGTTAGAGTATTTAAAAGGCTATAAGTGAGAGTGTGTGATTGTGAGAGTGGCTGTATGGATGCGTGTGTGCTTGTATCAGTTATTGTATAAGAGCGTAAGAATGTGCTAGTATTTGTATGAGTAAGTGAGTTGGTGTGTGTATAACTGTATAGGTGAGTAAATGGGTGTGTGATTAATTTTTTGCATGACTGAAGAGGTGTGTGAGTACCTCTATGGATGAGTGGCGGTGTGTGTGTTTATATAGGTGTATGAGTGCATATGATAGTCCTGTACTGAGTGACTGTAAGTATGAGTGACTGTACGGGTGAGTGAGTAGATGTGTGTGTGTAGACCTAAGAATCAGTGAGGGGGTATGTAGTTATTGGTATTGGAGTGTGTATGGTTTTGAGAATGGCAGTCTGTAATTTAGAGTGGGTGTATCAAAGGTTATATTAGGGTGTGAGAAGAAGCATGAAATTATCACATGGATGATGTCATTTGAGATGTCATCAGTGATGTCATCAGTGATGTCACTGACCATGTCATGAGTGATGTAATATGTGACGTCATCAGCAGTGCATTGCGGGGCGCGAGTTATAGTTAGCTGAACTAACTATAACGGGGAATTTCACGGGTTTTGTACGAGTGCAATGTCCAACTAACTATAACTGTCCCTAAAACCTATGGTTTTTTCAGTGTATTTCAAAGGTTTTTAAATGCTAATTTCTAACTATAACGTGTCTGAAACCTATGGTTTTTTCAGTGAATTTCAAAGGTTTTTTAAATGCTAATTTCTAACTATAACGTGTCTGAAACCTATGGTTTTTTCAGTGAATTTCAAAGGTTTTTTAAATGCTAATTTCTAACTATAACGTGCCTGCAACCTATGATTTTTTAAGTGAATTTCAAAGGTTTTTTTAAATGCTAGTTTCTAACTATGCCTACAGAGGTAGGACATGTGAAGAAAGAAGAAAAAACGCACAGAAAGAAGCAAAAGATGTGCAGAAAGAACCAACAGAGGAGCAGAAAGAGGCCTTGTTGCAAAATCATCCTGTGCCCACAACTTTTTCAGACGGGTACTGGTGGTAACTGACTCTGACTAACCAGAGCCAGTGCTATGCTAAAAGACACTTAGAATACAGTGAAAACACCTACATACACTAGGGAACACTATGCGTTGGGGTACCCCTGTGATTAGCATGACCTCCTCTGCAAGTCCCTAGTACATAATAGGGCAGGGGGATTAAAACTACCTCTTAAAACGCGCTACAGGGCGCGTTTGCACAGTGGTGAAGGGAGGGGGGGGCCTGAGGTGACATGTGTGCAAACGCACCCCGTGGCGCGTTTTAAGTTGCGGGATTAAGTCCCCTTGAATTCTGAGGGTCCCTGGGGCCCAACTAGCCCCCCAGGTACCTACAGTTAGGACCACAGAGCTGAGTTGCAGAGAGGCATTCCGAGGCCACGCACCTTTTTTCACCTCTCTGCAACGCAACTCTGTTGTGCTTACTGAAGGTACCTGGTGGGCTAGTTGGCCCCCAGGGTCCCTCAGGATTCAAAGGGAATTAATTCCCCAACTTAAAACGCACCATAGGGCGTGTTTGCGCACATGTCACCTGAGGCCCCGCCCCCTCCCTTCACCACTGTGCAAACGCGCCCCGTGGTGCGTTTTAAGTTGGGGGATTAGGTCACCTTGAATCCTGAGGGTCCCTGGGGCCCAACTAGCCCACTAGGTACTTCCAGTAAGCACCACAGGCGTGCGTTGCAACGCCTGTAACAAATTGTGCAGTTGTGTTTAGGTAGTGTAGGGGGTCGTGCTGGGGGGAGTGTTTTAGGGTTTAGGGTAGTGCAGTGGTGTTTGGGTAGTGTAGGGGTACTGCTGGGGGTAGTTTTTTAGGGTGTAGGGTAGTGCAGTGGTGTTTGAGTAGTGTAGTGGTTCGTGCTGGGGGTCGTTTTTTAGGGTTTAGGGTAGTGCAGTGGTGTTTGTGTAGTGTAGGGGGTAGTGTTTTAGGGTTTAGGGTAGTGCAGTGGTGTTTGTGTAGTGTAGGAGGTCGTGTTTTAGGGTTTAGGGTAGTGCAGTGGTCTTTGGGTAGTGTAGGGAGTCGTGCGGGGGTAGTGTTTTAGGGTTTAGGGTAGTGTAGGGGGTCATGCGGGGGTAGTGTTTTAGGGATTAGGGTAGTGCATTGGTGTTTGGCTAGTGTAGGGGGTCATGCGGGGGTAGTGTTTTAGGGTTTAGGGCAGTGCAGTGGTGTTTGGGTAGTGAAGGGGGTCGTACTGGGGGGAGTGTTTTAGGTTTTAGGGCAGTGCAGTGGTGTTCGGGTAGTGTAGGGGGTCGTGCTGGGGGAGTGTTTTAGGGTTTAGGGCAGTGCAGTGGTGTTCGGGTAGTGTAGGGGGTCGTGCTGGGAGGAGTGTTTGAGGGTTTAGGGCAGTGCAGTCGTGTTCGGGTAGTGTAGGGGGTTGTGCTGGGGGTAGTATTTTAGGGTTTAGGGTAGTGCAGTGGTGTTCGGGTAGTGTAGGGGGTCGTGCTGGGGTAGTGTTCTAGGGTTTAGGGCAGTGCAGTGGTGTTTGGGCAGTGTAGGGGGTGGTGTTTCAGGGTTTAGGGTAGTGCAGTGGTGTTCGGGCAGTGTAGGGGGTCGTGCAGGGGGTGGTGTTTCAAGGTTTAGGGCAGTGGTGTTCGGGCAGTGTAGGGGGTCGTGCTGGGGGTGGTGTTTCAGGGTTTGGGGCAGTGCAATGGTGTTCGAGCAGTAAAGGGGGTCATGCTGGGGGTGGTGTTTCAGGGTTTAGGGCAGTGCAGTGGTGTTCGGGCAGTGTAGGGGGCGGTGCAGGGGTGGTGTTTCAGGGTTTAGGGCAGTGCAGTGGTGTTCGGGCAGTGTAGGGGGCTGTGCAGGGGGTGGTGTTTCAGGGTTTAGGGCAGTGCAGTGGTGTTCGGGCAGTGTAGGGGGTCATGCAGGGGGTGGTGTTTCAGGGTTTAGGGCAGTGCAGTGGTGTTCGGGCAGTGTAGGGGGTCGTGCTGGGGCTGGTGTTTCAGGGTCTAGGGCAGTGCAGTGGTGTTCGGGCAGTGTAGGGGGTCTTGCTGGGGCTGGTGTTTCAGAGTCTAGGGCAGTGCAGTGGTGTTCGGGCAGTGTAGGGGGTCTTGCTGGGGCTGGTGTTTCAGGGTTTAGGGCAGTGTAGGGGGTCGTGCTGGGGCTAGTGTTTCAGGATTTAGGGCAGAGCAAAGGTGTTCAGGCAGTGTAGGGGGTTTGCTGGAGGTGGTGTTTCACGGTTTAGGGCAGTGCAGTGGTGTTCGCGCAGTGTAGGGGGTGGTGTTTCAGGGTTTAGGGCAGTGGTGTTCAGGCAGTCTAGGGGTCTTGCTGGGGTTGATGTTTCAGGGTTTAGGGCAGTGCAGTGGTCTTCGGGCAGTGTAGGGGGTCGTGCTGGGGGTGGTGTTTCAGGGTTTAGGGCAGTGCAGTGGTGTTCCGGCAGTGTAGGAGGTCGTGCAGGGGGTGGTGTTTCAGGGTTTAGGGCAGTGCAGTGGTGTTCGGGCAGTGTAGGGGGTCGTGCTGGGGGTGGTGTTTCAGGGTTTAGGGCAGTGCAGTGGTATTCGGGCAGTGTAGGGTGTCGTGCTGAGGGGTGGTGTTTTAGGGTTTAGGGCAGTGCAGTGGTGTTCGGGCAGTGTAGGGGGTCGTGCAGGGGGTGGTGTTTCAGGGTTTAGGGCAGTGCAGTGGTGTTTGGGCAGTGTAGGGGGCCGTGCAGGGGGTGGTGTTTCAGGGATTAGGGCAGTGCAGTGGTGTTCGGCCAGTGTAGGTGGTCTTGCTGGGGGTGGTGTTTCAGGCTTTAGTGCAGTGGTGTTCGGGCAGTGTAGGGGGTCTTGCTGGGGGTGGTGTTTCAGGGTTTAGGGCAGTGCAGTGGTGTTCGGGCAGTGTAGGGAGTCTTGCTGGGGCTGGAGTTTCAGGGTTTAGGGCAGTGCAGTGGTGTTCAGGCAGTGTAGGGGGTCGTGCTGGGGCTGGTGTTTGAGGGTTTAGGGTAGTGCAGTGGTGTTCGGGCAGTGTAGGGGGTCGTGCTGGGGCTGGTGTTTCAGGGTTTAGGGCAGTGCAGTGGTTTTCGGGCAGTGTAGTCGGTCGTGCTGGGGCTGGTGTTTCAGGGTTTAGGGCAGTGCAGTGGTGTTCGGGCAGTGTACGGGGTTGTGCTGGGGCTGGTGTTTCAGGGTTTAGGGCAGTGCAGTGGTGTTCGGGCAGTGTAGGGGGTCGTGCTGGGGGTGGTGTTTCAGGGTTTAGGGCAGTGCAGTGGTGTTCAGGCAGTGTAGTGGGTCGTGCTGGGGGTGGTGTTTCAGGGTTTAGGGCAGTGCAGTGGTGGTCGGGCAGTGTAGGGGGTCATGCTGGGGGTGGTGTTTCAGGGTTTAGGGCAGTGCAGTGGTGTTCGGGCAGTGTAGGGAGTCTTGCTGGGGGTGGTGTTTCAGGATTTAGGGCAGTGGTGTTCGGGCAGTGTAGGGGGTCTTGCTGGGGGTGATGTTTCAGGGTTTAGGGCAGTGCAGTGGTGTTTGGGCAGTGTAGGGGTCTTGCTGGGGGTAGTGTTTCGGGGTTTAGGGCAGTGCAGTGGTGTTCGTGCAGTGTAGGGGGTCGTGCTGGGGGTGGTGTTTCAGGGTTTAGGGCAGTGCAGTAGTGTTCGGGCAGTGTAGGGGATCGTGCAGGGGTGGTGTTTCAGGGTTTAGGGCAGTGGTGTTCGGGCAGTGTAGGGGGTCTTGCTGGGGGTGATGTTTCAGGGTTTAGGGCAGTGCAGTGGTGTTCGGGCAGTGTAGGGGGTCTTGCTGGGGGTAGTGTTTCAGGGTTTAGGGCAGTGCAGTGGTGTTTGTGCAGTGTAGGGGGTCGTGCTGGGGATGGTGTTTCAGGGTTTAGGGCAGTGCAGTAGTGTTCGGGCAGTGTAGGGGGTCGTGCAGGGGGTGGTGTTTCAGGGTTTAGGGCAGTGCAGTGGTGTTCGGGCAGTGTAGGGGGTCGTGCTGGGGGTGGTGTTTCAGGGTTTAGGGCAGTGCAGTGGTGTTCGGGCAGTGTAGGGGTCGTGCTGGGGGGTGTTTCAGGGTTTAGGGCAGTGGTGTTCGGGCAGTGTAGGGGGTCTTGCTGGGGCTGATGTTTCAGGGTTTAGGGCAGTGCAGTGGTGTTCGGGCAGTGTAGGGGGTCTTGCTGGTGGTAGTGTTTCAGGGTTTAGGGCAGTGCAGTGGTGTTCGGGCAGTGTAGGGGGCGTGCTGGGGGTGGTGTTTCAGGGTTTAGGGCAGTGCAGTGGTGTTCGGGCAGTGTAGGGGGTCGTGAAGGGGTGGTGTTTCAGGGTTTAGGGCAGTGCAGTGGTGTTCGGGCAGTGTAGGGGGTCGTGCTAGGGTTGGTGTTTCAGGGTTTAGGGCAGTGCAGTGGTGTTCGGGCAGTGTAGGGGGTCGTGCAGGGGCTGGTGTTTCAGGGTTTAGGGCAGTGCAGTGGTGTTCGGGCAGTGTAGGGGTCGTGCTGGGGGTAGTGTTTTAGGGTTTAGGGTAGTGCAGTGGTGCTTGTGTAGTGTAGGGGGTCGTGCTGGGGGTAGTGTTTTAGGGTTTAGGGTAGTGCAGTGGTGTTTGTGTAGTGTAGGGGTCATGTTTTAGGGTAGTGCAGTGGTGTTTGGGTAGTGTAGGGGGTCGTGCTGGTGGTAGTGTTTTAGGATTTAGGTTAGTGCAGTGGTGTTGGGGTAGTGTTTTAGGGTTTAGGGTAGTGCAGTGGTGTTTGTGTAGTGTAGGGGGTCATGCTGGGGGTAGTGTTTTAGGGTTTAGGATAGTGCAGTGGTGCTTGTGTAGTGTAGGGGGTCGTGCTGGGGGTAGTGTTTTAGGGTTTAGGGTAGTGCAGTGGTGTTTTTGTAGTGTAGGGGGGGTCATGTTTTAAGATGCAACGCTCCAATACCTGACCAGTCTGCACTACATAAAACTGCAAAAAAAACTAAAAATAAAGTGTTTTGCACACTTTTGTCATTGGGCTATATGTGGGCTACATCTGGGTAATATTTGTGCTACATTTGGGCTCTTTTTTCACTGGTGGCCATCTTGGAAGACTTCTTTGTTATGAAGTTTCCTAATTTCCTCATTTACTGCAGTCTCCTCAGTAGGAAATGCTTTCAGTTTTTTACTTTGATTCCATCAAGAAGGCATTCAGATGTGTCACACATATGCCATAAATTCAGAATGTTAGCACTCTAGTTGTTCATTAGATCACTGTAGTAAAGCTACTGCTCACCAAGGAGTTAACTGGAAGTCTACTGCTGGTATTGAAAGTGATTGTTTCATTCTGCATGTCAGAATTTTCTAATGAAATAGAAGAGGATTTGAGATCTCACTTGAAACATGCACTAAATTTTCTTTTGCAGCACTAACCATAATTTCTATGGCAAAATGAACCCCCTCATTTTGTTCCTTTTTAAATTAAATGTTTTAAGTGTTACCAGTTTATTCCAATCAAGATGGCTTCAGGTGTGCCATACTTTTGTCATAAGTAAGGCTGTTAGCACTCTAGTTGTTCTTTAGAACACTCTGGGAAGCTGCAGTAGAACACAAAGGCATCAACTGACAGGCTGCTCCTATTGAAATATAACAGGAAGATATTTGAGATCTCACTTAAAACATGTCCTAATTTTTCTTTCTACAGCACTAACCATAATTTCTATGGCAAAATGAACCCCCTCATTTTGTTCCTTTTTAAATTAAATGTTTTAAGTGTTACCAGTTTATTCCAATCAAGATGGCTTCAGGTGTGCCATACTTTTGTCATAAGTAAGACTGTTAGCGCTCTAGTTGTTCTTTAGAACACTCTGGGAAGCTGCAGTAGAACACAAAGGCATCAACTGACAGGCTGCTCCTGTTGAAATATAACAGGAAGATATTTGAGATCACACTTGAAACATGTGCTAATTTTTCTTTCTACAGCACTAACCATAATTTCTATGACAAAATGAACCCCCTCATTTTGTTCCTTTTTAAATTAAATGTTTTAAGTGTTACCAGTTTATTCCAATCAAGATGGCTTCAGGTGTGCCATACTTTTGTCATAAGTAAGACTGTTAGCGCTCTAGTTGTTCTTTAGAACACTCTGGGAAGCTGCAGTAGAACACAAAGGCATCAACTGACAGGCTGCTCCTGTTGAAATATAACAGGAAGATATTTGAGATCACACTTGAAACATGTGCTAATTTTTCTTTCTACAGCACTAACCATAATTTCTATGACAAAATGAACCCCATCATTTTGTTCCTTTTTAAATTAAATGTTTTAAGTGTTACCAGTTTATTCCAATCAAGATGGCTTCAGGTGTGCCATACTTTTGTCATAAGTAAGACTGTTAGCGCTCTAGTTGTTCTTTAGAACTCTCTGGGAAGCTGCAGTAGAACACAAAGGCATCAACTGACAGGCTGCTCCTGTTGAAATATAACAGGAAGATATTTGAGATCACACTTGAAACATGTCCTAATTTTTCTTTCCAGAGCACTAACCATAATTTCTATGACAAGATGAACCCCATAATTTTGTTCCTTTTTAAATTAAATGTTTTAAGTGTTACCAGTTTATTCCAATCAAGATGGCTTCAGGTGTGCCATACTTTTGTCATAAGTAAGGCTGTTAGCACTTTAGTTGTTCTTTAGAACACTCTGGGAAGCTGCAGTAGAACACAAAGGAATCAACTGACAGTCTCTGCCCTTGTTGGATGTACATGTTTTACTGAGAATGTCAAACTTCATTCTCACATGACTGAGAAAGATAATGTGAATTTACAGAAAATATGCTCTCATTTTAGCTTCTGGAGCACCTTCCAAAACTGTATGGGACAAGCATGTGAAAATAGTTTTCTCTCAAACATGATTCATGATATCCCAGCAGAAGGTTTTTCACAGGGTAAAATCACCTTAGAAAACACCACAATTCCTGAAATTAGTATGGTACCATCAACAAATGAATTCTAATGTAACTAAAGTCTGTTATCACCCTTTATAGTTCTCCTTTTGGTAACCCTCAAAATCTTCGATTCACTACAATGCATTTCAATGGGGTACTATCATTTATATTGGTCCCAAGATGGCTGCCAGCAATTCCAGGATGAAGTGCTGACAGCCAATCAGATCTCACGATGACATGTGTGGTTAGGCTCCGCCCAGATATATATGTGTTTTTACTTTTGATTTTCTCAGCAACTACTGAACGGATTTACACCATTTAACAAAAAGGGTTCTTTCTGAACCAAGAACTACCTCTTTGCCAAATTTGGTGTAATTCCGTTCAGCATGTCAGCTGCTCCCCATGTGGAACAGCAATGCCGGCTCCCAAGGGACGTGGGGAGCCGGCGGGACTGTGGGGGGATTGGGGACCCCCACAGTCCCCAACGGAGAGGGCCAGCCCCGGGGATGGGGTCCCCGGGGCAAGTAGTGGCCCAGGAGGGGGCCACGCGGCCCCCTCCCCAAAAAAAGAAAAAAAAAAATGGAAAGGCCGGCCCCGGGGATGGGGTCCCCGGGGCCTTAAATGGCCTGAGGAGGGGGCCACGCAGCCCCCTCCCAAGAAAATAAAAAAAGGCCATGCCCCGGGGGATGGGGTCCCCGGGGCCAATACAGGCCCAGGGAAGGGGGGCCACGCGGCCCCCTTCCCGTTTTTTTTTTTAAATTAAATTTAAAAAAGGGGTAAGGCCCTGGGGGAAGGGGTCCCCAGGGCCCAAAAACAGGAAAAAGGAAGGGGGCTACACAGCCCCCCTTCAGGGGACAAAAAAAAAAAAAAAAAAACGATCGGGCCCGCAGGCCCCGCCCCTTCCTTCACCACTCTGCAAACGCGCCCCTGGCGCGTTTGCAGAGGGGAACGAATCCCCTTGAATACTGGGGGTCCCTGGGGCCAACTAGCCCACCAGGAACCTCCAATATGCGCCAGGGGCTGCGTTGCAGAGACGTGTAGAGAGGCCACACCCCTTTTACACCTCTCTGCAACGCAGCTCTGTGGCGCTTTTGGAGGTATATGGTGGACTAGTTGGACTCCGGGGACCCTCAGGATTCAAGGGGACTTAATCCCCAACTTAAAACGCGCCACGGGGCGCGTTTGCACAGTGGTGAAGGGAGGGGGCGGGGCTTCAGGTGACATGTGTGCAAACAGGCCCCGTGGCGCGTTTTAAGATGGGGAATTAAATCCCCTTCAATCCTGAGGGTCCCTGGGGGCCAACTAGCCCAACAGGATCCAACACTGAGTAAGAAAAAGTAACGATAACAGTTTTTACCTGCTAAGTGAATTTCCTTCCATAGGATAACATTGGTGATTCTATGAGGAAAAGTTTCTAAGTGTCAACTTTTAAAATACAATAATATTCCTTAAAAATCACGACTGTAACCAAAACGCTTTTACTCAACTGTTTACAGGAGATGTCCCAGGACTGAATCTAGGATCCAGTCCTGTGGTTAGAAAAGTAATCCATAAAGTAACTAATTGCATTTAACTAGAAATTCACATTGAGCTGAATGTTGCATTGTGTTTGAAAATGTGTTGCCCATTGCAATAACTGTAACTACTGTACTTAAAAGTCTATTGCCTATGTGCAAAGTATTTAAACTAAAGTAATTCATTCTGAGAAAGTATTTTTTGTAATGTAATGTATAATGTAATTACAATGTAATTTAAAAAATAAAATATGTAAAAAAAAATTGTTTCTAAAAATGTATTAAATCAGTATGAAAAAAATTAATATAACAATTAATACATTTAAAAATTGTCATTTACAAAACCTTTGAAATTCACTGAAAAAACCGTAGGTATCAGGCACGTTATAGTTAGAAATTAGCATTTAAAAAACCTTTGAAATTCACTGAAAAAACCATAGGTTTCAGACACGTTATAGTTACAAATTAGCATTTAAAAAACCTTTGAAATTCACTGAAAAAACCATAGGTTTCAGACACGTTATAGTTACAAATTAGCATTTAAAATACCTTTGAAATTCACTGAAAAAACCATAGGTTTTAGGGACAGTTATAGTTACTTGGACATTGCACTCGTACAAAACCCGTGAAATTCCCCCGTTATAGTTAGTTCAGCTAACTATAACTCGCGCCCGCAATGCACTGCTGATGACGTCACATATTACATCACTCATGACATGGTCAGTGACATCACTGATGACATCACTGATGACATCTCAAATGACATCACTGATGACATCATCCACGTGATAATCTGATGCACCTCCTCACACCCTAATATAATCTTTGATACACCCACTCTAAATTACAGACTGCCATTCGCAAAACCATAGACACTCCAACACCAATAACTACATACCCACTCACTGATTCTTAGGTCTACACACACACATCCACTCACTCACCCGTACAGTCACTCATACTTACGGTCACTCAGTACAGGACTATCATATGCACTCTTACTCCTATATAGACACTCAAACAACGCCACTCATCCATAGAGATACTCAGACACCTAGTCAGTCATGCAAATAATTAAACACACTGCCATTTACTCACCTATACAGTTATACACACACCAGCTCACTTACTCATACAAATAGTAGCACATTGTTACGCTCTTATACAATCACTGATACAAGCACACACTCATCCATACAGCCACTATCACAATCACTCACTTTTGCTTATAGCTATTTATATACTCCAACACACATATATACTGCCTTTCACATATGTAGTTACTCACACATGTACCACTGGGACATACATTCACTCACTAACACACTCTTACACACACTTACCCACCCATACAGTCTATCACAGATGCACTCTTGAAACCATCCACCCAGTGAATCACCCACTCACACATCTATGCACAGAGTTGCACACACCCCTCCCACACAAACACTCAGGCACCCATACAGATACTCAGACAAGCATTCAATAACTCATATAGACACTCATTTAGCTATTCACAAACACATGCAGCCACTTACACAGCAACAGACAGACGGATACAGACATTCACCCAGTTTAGTCACTAACCCATGCATTCAGTAAGATACGTTAAATCACTCACTTATAGAGTCAGTCACGCACCTACTAAATCATCCATACAGACACTTACACACCCACTCATTCTTCAATACGTCTTTTCCTATATATATTAAAAATATTTAAACTTTACAGAAACACACAGTCACTGGATGATGTCATCAGTGATGTCATTTGAGATGTCATCAGTGATGTCATCAGTGATGTCACTGACCATGTCATGAGTGATGTAATATGTGACGTCATCAGCAGTGCATTGCGGGGCGCGAGTTATAGTTAGCTGAACTAACTATAACGGGGGAATTTCACGGGTTTTGTACGAGTGCAATGTCCAAGTAACTATAACTGTCCCTAAAACCTATGGTTTTTTCAGTGAATTTCAAAGGTTTTTTAAATGCTAATTTGTAACTATAACGTGTCTGAAACCTATGGTTTTTTCAGTGAATATATATATATATATATATATATATATATACACGAGATCGCTTCCAACTTCGCACTCTTTAGTACAAAGGAAAAGCACTCACGGGGGCGAGTCCAAAAACCATTTATTCACGGACTCACAAATGCAACCAGACGCGTTTCGGCAGAAGCCTTTCTCGATGGTAACCAGGCGCGCCGGAAACGGACATTTTTATGTCAATTTCATTGGTATCCCAACACGGGAGTAGACAGTGTTAAAGGACTCAGATTTACATAAAGTCCAGCGCCATCTTATAACATGCAACAATTCATTAATGCAAAACATATCAACATTTTAAACTGTAGCAGCCCTCTAGTTCATCGGCAGAGGTATTCGAACGTGAGCATTTCCATATTTACGGTCTATTCAAAATATAATAAATAATATTTCCGGCGCGCCTGGTTACCATCGAGAAAGGCGTCTGCCGAAACGCGTCTGGTTGCGTTTGTGAGTCCGTGAATAAATGGATTTTGGACTCGCTCCCGTGAGTGCTTTTCCTTTGTACTAAAGAGTGCGAGGTTGGAAGCGATCATTATAGCGGATGCACCTCCGGCTGAAAAGCACCCGTTCCTGAGTGCATGAAGTCGGTGCAAAAGTTTGGAGCTATGATATATATATATATTTCCATAGGTACACAAGATGTAACAGACTATCTGCTCAAAAAATGGAACCCTCAAAGGTCTGTACTGTAAGCCACAAAGAAGGGCAACTGCCAATTAGAGGAAGAAAATGTCCCCATGTCCCCTGGATCCGAGGACATCCAACCTCCAGAAAGGATAAGTGTAACTACAGACACACAATTGATGGATGGAATGCAGAACAAATCAAAACATTCACCCCCAGTCAAGAGATCTGGGTTAAATCCATCATTCTTTTGCTCACCATGCCACTCCAGTTTAGACCTGGCCATATGCAAATCAGTCTTGACCCTGTGCTTCATGGGAACTGTCCAGCCCGAACTGCCAAGCCAGGTCCTCCCTGGACCGGAAACAAGCATCCTAGGACCGGTTTCAGGGTTTCACCCCTCTTCAGCCAGGATAGCTTGATTCCAGTGGCACAGTGAGCCCAGGACCCACGTCTGGGCATACCTGGCGCACTTAGGGCGAGAAAGCAAAAGACACACAATTGATGGATGGAATGCCGAACAAATCAAAACATTCACCCCCAGTCAAGAGATCTGGGTTAAATCCATCATTCTTTTGCTCACCATGCCACCCCAGTTTAGACCTGGCCATATGCAAATCAGTCTTGACCCTGTGCTTCATGGGAACAGTCCAGCCCGAACTGCCAAGCCAGGTCCTCCCTGGACCGGAAACAAGCATTCTAGGACCGGTTTCAGGGTTTCACCCCTCTTCAGCCAGGATAGCTTAATTCCAGTGGCATAGTGAGCCCAGGACCCACGTCTGGGCATACCTGGCGCACTTAGGGCGAGAAAGCAAAAGACACACAATTGATGGATGGAATGCAGAACAAATCAAAACATTCACCCCCAGTCAAGAGATCTGGGTTAAATCCATCATTCTTTTGCTCACCATGCCACCCTAGTTTAGACCTGGCCATATGCAAATCAGTCTTGACCCTGTGCTTCATGGGAACAGTCCAGCCTGAACTGCCAAGCCAGGTCCTCCCTGGACCGGAAACAAGCATCCTAGGACCGGTTTCAGGGTTTCACCCCTCTTCAGCCAGGATAGCTTGATTCCAGTGGCACAGTGAGCCCAGTACCCACGTCTGGGCATACCTGGCGCACTTAGGGCGAGAAAGCTAAAGACACACAATTGATGGATGGAATGCAGAACAAATCAAAACATTCACCCCCAGTCAAGAGATCTGGGTTAAATCCATCATTCTTTTGCTCACCATGCCACCCCAGTTTAGACCTGGCCATATGCAAATCAGTCTTGACCCTGTGCTTCATGGGAACAGTCCAACCCGAACTGCCAAGCCAGGTCCTCCCTGGACCGGAAACAAGCATCCTACTACACCCATAATCCTAACATATTAAAGTATATGGAAAGGAAAAACACAGAATGTTCTTAAGGAAGAGAAAGACCAAAAAAGTAAACATTCTCTTAAGAAAAGAAAGAAATCCAAAAAAATGCAGGACGTGGGCTTAAAGGTTAACCCCTGAAGGTTAAGAAATCATGATACTGCATCAGAACCTTACAAGCAGCATCCAGAGAACCTCTTGTCCTAATAGAATTAGGGAACCATATAACCTCCTAAAAAAATGGAGGTAATCATTAGTAATATAAGTATTCGGAAGAATACAAAATAAAGTATAACAACTCCAAGACAGAAGCATCCCAGATAACATTAGAAGCATGTTTGACATTGTGCAGCATTCTGTCCATCAATTGTTCTTTGTGCATTTGTCACCCTGAGTGGGACGGGTATGCCCAGACGTGGTTCCGTGCTCTCTCTGCCACTGGAGTCAAGCTAGCCTGGCTGATGAGGGGTGATGCCCCGAAACCGGTCCCAGGATGATTGTTTCCAGTCCAGGGAGGACCTGGCCTGGTAGTTCGGGCTGGACTGTTCCCATGGGGAACATGGTCAAGACTGATTTGCATATGGCTGGGTCTGAACTGGAATGGCATAGGGAGCAAAAAAACGATGGATTTAGGCCCAGATCTCTGTACTGGGGTAAATGTTTGACATTGTGCAGCAGTCTGTCCATCAATTGTTCTTTTTGCATGTGTTGACGGAACAACCATGTTCCAAGAATGAAAGTAGGATTCCAAAATAACCTCCAGAAATGGAGGATATCCATTAGTAATATAATCATTCGGGAGAATACAAAATAGAGACCTTGAACCTGCCATATGTAACGCCTCCAAGAAAGAGCAATACATTTCAAGGGAACAAAACTCACGCGCAGGCAAGGAACACACAACATGGTAAAGCTGGCATAACCCTCTCTTAGGGTAGCATAACCTTTTGCAACAATCACCTTACTCAAAAGCAATCCGTGCACCACCTGAATTCAAAGAAAAGTGCACCCCGATAAAACTAGCAAAAAGGACTGCAATCAAATGAAGGACCGATCAAAAAAGAGTGCCCTGAAGTGGAAATTCAGAGTAGTTGCAAAGAATAAGCATACTCTCTGTATAAAAGGTCTCATAAGGGACATAAGCAAGATGTCCCTATAAGAGATACTGCTTCCAAAGAAGCATGTGACGTGGGTAAACTTCCTAAACGGAAGAAACAACACACACAAATGACCTCTTGAGCTTGAAGCCCCTCATCAGAGGAAAAAGGGGAGGGAAAAACCTATGCAATAGGTATCCTTGTACCACATAACCTGTCAAAGACAGTATAGAACCAATAATATATCCAACAGACGGAACGTATGCCATCATGGCACTGCCATAACATGGCCAGTCGTGCAAGAAACAAAAGATTAATATCTCCCATACAATCCTAGTATAGGGAAAAAATCAAAGAGGTATATATTTTAGAAAAAGATAAATTAGGACTCTGTTTCACCTCTTCTGTTACAGAAACGCCGTAAAGCCGAGTCGGCCTAGGCACCAAAAAGATGGGTGCCATCAAAGGGCATATCGACCAAAGCAGCTTGGACAGCTTCTGGAAAGCCTGAGGTACTTAACCAGGCAAAATGACGTAGTGCCACAGACGATGCCATGGCCCAACCTTCTGAGTCAGTAGTATCCATGTCACATATAATAATCAGCTTAGATGCCAGTTGGCCATCCAGAATCAACTATTCTATATTAGATCAAAGATCATCTAGAAGAGATCGCAACATAGTCTGCAATGAATCCCCCAAAGCGTGAGAAAATTGCCCAAGAACACAAGACATGTTAGTGGACCTTAAAGCAGAACTAGTCGAGGAAAAAATATGTTTGCCACACAAATCCGGTCTCCTAGAATCTCTGTCAGATGGAGCATTAGGTAGAGAATCCATATTCTGTGAGGCTGAAGTAGCCTGCACCACCAAACTACGAGAAGTAGGATGTTTGAGGAGACAAGACGGATCTTCAGGAGCAGGCAGGTGCCTGCGAGATATAGCACAATCCATCAAGACCCCCGTATCAGGATTAGCACAACCACCCAACAAAATGTCATAGAGGGCCTCACTATATGGTAGAACAGGCTCCACCCCTGTCTGACCTTGATAAAGGACATCAATCAGGGGATCAGTAGATTTTGCCACTGTAGGAAGAGATAACTCCAAAACCATAGCCACTCTCCTCAACATATCTGCAAAAGAGGAACTCATCTCAGTAGCAAGGATAGGAGGGGAAAGGAGTCCCGAAGCTGGGGATGATTCCAGTCCACTAGCCTCTCCAAGTGCAGACAACCAATTCTCCTCCAAGAGAGGTGTAATAGCCTCAGATATTGGCTGCAATAGCCCCGACTCCTCCGTATCATCTCTCAAAAGGTGACCTACAGAAGTACCACCCTGAGAGGGAAGCGGAAAGGCATCATTCCTTACAGATGGCTCCATTGACTCCGTATATGACATCAACCGGCGCCAAGAAGGCGACGCCGCGACGTCGATAGGTGGAGGAGGAGGAATGGATTCGACCGGCGCCGAGGGTGGAAACCCCGAAGGGCTGTGCACAGGCGCCGAAGCAGAGTCGGCCGACGCCAACCAGCACTGACCCAATGACTCAGATGGCCCAACTGACACAGAGGGCGAACCCGTTAGTGTGGCTCCTCTCAACTCCATGGGACCCGACAGCATTCCAGGGTAAGGTGGGGGCCCAAAGATGAGATGTAGAGAATTGTAATATTTCTCATTTGGGCCACTGACACCCCGGCTGCCGGAAAGACGGGGAGGCGTGGGGTGGAGTCGTCTACGGTCTCCTCAACCAGCGAGCCGGAGGAGACGTAGGAGACAGAGTCTCCACATGGCGAAGACAGGGGGTGCTGCAACTTCAAACGCCCGTGCTTACTTTGGGACGTCAGTGGAGAGCGACGTCCCCGTGAATGGCTCTGGCTCCTGGAACGGCCCTGGAAACGGACCTCCGAATGAGAAGAAGACCGAGGTCAACGTGAAATCTCTGAAGACCATGATAGCCAGGCTGCTAGGAGTTTAATACGGCGCTGCATGAGCGCCTTCAGCTTCAGCTTCTGGCAGGAGCCACAATCTTTGGAGTTGTGGTGTTCTCCTAAACACCACATACAAACAGAATGTGGGTCTGTAGTCGAAATCTGTGGTGTACAAGACCCACTAGGCTTAAAGCCTGAAGACATGAGAAAAGAACACTGTTTCCAACAGAGAAAAAACTGTCGAAGTAGACCAGAAAACGGCCTGAGATACCGCTTCTCTGGATCTGTGTCGCAGCGCAGAAAAGAAGAAATTGACATCCGCGGACCGGAGGGGACTTATATGACTCCACTGATGTCACAACCGGAGTCAACGTCATCGCAGAGTCATAGGAAGTTGGCGCGTAGAGGTACTGCTGAAAAATTTCCAGATACAGACCGGTGCCTGGGGAGAATTCAAAAGTTAAGGAATCTGCGGCTAGATGTCCCTAACAGATATATATTTATGTTACCACCTACTGGCAGGGACCAGTAGGTAGATATAGTTAGGACCTAGTTTAGATGGGAAAAGTGTTTTTTGACTTGCCTACATCTTTGGCGCAGTTTGAGGAATCTAATTGAACTATTCTAAAAGGAGTGTGCATGTGATTCTTGTTGTGCAAGGAAAGTTTCAGGGTGAACCGTCCAGCAGGGTCTTAGAAAAAAGGGGGGGCGGGGGGGGGGGGGGAGGCAAAAAATGTACGTTTCCCTTGTTAATTCACATAGGAATTTTAGACATAGCTACAGCCTGAGCCGCTGAAGGGAGTTACACCACATTTGACAGAACGGCAGCTGTTGGCCCAGAAAGCGACCTTTTTGTGAATTGGTGTAAATCTGGTCATTAGTTTTGGAGATATTAATGAAAATCCAAATTTGTATATCTGGGGATGCGGATCCTCCGAGGATCCGACAGTCCCGGTGCTGAAATCCGATTAGCTGCTAACACTTCAACCCAGGGCCAGGTCCTGCTTTGTCTTGGGGTGTCCACCCCTGGGACATAGCAGTTTGCTTTTGCGCCAAGCGAGAGCAAACATAACTCTGCTTCCAGCAAGTGGGAGCTGTCAAATCAATCCCACCTGCTAGAAACAAATGAATTGATTGCTCCTGCATGCAGGTAGCTGCATTTCTAGGAGGGAGGGAGCCGTCATTGCACACTGTTTGCCCTGAGTGGGCTCCAGGGCACCTAGAGAGATATGGCCAGCCACCGGGGCCGAAATCAGTCTGGGGAGGGGGGCTGCGTGGCCTCTCTCCCCATTGAATTATGGGCGGTCACTAGGGGATGGGGTCCCTGTGGCCAAAATCGGCCCGGAAGTGGTCTGCGCATCTCCCCTCTCCTAATAGGTTTTGGTCTCGCCCCAGGGATGGGATCCCCGGGTCCAAATTCAGCCCGCCTGCGAGCTGTGTAACCCTCCCCTCCTATTAAGTCGTGGCTGGGCCCTGGGGGATGGGTTCCCTAGGGCTGTTCTGACCCAGATGGACAAGTTACTTACCTTCGGTAACGATATATCTGTAAGAAACATTAGTAGTGATAGATTCCTTACCTTAGAATATCCCCAGGCGTCAAACTGGATCCGGAAAGTTTTCGTCAGCAGTACCCCTGCACGTCGGTAGGTGGCGTCGTGCGGCTCCGCGTCCGTCGTTGGCGTCGTGGTCGCCGAGATGACGTCGCGGGCGCTACTTTAGACGCCGCCCACGCGCACTGACGTCAGTTCTGTACACGACTTTCCGCGCCAGGAACGCAGAGCCATGCAAGATACTGACCACTGGTGCATTGAAACTAGGGCCCTGAAAGGGATGACCTTAACCCTAGAAATCAGTTCGCAGAACGGGGAGGATGGGTGAGGCGGTAAGGAATCTATCACTACTAATGTTTCTTACAGATGCACAAGTTACTAACTTGTGTAACGATATATCTGTAAGAGACAGTAGTTAGTGACAGATTCCTTACCTTAGAATATCCCCAGGCGTCAGGCTGGATCCGGAAAGTTTTTTGCGTAGCAGTACCCTTGCGCGTCGGTAGGCGGCGTCGTGCGGCTCCGCGTCCGTCGTAGGCGTCGTGATCGCCGGGATGACGTCGCGGGCAGTACTTAGACGCCGCCCCTGCGCGCTGACGTCAGTTCTGTACACGACTTTCCGCGCCAGGAACGCAGAGCCATGCAAGAAGCTGACATAGGTGTCTGAAAAATACTAGGGCCCTGAAAGGGATGTCCTTAACCCTAGAAATCAGTTCGCAGAACGGGGTTATGGGTGGGGTGGTAAGGAATCTGTCACTAACTACTGTCTCTTACAGATATATCGTTACACAAGTTAGTAACTTGTGCATCTGAAAGAGACACGTTAGTGACAGATTCCTTACCTTAGAATAGATACCCCAGCAATACCAACCCCGGTGGTGGGTCTGCGAACAAAGATCAGACAAGGAAGTCCTGGAGGACAGAACGGCCAAAGAAGCCGTCCCTCCGGACCTGACTGTCAAGGCAGTAATGCTTTGTAAACGTGTGCAGCGAGGCCCACGTAGCTGCCTGACATATAACCGGCAGCGGAACACCGCGGCCCAAGGCCGTGGTAGCAGCCGTTGCCCTGGTGGAATGGGCACGCAGCCCAACAGGAGGCTCCTTCTTAGCCAAAGAATAGCAGGTCTTGATGCACAAGGTAACCCAGCGGGAGATGGTCCTCTTGTGCACCGCCCGACCTTTTTGGCGCCCACGTAGCCAACAAAGAGCTGGTCATCCACCCGGAAGTGTTTTGTGCGGTGAATATAGAAGGAGAGCGCACGTTTTGGGTCCAGACGGTGGAGCCTCTCTTCCTCTCTGGAAGGATGCGGAGGCGGAAAGAAGGTGGGCAAAGTGATGGTCTGCCCAATGTGGAAAGCAGTAACCACCTTTGGCAAGAAGGACGGACGCGTCCGAAGAACAACCTTGTCTGGATGAACAGACAGAAAGGGAGGTTTGCAAGATAGAGCCTGGAGTTCACTCACCCGCCGAGCGGAGGTGATGGCCACCAGAAAGGCTGTCTTCAGAGTCAGAAGACGAAGAGGACAGTTATGTAGAGGCTCAAAGGGAGCGCACATTAAAAAGGTAAGAACCAAGTTCAAGTCCCACTGAGGCATCACAAACGGAACAGGAGGGAAGAGGTGTGTAATGCCTTTTAAGAACCTGTTAACAACAGGGGACTTGAAAAGGGAGGGCTGATCAGGGAGCCTGAGGAAGGCCGAGATAGCACAAAGATAACCCTTGATGGTACCCAGGGCAGAACCCTGTTGGGCCAGAGAGAGAAGGAACAGAAGGACCTCAGAAAGAGGGGCAGAAAGGGGATTCACAGCCTTTGCTGTGCACCATGCCACAAATTTGTTCCACCTGCAGGCGTATACCACCTTAGTGGAGGGACGCCTGGCTGCCAGAATCACATCACAAACTTCGGGAGGCAAGTCGAAAGGAATCAACTGCCGCCGCTCAATCTCCACGCAAGCAGGTGTAGACTGGACAGGTTCGGGTGGAGGACCGTCCCCTGCTGCTGCGACAGAAGATCCTCCCGAAGAGGCAGACGGATCGGGGATCTACGCTCATATTGAGTAGCTCGGGATACCAAACTCTTCGAGCCCAGTCCGGAGCCACAAGAATGACTTGGGCCCGGTCGTGCCGAATCTTCTTCAACACTCTGGGTAGAAGTGGTATAGGCGGAAAGGCGTACAACAGACCGCAACTCCACTCGTGACGAAAAGCGCCTCCGAGCGAGTGCCGCCTTGGAAATTCCAACGCGCAGAACTGATGACATTGCGCGTTCTCTTCGGTGGCGAATAGATCTAACCAAGGCTCTCCCCATTGTAGAAAGAGTCCTTGCGCCACTTCCGAGTGAAGACGCCATTCGTGATCCATCATGCACCTGCGGCTGAGTTCGTCCGCCCTGGCGTTCAGGGAACCTGCCAGGTGTTGAACCATCAGGAACATGCCCTGATGTTTCAGCCATGTCCAGAGGCGCAGAGCCTCCTGACAAAGGGTCCAAGACCCCACCCCGCCCTGTTTGTTGCAGTACCACATGGCGGTGGTGTTGTCTGTGAACACCTGCACTACCTTCCTTTTGACAGAGGGAAGGAATGCCTTGAGTGCAAGTCGGATCGCCCGGAGCTCCAGAAGGTTGATATGGAGCCGGGACTCCGCCGGAGACCAGAGGCCTCTGATCTCCGCCTCTCCCATGTGACCGCCCCATCCCAGAAGGGACGCGTCCGTCACAACTGTGTGCTCTGGCTGGGGAAGGGAGAGGGATCTGCCCATGACCCATTGCCGGTTCGAGAGCCACCACTGCAACTGTCTTGCAGTCCCCTCCGAGATCTGGACGTGATCGGACAGGTTGCCCTGGTGCTGCGCCCACTGGAACTTCAGGTCCCACTGCAGAGCCCGCATATGCCATCTGGCATGATTGACCAGCAGGATGCAGGAGGCCATGAGGCCCAGCAGCCTCAGGGTCATCCGTACCGAAACCCAGGATAAAGGCTGAAAGATCGGAATCATAGCCTGAATATCCCGGACTCGCCGTTCGGGAGGATAGGCCCGAAACTGCGTCGTGTCCAGAACCGCTCCGATGAAAAGGAGCTGTGGAGAAGGAATCAGATGCGACTTCGGCACATTGATGGAGAACCCCAGCGAGTGAAGGAGTTCGGCCGTAGTCTGGAGGTGGGAGACGACTGCCTGGGACGAGCCCGCCTTCAGCAGCCAGTCGTCGAGGTAGGGGAAGACTGAAACCCCTGCCCGGCGCAGATGAGCTGCGACCACCGCCATCACTTTCGTGAACACCCGAGGGGCACTGGTAAGGCCAAAGGGGAGCACGGTGAACTGAAAATGCTCGGGGCCTACCGTGAACCGAAGGTAACGCCGGTGGGCCGGCAGGACGGGGATGTGGAAATATGCGTCCTGCAAGTCCAACGCTACCAACCAGTCTCCAAGGTCGAGGGCAGTCAAGACCTGAGCTAGGGTGAGCATCTTGAACTTCTCCTTCCGGAGGAAGCGATTGACGTTCCGGAGGTCCAAGATAGGACGCATGTCCTCCTTGTCCTTTTTGGGCACCAGAAAGTAGTGGGAGTAGCAACCACGCCCTACTTCTGGGGTCGGAACATGCTCGATGGCCCTCTTGGTCAAGAGGGCCGTGACTTCCTTCTGTAGAAGCACCAAGTGATCCCCTGACATGCGGTGGAATTGAGGTGGCATGGCTGGGGGGGTGGTCTCGAAGGGGAGGGAGTTGGCCTGACCCGCACGCTGGTTGCCCGATCCGCCACGGCGGAATCCACGTCCTCGGCCACGCGAAGACGCCTGCTGCGCGGGCCGGTGGCTGGGCTGCTGACGTGAAGGGGCGCCCTACCGTGGCCACGATAGGGGCGAAAAGCAGAAGTCAGCGGAGGGCGTGTAGCAGAAAGGCCCAGGGACTTGGCAGTAGCCCGTGAGTCCTTAAAGCGCTCCAACGCATGGTCTGCTTTGGACCCAAAAGACCGACTCCATCAAAGGGCATGTCCATGAGAGTATTCTGGACATCCCCTGAAAAACCAGTGGTTCTCAGCCAGGCGTGGCGTCGGAGCGCCACCGTCGTTGCAATAGACCTGCCCAGCGAGTCGGACTCCACTGGACCGACCACAGCTGCGTCCACTTCAGCTTCAGAAAGACTGCGACCCACCACCACCCGCAACAGGCTCCCCGCCGGAGCTGGAGCAAGATCACCGCCGAGCAGCTCACCGCCTCCCTCAGCCAGAACACACCCACCAACACAACGGACCCAAACGAAGCAGCCAGCAACCTCGCCAAGTGGCTGACCGCCTGCGCCGACGACCTCGCACCACTAAAAAACCCTCCCAGCAGACCCGGAAGCAAGAAAACCCCTTGGTTCACCAACGAACTCAAGGAATCCAAGAAGAACTGCCGCACTCTCGAGAAAACCTGGCGACTCGACCAGACCACAGACAACAGGACCGCCCTCAAGCACGCCACCCGCAAACACCACCAGCTGATCCGTGCCACCAAGAAGTCGGCACTCAAAGAACGACTGGACAACAACGCCCATGACAGCAAGGAACTTTTCAGCATCGTCAAAGAGTTCTCCAACCCCAGCGCCGGAAACAACGACATCACCCCCTCGCAAGACCTCTGCAACTCACTCTCCGCGTTCTTCCACCGCAAGATCACCGACATACACAACAGCTTCGACGCACAAACAACGCACCCTACCGCCGAACCAACGCCCGCCACCACCACCCTCTGCAACTGGACCCCGATCAGCACCGAAGACACCACCCGCACGATGAACTCCATCCACTCCGGATCACCAACCGACCCCTGCCCACACCACGTCTTCAACAAAGCCGACGCCACCATCGCACCCCATCTCCGGGACATCATCAACTCCTCCTTCCACACCGCCACCTTCCCGGAGAGCTGGAAGCACGCCGAGCTTACCGCCCTCCTGAAGAAACCAACGGCGGACCCCACCGACCTCAAGAACTACCGTCCCATCTCGCTCCTTCCGTTTCCGGCCAAAGTCATCGAGAAGACCGTCAACAGACAGCTTGCCGCCTTCCTCGAGACGAATGGATCCCTCGACCCCTCGCAGTCCGGGTTTCGGGCCAACCACAGCACCGAGACCGCCCTTATCGCAGCCACCGACGACATCAGAACCCTAACCGACAACGGGGAAACAGCTGCCCTCATCCTCTTGGACCTCTCCGCGGCGTTCGACACCGTCTGCCACCGCACCCTAGTGAAGCGCCTCAGCAACATCGGAATCCGAGAGAAAGCACTGGAATGGATCATCTCGTTCCTCGCCGGAAGAACCCAGAGAGTCCGCCTCCCCCGTTCAGATCCGAAGCCACCGAAGTCATCTGCGGCGTTCCACAAGGATCCTCACTCAGCCCAACCCTCTTCAACGTCTACATGAGCCCCCTCGCAGCCATCGCACGCCGACACAACCTCAACATCATCTCCTACGCCGACGACACCCAGCTGATCCTCTCCCTCACCAACGACCCCACCACCGCCAGAGCCAACCTACACGACGGGATGAGAGACGTCGCCGACTGGATGAGGAACAGCCGCCTTAAACTGAACTCAGACAAGACGGAAGTCCTCATCCTGGGCTCATCACCCTCCGCCTGGGACGACTCCTGGTGGCCCCCGGCCCTGGGCACCGCGCCCAAGCCAACGGACCACGCACGCAACCTGGGCTTCATCCTGGACTCCTCCCTGTCGATGACCAGACAAGTCAACGCCGTCTCATCTTCATGCTTCAACACCCTGCGCATGCTCCGCAAGATCTTCAGATGGATCCCCACTGAAACCAGGAAGACCGTCACCCAGGCACTCGTCACCAGCCGACTGGACTATGGGAACACCCTCTACGCCGGAACCACAGCCAAACTTCAAAAGAGACTCCAGCGCATCCAGAACGCCTCCGCACGACTCATCCTGGACATCCCCCGACACAGCCACATCACCGGACACCTGAAAGACCTGCACTGGCTCCCCGTCAGCAAGAGAATCACGTTCAGACTCCTCACCCACGCACACAAGGCCCTCCACGACCTGGGCCCAAAGTACCTCAACGACCGCATGACCTTCTACACGCCCACACGCCAGCTACGATCAACCAGCCACGCCCTCGCCACCGTACCACGCATCCGCAGAACCACCGCCGGAGGAAGATCCTTCTCCTACCTGGCAGCCAAGACCTGGAACTCCCTCCCCACTCACCTTCGGCGAACCCAGGACCATCTCTCCTTCAGGAAGCAGCTCAAGACCTGGCTGTTCGAGCAGTAACTTACCCCCTCCCCCAGCGCCTTGAGACCCTCCTGGGTGAGTAGCGCGCTCTATAAATGCTGTGATTGATTGATTGGTGTCAAGGCCACAACGTATAGTGAATTTAGCCGCATCCCTTCCTTCCGCAATGGCGCGGGAAAGCAGTGTCTGGACCTCCTCAGGACACTGGGGCAAAACATCCGCCACCGAATCCCACAGGGAGTGGGTATATCGGCCCAAAAGACAAGCGGTGTTAACGGACCGCAAGCCAGCACTGGAGGAAGAAAAACCTTTCTTCCCAAACTGATCCAGGCGTTTGGATTCCCTATCCGGAGGGGCGGTAGGGAAGGCGGTTTGGGAAGCGGAGGCTTGGACAACCAAGCTCTCAGGAGTGGGGTGGACAGAGAGAAACAGGGGGTCGCCCGGAGCTGGGCGATGGCGTCGTGACACGTTCCGATCCACAGGAGCCCCTGTGTTGGGCTTGGACCAGGCGCCCAAGAGAACGTCAGTGAGGGCGTCGTTAAACGGCAGCACAGTCTCCGCAGAGGAGGCTGCCGGCTGAAGCACCTCTGTCAAGATGTTAGGCTTGACCGTCAAAGTAGGGAGTTGGAGACGTAAGGCCCCAGCTGCCCTACGCAACACCGTACCAAAATTGGCTCCCTCCTCCGTAGCCACGGGAGGAGACAGCATGCCAATGTCAGGGGAAGTATCCAGACCACTGGCCTCCCCTAGACTCTCTGTCCAGTCCTCATCATACTGACAGTGTCGTGTCAGAGGGTCATCAGACCCCTCCCAGTCCAACTGGTCCTCCTCTGGTTCAAAATAAGGAGGAGGAGGGACAGTTGGGACCCAAGGTCCCATCGGCGCCGGAGCCGGCGTCGAGCGACGTCGGTCCGGAGCCAAGTCCGGAGCCGGAAGGAACTGGGGGACGACGCCGCACGGAGCCCAGGGCGGCGTCGAGAACGGCACCGGAGACATCGGCGCCGGTGGAGGTGTCGTTAGGTCGACCGGCGTCGATGGGGGTTGTGGAGCCGGGATCGAGGCCGGGGCCGGAATCGAGGCTGGAGGCACGGGCGACGCCGGGGCCGGAGCCGTCGGAGCCGTCGGCGACGCCGGAGCAACCCCATCAGGGCCCGAAGGCGCACCGGAGGGGCCTGAAGGCCCGAAGAGGCGGGCCATGGCCGACAGGAATTCCTGCACTTTGGCCGGATCCGCCCCCGAACCCGGGAAGGGCGGGTATGGCGGGGGCGACTCCACAGGCATGTCCGGGGCCGCGGGGGCGGGGCCGGGAGGGGCCTCAGCCGAGTCGCGAGACCGGCGAGGCGAAGTCCTAGAGCGATGATGCTTTTTGGACTTCTTGTGTTTCGACTTACCGGACGAAGAAGACTTCGACGCCGACGACCGGTGTGGACTCCGCGATCGACCCCTGGACCTCTCACGCCACCGGGGCTTCCGCGGAGCCGAGTGCCGGGCCTCGAGGAGCTTTCGAGACCGCTCTCGCAAAGCCTTCGGGTTAAGGGCCTGGCAGTCGGTACAAGACTCCGTGTCGTGGCCTCGGCCGAGGCAGAAGAGACACTCCCAATGCGGGTCGGTGACGGACATCATCCGCGCACAGGCGCCGCAACGTTTGAAACCGGGCATCCCTACGACAGCTTGAGAGATGAAAAAACAGTGAAAAAATTCACCAAAAAGTATGGTCAAAAAATGACCAGGGCACTGCTCTTCCCGGATCTGCGCTTGCTGGCGCGGAAAAGAAGAACTGACGTCAGCGCGCAGGGGCGGCGTCTAAGTACTGCCCGCGACGTCATCCCGGCGATCACGACGCCTACGACGGACGCGGAGCCGCACGACGCCGCCTACCGACGCGCAAGGGTACTCCTACGCAAAAAAACTTTCCGGATCCAGCCTGACGCCTGGGGATATTCTAAGGTAAGGAATCTGTCACTAACGTGTCTCTTTCAGATATATCGTTATCGAAGGTAAGTAACTTGTCCATCTGAAAGAAACACATAGTGATAGATTCCTTACCTTAGAATAGATACCCCAGCAATACCAACCCCGGTGGTGGGTCTGCGAACTAAGATCACACCAGAAAGTCACGGAGAACAGAACGGCCAAAGAAGCCGTCTCTCCGGACTTGGCTGTCTAGGCAATAATGCTTGGTAAACGTGTGCAGCGAGGCCCACGTGGCTGCCTGACAGATGTCTTGCAGGTGGACACCACGTCACAATGCAGTAGTGGCTGCCGTAGCTCTGGTGGAATGAGCACGCAGCCCCACCAGAGGTTCTTTTTTAGCCAAAGAGTAACAGGCTTTGATACACAAGACAACCTAGCGGGAGATGGTTCTCTTATGGACCGCCCGACCTTTCTTGGTGCCAACGTAGCCAACAAAAAGCTGGTCGTCCACCCGGAACTGCTGTGTGCGTTTGAGATAAAAAGAGAGCGCACGTTTTGGGTCCAGACGGTGGAGCCGCTCTTCCTCTCTGGAAGGATGCGGAGGCGGAAAGAAGGTGGGCAAGGTAATAGTCTGCCCAATGTGAAAGGCCGTAACCACTTTTGGCAAAAAGGAAGGATGGGGCCTGAGCACAACCTTGTCCGGATGGACTGAAAGGAAAGGAGGCTTACAAGAAAGATCCTGGAGCTCACTCACCCGCCTGGCGGAAGTGATGGCCACCAGGAAGGCAGTCTTTAACGTTGAAAGACGAAGAGGACAGTTGTGAAGGGGCTCAAAGGGAGCGCACATCAAGTATGTCAGAACCAGATTCAAGTCCCACTGAGGCATCACGAAAGGAATAGGAGGAAAAAGGTGTGTAATGCCTATGAGAAATCTATTTACAACAGGGGACTTGAAAAGAGAGGGCTGATCAGGGAGCCTGAGAAAGGCCGAAATAGCAGAAAGGTAGCCCTTGATAGTGCCCAGAGCAGAGCCCTGCTGGGCCAAAGAAGGAACAGTAGTACTTCAGAAAGAGGGGCAGAAAGGGGATCCACAGCCTTTGCTGTGCACCATGCCACAAATTTGTTCCACCTGCAGGCGTACACCACTTTAGTAGAGGGACGCCTGGCTGCCAGAATAACGTCACAAACTTCAGGAGGCAAGTCGAAGGGAATCAACTGCCGCCGCTCAATCTCCACGCAAAGAGATGGAGGCTGGACAGGTTCGGGTGGAGGACCGTCCCCTGCTGCTGTGACAGAAGATCCTCCCGAAGAGGCAGTCGGATCGGGGGATCGATGCTCATACTGAGTAGCTCGGGATACCATACTCTTCGAGCCCAGTCCGGAGCCACAAGAATGACTTGGGCCCGGTCGCGCCTGACCTTCTTCAGCACTCTGGGCAGAAGTGGTATAGGCGGAAAGGCGTACAACAGACCGCAACTCCACTCGCGACGAAAAGCGTCGCCGAGCGAGTGCCGCCTTGGAAATTCCAACGCGCAGAACTGATGACATTGCGCGTTCTCTTCGGTGGCGAATAGATCTAACCAAGGCTCTCCCCACTGCTGAAAGAGACCTTGCGCCACCTCCGAGTGAAGACGCCATTCGTGATCGAGCATGCACCTGCGGCTGAGTTCGTCCGCCCTGGCGTTCAGAGAACCTGCCAGGTGTTGAACCACCAGAGACATGCCCTGATGTTCCAACCATGTCCAGAGACGCAGAGCCTCCTGACAGAGGTTCCACGACCCCACCCCGCCTTGTTTGTTGCAGTACCACATGGCGGTGGTGTTGTCTGTGAACACCTGCATTACTCTCCCCTTGATAGGGGGAAAGGAATGCCTTTAGTGCAAGCCTGATCGCCCGCAGCTCCAAAAGGTTGATATGGAGCCGGGACTCCGCCGGAGACCAGAGGCCTCTGATCTCCGCCTCTCCCATGTGGCCGCCCCATCCCAGGAGGGACGCATCCGTCACCACTGTGAACTCCGGTTGGGGAAGGGAGAGGGATCTGCCGTCGACCCAATGCTGGTTCGTGAGCCACCACTGCAACTGTCGTGCAGTGCCCTCCGAGATCTGGACGTGATCGGACAGGTTTCCCTGATGCTGCGCCTACTGGAACTTCAGGTCCCACTGCAGAGCCCGCATATGCCACCTGGCATGATTGACCAGCAGGATGCAGGAGGCCATGAGGCCCAGCAGCCTCAGAGTCACTCTGACCGAAACCCGGGACAAGGGCTGAAAGATGGGAATCAGAGCCCGAATACCCCGGACTCGCTGTTCGGGAGGATAGACCCGAAACTGCACCATGTCCAGAACCGCTCCGATAAAGAGGTCTTCTGGGAGGGAATCAGGTGCGACTTCGGCACATTGATGGAGAACCCCAGCATGTGCAGGAGGTCGGCCGTAGTCTGGAGGTGGGAGACGACTGTCTGGGGCAAGCCCGCCTTCAACAACCAATCGTCGAGATAGGGGAAGACTGAGACCCCTGATCTGCGCAGATGAGCTGCGACCACCGCCATCACCTTGGTGAACACCCGAGGGGCGCTGGTAAGGCCAAAGGGGAGCACGGTAAACTGAAAGTGCTCGTGGCCTACCGTGAACCATAGGAAACGCCGGTGGGCTGGCAGGACGGGGATGTGGAAATAGGCATCCTGCAAGTCCAGCGCCACCATCCAGTCTTGTGGGTCGAGAGCAGACAAGACCTGAGCTAGAGTGAGCATCTTGAACTTCTCTTTGCGGAGGAAGCGATTGACGTTCCGGAGGTCTAAGATAGGACGCAGGCCTTTGTCCTTCTTGGGCACCACAAAGTAGTGGGAATAACAACCACAACCTACTTCGTGCGTCGGAACGCGCTCGATGGCCCCCTTGGCCAAGAGGGCCGCAACTTCCTGCTGAAGAAGCACCAAGTGATCCCCCGACATGCGGTGGTATTGAGGCGGCATGGCTGGGGGGGTAGTCTCGAAGGGGAGGGAGTAGCCCCTCCGGACTATCTCTAAAACCCACCTGTCCGAAGTGATGGTGCGCCAGTGGGGGAGGTGATGGCGGAGCCTGCCGCCCACTGGCGTTTGATGGGCCTGAAAGTTCGGACTAGGAAGGTTTGGAGGCAGTGGTGGCCAGGGTGGTGGTGGACTAACCCGCCCGCTGGCCCCTTTGTCCGCCACGGCGGAACCCGCGTCCGCGCCTGGATGATTGCGGCGCCGGCCTGTGGCTCTGTTGTGAACGCTGCGGGGCGCCCCTTCCTGTGCCACGAAAGGAGCGAAAAGCGGAAGAGGGCGGACTGCCGAGAGTCCCAAGGACTTGGCCATAGCCCGTGAGTCCTTAAACCTCTCCAACGCAATGTCCGCTTTGTCGCCGAAGAGGCGACGGCCATCAAAGGGCATGTCCATAAGGGTGTTTTGGACATCCCCCGAAAATCCAGTGGTCCTCAACCAGGCGTGACGGCGAACCGCCACCGTCGTTGCAATGGATCTGCCCAGTGAGTCGGCGGTGTCTAGGCCACAACGGATCATGAACTTTGCTGCGTCTCTCCCCTCTGCAACAGCCTGGGCGAGAGCAGGCCGGGCCTCCTCCGGACACTGGAGCAGCACGTTCGCCACCGTATCCCACAGAGAGTGGGAATAACGGCCCAAGAGGCATGCGGTGTTCACGGACCGCAGCGCAGAGCTGGTGGAAGAGAAAATCTTCTTCCCAAACTGATCCAGCTTCTTGGATTCCCTATCCGGTGGTGCGGAAGGGAAGGCGGTTGGGGAAGCAGAGGCTTGGACAACCAAGCTCTCGGGAGTGGGGTGTTGGGAGAGGAAAATGGGGTCACCCGGAGCCGGGCGATGGCGTTGGGCCACGTTCCTATCCACAGGAGCTCCTGTGGTGGGCCTGGACCAAGTGCCCAAAAGAACGTCAGAGAGGGCTTCATTGAAAGAAAGCAGCGGCTCCGCAGAAGTAGCTGCTGGCTGAAGCACCCCTGTCAGGAGGTTAGTCCTGACGGCCACAGTAGGGAGCTCGAGGTGTAGGGCCTCGGCCGCCCTACGCAACACCACTGCATAACTGGCGCACTCCTCCGTAGCCACGGTAGGAGGAGACAGCATGCCAAGGTCTGGTGAGGTATCCAGACCACTGGCGTCACCCAATTCCTCAGCCCAGTCCTGTTCAGACTCGCAGGCGGCCGCGAGAGGGTCCTCAGACCCCTCCCAGAACTCCCCTTGTTCCTCAGGCTGTTCAACAGGCCAAAAATAAGGAGCAGGGACATGGGGATAGAAATCCCCAAGCAGGGCCGAGAACGGCATCGATCGACGCCGGCTCGGCGCCGTGTCCACCTCGGAGCGGGCGGCGTCAGGATCGGTGCCGGTGGTGTCGACGTCGGTGGAGACGTAACGAGGTCAACCGGCGTCGACTGGGATCCAGGCCTGGATCCAAGGGTGTCCTGCGGCGCCGTGGCCGGAGCCAACAGCGACGCCGGGGCCGGAGCCGCCGGCGAGGAAACTCGAGGACACCCATGCGGGACCGCGGGGCCCGAAGGCGCACCGGCGGGACCCGACGGCCCAAAGAGGCGAGCCATGGCCGACAGGAACACCTGTATCTGGGCCGGAGACGCCGACGACCCCGGGAAGGGCGGGTAGTTGGGCAGCGACTCCATGGACTGCGCCGGAGCCACAGTGGTGGCACCACCCATACCCTCAGCCGCGTGACCGGCGAGGGGAAGTCGGAGAACGATGGCGTTTCTTCGACTTCTTGTGCTTCGCCTTACCTGACCTCGAGTGCGAAGACTTGGATCCCGACGAATGGTGATGACTACGCGCACGGTCCCTCGACCTCCCTCTGGACCGGGACTTGGAACAGCGCGGAGCCGACTGCCGGTCTTCCAGCAACTTTCGGGACCGCTATCGCAAAGTCTTCGGCGCCATGGCCCGGCAGTCGGACCACGACTTGGGGTCGTGGTCGCGCCCCAGGCAGAAAAGACACACACGTGCGGGTCCGTCACCGACATCATGCGGTGACAATCCCCGCAGGACTTGAAACCGGGCATCCTAACTGCACCTTAGGAGTCGAAGTCTCGATGAAAAAATGGAGACAAAAGTCTAAAAAAAGTCAGTCAAAAATTGACTGGGGGTTCCTGCTCTTCCCGGATCTGCGCTTGCCGGCGCGGAAAAAGAAAGAACTGACGTCAGCGCGCGTGGGCGGCGTCTAAGTAGCGCCCGCGACGTCATCTCGGCGACCACGACGCCAACGACGGACGTGGAGCCGCACAACGCCACCTACCGACACGCAGGGGTACTACTGACGAAAACTTTCCGGATCCAGTCTGACGCCTGGGGATATTCTAAGGTAAGGAATCTATCACTATGTGTTTCTTTCAGATGCTCATTTCAGAGAAATAAAACTTCAACAGGATGCACTTACAAATATAAGCACAGCTGGTGCCCCAGCTGAAGCTCCTCTTCTGTAAAAGACAAATGATCCTAACCGCTGGGCTTGGCAAGGCAAAGCAAGTGTGTTTTCTTGGCAATTCCATATTGAAAGACGATCTGAAATGCTTCGTGTAGGTGATTGCATTGTTGAGCTATTGGAGCACAATCTGTTGTGATCATGACTAGTGGGTTCTTTTTTGTCCTTACCTGGTGAGAGCAAAGTCCATGGATCTCCCTTTAAATTGCTATGAGTATTCAATTGTACAAATCACTTGGAAGCTTCGCCGTTTGGCCCCGCCCACCTTAGTAGTATGCAATGGTCTTCCCGCCTTTTGCCAGGATGATGGACAGCTTAACAAGCAGCCCCCGGCGCGTTTCCCGCCGATTTTGGTGAAGCGTTGTTGATGCTGACAATTATGAGGACATCTCCACTAAACAAAGAAGCACTTACTTCATATAGTTAAGAAGAAATGCCCTTGTTTGGTGGAGATTTACCTCTTTGTTGTCTTGTTGTCTTCTCTATAGGAGGATTTATGATAACACATATTTCTGGATAAAGACGCACCAAGAACAATCACATTGTCAAAGTGCACACAAGGTCACTGGTTACATTTCCTCCATTGCTCCATTACGCAGATGTAGTGTAGAATACGTACTGGACATTTACCCAAGGAGGTAGCACTTAGTAATTAACCAGTAGAAAGTATTCCACATGGGTAGATATATTGTGCATAAAAGGGCAGGTGCGGTTCCTTTGAGGCCCAGTACTCACACAGGTACTGATACACCAACACAGACACTTAGACACCCACTCACACACTCAGGCACTCACACATCCACTGACAAACCCACTCAGACACTGATACACCCACACACCCACTCACAGACCCTTTCATAGAGCTACTTAGACACTCTCACATGCACTGACATACGCACTTAGACACTCATGCACCCACTCACAAACCCACTCAGGCACTCATGCCTCCACTCCCAGAACCACTTAGCCACTCATGCACTCACTAACAGACTGACTCACACACTTATGGAGGCCCTCGCAAACCAACTGAGACACTCTGACACACACTCACAGACCCACTCAGACACTCACACACCCACTCAGACATTAACGCACCCACTCAGAGACTCACACCCACTCACGGACCCACTCACACACCCAGTGAGACACTTATACAGCCACTCCCAGACATACTCACAAACCCACTAACATACCTACTGAGACATTCAAAGGTTACAGTTAGGAGATAAAATTTGAAAAACCATAGAAATTCACTTAATAAACCAAAGGTTACCTGGACGTTATAGTTAGGAAATAACATTTTTTTTAAAGTAGAAATTCACTGAAAAAAACCAACGGTTACAGGTATGTTATAGTTAGGAAATAGAATTTAAAAAACCTTAGAAATTCACTGAAAAAACCAAAAGGTTACTGCGACCTTATAATTAGGCTCAGATTTCACTCATACAAAACAACTGAAATTCAGCAGTTTTAGTTACCTGAGCTAACTATAACTTTCGCACTCGCGATGCACTGCTTCTGACCTCACATATTACATCACTCATGACATGGTCAGTGACATCACTGATAACATTTCAAATGACATCACTGATGACATCATCCACAGAATCACTCACACACCCACCCACATCCCTATACAACCTCTCATACACCCACTCACACAACCATTCACAGACCCATACAAGTACTCATGTTATGTTATGTAATATTAGTTTTATACGGCGCACAGCTACCCAACAAGGGTTTCTCAGCGCCAAGCCTGAAGGAGGAGAAAAGAAAAGAAAAGGAAAAAATACAGATGATAACGAATTATTGGTTGAACAACCAAGTTTTTAAAAGTTTGCAAAAATTCATATATGAACTTTCATTACGAAGTGCAATTGGAAGAGAATTCCACATGGATGGGCCAAGGTAAGCAAACGAACGACCTCCCATTCTTGTAAGTTTAATCCTGGGCACCAAGAATTTTCCCTGAGTGGTCGATCGTAGTAGACGAGAAGGTTGGTAAGGGTGGACTAGGTCTTGCAGGTATTTAGGGGCAGAGCCAACCTTAATTTTATACATGTAACTCAGGGCTTTAAACTTAACACGGTTTTCGACCTTAAGCCAATGTAGATCTCTCAAGACACTGGAAGTGGGAGATGTTTTAGAAGTCTGGCAGAGCAGCCTGGCAGCAGAGTTTTGTACCACCTGGAGCCTCCGCGTAACATCCTTGTTTGCCCCCAAATAAAGGATGTTCCCGTAGTCCATTCTAGAGGTCACAAGCGCCTGGACTACGGTCTTTTGAGTAGGGGCCGGGAGCATCCAGATGATTTTTTTCAACCATTTTAAAATGATGAAACAAGTAGCTGCCACCTTCACTGCCTGCTGCTTCATAGATAGTTTGTCATCGATGATGACTCCCAAATTACGGACATGATCAGTGGGCTGGGGTAAGGCACCCATTTCACTCGGCCAATGCTGGGGACCCCAGAGATTTTTATTTTTACCCAAAATTAGGACTTCAGTTTTTTCTCCATTTAGTTTAAGTAAATTAGCTTGCATCCAAGATGCAATATTACTCAAACCAGTCTGAAGAATTGAAGGTCCAGACATCCTTTCCGTAGAAAGGGAAAAGATGATTTGGGTATCGTCCGCGTAAGAAAAAAGGGACAACCCAGCCTCCTCTGCAATTGTCGCCAAAGGTTTTACATACACATTGAACAGAAGAGGACTTAGGTTGGAACCTTGGGGTACCCCATAAGAAGAGGAGTAGATTTTAGAGGTGGCTCTAGATGAAAAGACTTGGAATGTCCGTTTAGCTAAAAAGGATGAAAGCCAGCCAAGTGCTGAGCCAGAAATGCCAAGAGACTGCAGGGAGTTAATTAGCACAGTATGGGACACTGTGTCAAATGCAGCGCTCAAATCGAGCATTATAAGAGCCATGGTGTCCCCAGAGTCCAAAAGCTGTCGTAACATTTCTGATACTCCGCGGAGAGTTGTCTCGGTTGAGTAACCGGCTCTAAAGCCGGATTGAGAGGAGTGTAGAAAGTCAACAGATTCGACCAACTGAGTTAGTTGCAGGTTGTATGCCTTTCCAGAATCTTAGAAAAGGTTGGAAGTGGAGAAATAGGCCTAAAATTAGATGGCTGGGCTGGGTCAGCATTGGCCTTCTTCAGGAGGGGAAGGACCATAGCATGTTTCCAGTCCGACGGAACAATAGCCTCTTGAATAGAGGCATTGAGCAGCTGCATGATTAACATCAGAGATGATAAATCCAACTGCTGCAACTCAGAGGCGGGAATGAGATCGCGAGGAGAGCCGGATTTAATGCCGTTTAAAATCTTTTTAAAAGAGTTGATGTCAAAAAGTGTCCAAGTTTCCAGTTTGGTGGTATACTCATCCCTATGGGCAGGCTCAGTAGTGAAAAGCGACAGGGCAGGGACCACTGGCTGAGTATTTTGCAGTGTGGAATGCATTTGCTCTACTTTATTCACAAAGTACTTGGCAAGACTGTCGCATTGTTGTTCATCTAAAATAGGTGGTATTGACTGTGTATCAGAGCCAGCAAGTTTTTTCACCATAGTAAACAAGGAACGTGAACAGTTCTGGGCATTGGAGATGGTGGAGGAAACATAGTCCGTCCTCGCTGATTTACAAAGAGCATGATAATGTTGTAGGGCTTTCTTATATTTCAATTTAGAATCCTGCGTGTAGTTCCTCCTCCAACGTCTTTCCAGAGCTTTACACTTGGTTTTTTCAATTTTTAGTTGCTCCGTGAACCAAGGGGCTGGAGGACGGTGACTGTAAGATTTTTTAGTAGATAGTGGGAGGCAATGATCAATTGCATTAAAAATCCAATTGTGTATTGTACCCAAAAATGTAGTTGACATATAATCAATGGTAGGGACGCTATTAGAAAGGAGCTTGTTAAAGGCTTCCATATCTAATTTACCCCAATTCCGAGATCTTTGTGGAGTGCCAACGGCGGCTGCAATTGGATACACCAAAAAAGTACAGTGAAACTTTACTGCAAAGTGATCTTGTAGTGTAGCTCCTATTTCCCTTATAGGCTCTGCGCATTGGAATAATATATCCTATAGGTTTGACATAGGACTAAGGTCGGTATGTCCCTATCGAGTATATTAAACTTAATTACTTGTGCCAGCTAGCTCAGAGGCCACTAGAAACTTCTTGACAACAAGAAGGGAGTAGTTTCTGGCAGCCGCAAAACATGACCACTGTGTTTCCCTTACAGAATCAGGATGTGTCCCAGAGTCGTAGAAACAATAGATAACTATTTCACTCAGCTCAGTTGTGCAGGATTCAGTTACTTCTCAAAGTTACACAGAAATAACAGACGGGCGTTTCAATAAAAAGGTTTATTGAACAGTCTTGTTTCTGTTGTAAGTTACATGTGCTGTTACGATCACAAGACAGTATGCAAGATAAATAATGTACAGAGTGAGCAGTAGAAATAAATAATACTGCGTTAGCATTATCTTTTCAGCATATATGCATTTACATAAAATGACACAGCCTAAAAATGCGAGTACTCATACGATGCGTTTCTATCCTAGGTCAACCCAGTGTGCCTAACCTTTCCTAGGTGTAGGGAGAAGTAGAAGTAGGTGCTGTATTCCTGACTAGAGTATACTAAGAGTAAGTTACGCCTAGTATGCCAAGAGTCTAGTATGCCAAGAGTCTAGTATGCCAAGAGTCCCTCTAGGTTCTAGTCTGCTCCATACCTGAAGAATGAGAGAGGTAGGAATCTCTATCCGGACTCGAACTCCAACACGCCGCAAGGGAAGTTAGATCACTGGAAGCTGGACTTTCTGCGTGCAGGAATGACAGCGTCTTCTCAGTGCGTCCGGCCGGTAAACGGGCTCCTCTAAAGTCGAGGTCTCCTCTGATTTACAGGGGTTTGGGAAGGTATATTTATACCTGAAAATGTTAGCATTGACGTGAGTTGGGTAGCGAAAGACGTCATGAATGAACCTCTAGGGATTAACGGTTCATGCATAATGTATGAGTCCTTGAAGAAATCAATAGTCCTGGGCAAGGGAAACTCCTGCAGCCTGAGGGTCTGTTTTTTCATGGACTCGTTGAGACGTTAGGGTGGACGGATGTCGGAATCCATGCCTGTATTTGGAGTGCATGGTTTATGCCTAAATAAGGTCTGGGATTTTATGCCTATATAAGGGCAAGGCGAATTGTGCCTATATAAGGACATGAGTCTAGAAAGCCCGTTTATGGACACCCTATAAAGTACACAACACCCACTCCTCTTTTGTGTATACAACAATACTAAAATGCTAAACATTTAAAATGCTAAACATTAAAATGGAGTACCGCATAATAAAACATATCCTAAAAAAGCTTTAAAAGACATATTAAAAAATGCATAGGTTTCTGTACATCATTAAGCAGTGCTTCATATTTCCAGCATAAGGTATGTAATAAATGCCTGTAATAAATGCCTTTGGAACAAAATATAAAAGCAATATTTACATATGACGAAAATGATCGATAAGGTTGTTCAAAATCAAAGTCATTTCCTATCATGAAATTTAAATGAACTGATTTAGACACACAAGATGACTAAGTGTCCCTGGAAGTACTGCCAAGTCTGTATTATAAGGCTAGTTTTACTTTAAGCAGATTGAAGTGCCATTTTTCGTTCAAAAAATGGGAAAAAATTCAAATTTGGTAAAGTTCCAAGGTTTCTAAAAATGAAGGCCAAATTGTTGCTGTTGCACTGGAACAGAGTATGCCGAATCAGAGTCAGTTTACGGGTCTGGTGTAAACATGAGATCATCTACTTCAATAGACAAAACATCATCTATTGCCGCTGGTGTAAGTTGGAACACCTCGTGTAGAAGATTGATCGCACAAAGATGGGAAGCATCGCTCTCAGCATAGGTCGCCGCAGCAATGTTTGCGTCCGTTGTTACCTGTGTGCCTGGAGTTGTTTCTCGTACCTCAGCAGCAGCAGGAGGCGACTGTGAGATCTCAATGAATGCTGACATCAGGATTGGAAGCCTCTGGGGACAACACAGAGCATGGGCCGTTATCGGGTCCAGCAAAGCATCGACATCCTTTGGCGCAGCTGATGGATATGTTAGACAAGAGTCCAACACGCATTCTTCACCGCATAGCAGGCATCGTAGAACAGGTAAGATGCAATCTTGCCAGATTGGTCTAAACGACAGGAACCACGTGGTATTAAGGTCCCGTAGACGAGTCATGCCTAGTAGCTGTACTATTCGCTCACGGCACTGTCTTTCAAGGAGAGCTTTCTCCATTTCGCTCGGAGTGATGTCGGCGAATTGGCTGGCCATAGCGCAATAGCAGACAGATGAATAAAATTCCGGCAACAAGTGCGAGAATTAATGGTATGCCACCAAACACCGAATGTGCAAAGTTGGGGATTATTCCAAGTATTGCCTGGAACGGTGCTAACAGACCGGAGCAAATGCTCTTAAATACATGTACAATTCCCGTTGTATCTAACATGTTAAAGATACGTGATGTCATTTCTACGAAATGTATAGGGCAGTTTGTACGTATTAAAGTCTGTATCTCAGCCGAAGTCCTTGCTACTTGTAGATCATAGGTTTCTTTGGCTGAGGTCAAAGGCACTGTTTGCTGTAAAAGCATGGCTTTCATTCTGCTCAAAGTATCAAATCTTATAAAAGAGACGCTCAGCGAAGGCCATAAAGGCGACTCCCTGACTGTGTCTATTGGGGGAAACAATACTTGCATACAGCAAGTGACCCTGGAGTTGACCGTTACTAGATATGGGATGCCTGGCAACATTCCACAGCAGCTCTGATCATTCAACATGAGGTAACTCCCATTCGAAAGTTGTCCAAACGTTGGATTAATCACAGCAGCTGGTGTACCCCGCTGGTGGCAAGACAAGTTTGCCACAGAACCATTACAAGCCCCGTGTAAAGAAAAGTCCTGACAAATGAGTGAACCGGTCAGTGCATGTTTACAGTTGATACCGCTAAGATACACTTCACGATCCCCACTCCAACATCTATGTGTATACGGTAAATCCCAAGATATCTTAATGTATTCCTTACCCAACCTTTCATATTTGCCTGCTTGCATCTGTCTGAGGCAATACTGAAACTGAAAAGTTGTCACAGGTAATGTTATTTTGCCATGAATAACCCATTCTGTAGCCGGTTTTTCTGCCACTGTAAATGGTAATTTTTCCAGTTTTTCAATGCTCAGCACTGTATACCTTGCTCCTCTTTGTGCCAATTCGATCTGTTTATCAGTTAGATTGTATTCTGCAAACAGAGACGACGTGTTGATGAAACGCCAAGGCACATAGCCCGCTCGCAATGATTGCAGCGTCCATGTCAATAACACTATAGAACGTAATTGAGATTGACCTTGTTGTAACATAGCCAAATCTTGTTCTAGAATGTCGATAGCAGAGGATACAATGCCATCCAATGAATAAATTCTGGAGGACAAAGTTGTTAACCCATTGTCGACTACAGAGAGTGTTTTCTCTAAATTAATACGATCAAGTTCACGTATTCGTTCTGCAGCCTCCATCTGTGACACTTTCCATGCTTCGTTATAAGCAGCATAAATGCCGGCAAATATGAAACGTTTTTGACGCGGTTTTCTTAGTCCAAGCAAGAATTCCCTAAGATCTGCGTCCTCTTTAAGTAAGGTTAAGTGTTGCTTCACATCCTGTAGATTTATGCAGCCAATCGAGGCATAATTTACCTACACTGTATGTTGTTACTACCCCCGGATGTTGTCTTTGGACATATCTTGGGTCTGGCCTATGAATAGTAAAGCCCTGTGTTTTGTTCAAGAACCTTTCCTGACAGTTGTTTGTGTCTGTGGGCCAGATCAACCATTTTTTCCAATTTGGATGAGTTCTGTTGAGTTGTAGTATATTGTCAACTGTCACCACTGCCTTTGTATTATTATCACTGGCAGGTGTTGGCACAGAAGGTGTTTTCATCTCTTTGATCTTGGCTAATCCAAGACAAGATGTCTGTTGGACGGTGTCATTCAAAAACAGTATTTGTTCAGGGATAATACAGGCTCTAAATAAGGCTTCTATACCCTGTACTTGCCAATCTTTACTACCCCAGACAGTTTTTGTCTCAATTGTGTCTTTCCATAAGTCGAAACCCTGTGTAGACAGTTGGGCAATAAATGCTTCAGAGTAAATCTGTTTCGTATTTGTTAACATAATTTTCAGTCCTGTTTTGTTTACATTTTTGTAGTAAAACTTTTCTGGGTCAGATGTATTATAACCTGAAAAATATGGAAATTTACTAGCAAAAGTTTTCGAACTACCTTGTGGTGGTGTAGGACAGTGTTCCCATTGGTTAAACATAAACACATTTCTTGGATATGCAGTTTTGGGCAAATAATGATGACCATAGTGGTTATAACAATACAGTTCTTCATAATCAGATGAACCCTCTAAAAAATCATTCTTAGAAAATGCAGCAGATTTTTCTAGATCAAACATTATATCGGTCACAGCCTCAAAGTCCCAATCATCAGAATAGGTACTGGACGTAATTAAATCACTTAGTGAAATTTTAAATAAATGTGGAATGTTCAATTGTTCACTTGGACCGAAGATTTCATAATCTGTTTTGTCCCACACTATACCATCCTGTATAGGAACAGCTGTGATGTTCACTGATGACAAGTCTCTTGCTTCACGATGGGAAGATTTATGTGGTTTCAAAAGTACATTCACGTCTTTTCCTTCACTGTTCACATGGATGTATTTGCCACTTATAAGCATGCTTACTGTTGTTACCAAAGCTAGCCAGAGCAGGAAAACGAAAAGTCCAGATGTAATCCAGAGTTCAATCCATAGAGAAATCAGATAAGTCTTTTTCAGAAAGTGAATAAAGTCTTGTACTTGCTGCTTGAGTTTTGATGATGCTGGCGTCGTCTCAGGTTCGCTTGGATCTTCTGAGAACGTATCAAAGTCAATGAAATAGCCAGAAGCAGTTCTGTCAATTGTTGGAATTGCATCAGGATTCGTTGAAATCACAGGAACCAGTTCTTCACAAGTCACGTTGGTGTAGACAGGTGTATTTGGACAAACTGTTAATTGGTTGTCAAGAGGGATGAGTTCCATAGCCTTGTTGCTTAGTCCTTCATTTGTTACAACTGAATTCTCGATTGTGATCAGTCTTTCAGTCTGAACCTCTTGAATAGTAGCGAGAGGAGTGCGTCTGCTACTAGGTCGGAGTCCACGAGGCCTACTGCTTAGTATTGGCCACATACTGTGGTTTGATCAGGTCGATTGACACAAATCTTTTCTCCTTTCTTCCAGCAAGGGGCAGCAGAAGTACTGTCCTTGTTCCTTGAACAGCTAGAACAGGTACCGGTTGTCTGTAAGAAGGTCCAAATTCCTTCTTGTCCGCGATTTTTTCTCTGACTAGATCCCCAACTTTTGGAATCCAGACAGGCCTTGCTGGGACCGCCGATGTTTCCCCAGTGGTGGTTGGCTGTATGGATACGTTGCTTTGTTTCGTTCTTAATTTGTTAAGATCCTGTAAAACAGCCAAACGATCTTGGATATCAAATTGTTTCATGTCCACCACTGTGCCTACGTGTTCTAAGTCTGGAACCCACATTCGTGTCCCAAATAGGACCTCATATGGAGTGACCCCCCCTAGAGAACTTCTTGGCAGGTGGTTAAGTGAGCGCTGAACGCTAATGAGGTGTTTGACCCACCCATCACCCGAGCCTAATACCCTCGCTGTTATAGACTGCTTTATGTCCCGGTTTTTCCTTTCCACAACAGAATTTCCCTCAGGATGGAATGGAGAGGAGTACCGCAATGCAACGCCCAGACTGGCCATGGCCTCCTTGTAAGCCCTAGAGCTAAACGCAGGACCCTGGTCAGAATGTAGCGTGCCTATTGCGTATGTGCCGATAAAGACTAGCAAATCTTTTATAACAGTTCGAGCGTCAGCCGAGCGCTGAGGCCATAACCATAGGAACCTAGATTCAGTATTTGCGGGAATGCCTTTGTCCAGTGGGACGCTGGCGATTAGATAGCCTAATGCTGTCTAACAGTGGTGTCTGCACTGGGCTACTGCATTCGCTGCATGGTGTTTGGTGGCTCTCTCTCTGTAATTTACAGTCTAAGCAATTGTTGATGAATATGTGAATGTGTGTATTCATTCCAGGCCACCAGTACATCTCTTTTAACTTCAAAATTGTTTTTGAGATCCCTTGATGTGACAGACCCTCCCCCAAATATGTTTCATAAATCAAGGCTGCTCTTCGTTCCATGTTTGGAATTACCCTATCCCCCACTCCAGGGATTCGAGCAAAAGGAACGTTATTCGCATCAATTACATAAGAGTACTTGAGTGGAAACTTTTTTGGTAACGCTGCACAGCTGCCTTTGCTTGAAGCATTGACAGCTAACATTATCTCACCGTCTATTTTTGTTTTGGAACGAGTGATCGCAGCTACGGAAGCCGTCTGAACAGCCCCTTTCGCGGCTTCGTCAGCCAATGAATTCCCTGCAACGTGAACGCCATCACGCTGATGACTCAGTGTGTGAATCACGTGAGCCTTTGGTAGTTCGTTTTTCAACTGAACTACTTGTTCCCAAAGCAGTTTGTGCTTTATTGTGCCACCCTTCGCATCTTTGAAACCATTTTCAAGCCAGGTTCGTATATAGTCATTATACGACTGAACACAGTAATAGGAATCGCACACTATCAGTGTGAGGAATTCTCGATCCGTACTCTCAAGTGCCAGTTTGAATGCCTGTAGTTCAGCTCGCTGAGCTGTACAATCACCTAGTGACTGAGTTTTTGTGACCATAGGTCTGAAGATGCCATTTCGCATGCGACCTTTAACGATTGCACACGCTGCACTGTAAGCTTGCTTACTCCATGTTGCGGGCTGTGCGGATCCGTCAGTGTAAATTACGAATTCATACTGATCGAGAGGCAGAATCTCAGTGGGCAGAGGACATTCTTGTTCATATTGGAGAAATGCCTGTGTTTTTAAATCTGGATCAAAAACATATTCAACATCAGTTGCAGCAAGAGAATTAACCCACTGTATCCATCTCGGATGTAAAGCTTTAGCATTTGGAATGCTCGCTTTTGTGACCGCTTCTAAAGCCGGTACTGGGGTAACGACAATTATGCGTTTCCCTTGGGCTAAGGCTCTTTCCTTCGCTACAGCTGTTTGAACTGCTGTCAGAATTTTTTCAGTTGAACTGAAGCGCATTTCCGCTTGTGTATACAAATGTGATTTGTATGCAATTAGTATTTTCTCACCCTCATTAAAGGTTAAGTAAGTGAATCCACATTGACCCGAAATTATTCGAATCACCAAATTTCTTTGACTTACGCGTGTTTGTAAGTGATTTGTTGCTAACATGTTAGCCTGGAGTGAACGCAAAATTTCTGTGTGTTCCTGTGTCCAGTTTTTAATTGTGAAATCAGGTTTGATTAATGTGTAGAGAGGTTTAACTCTTTCTGCATAGTTTAGTATGTATGTTCTTCCAAAATTTAGGAATCCCAGTATTGATTGTAAGTTTTTTAGCGTTTTTGGAGGTTGGAGCAGCGCACATTTCTCTAGAAAGTTAGCTGCCAAGCTCTTGCCTTCACTTGAAAGCTCATATCCTAAAAATAGGACATTGAGATGGGCAATTCGGGACTTTTTAAAGTTGAACTTGTAGCCCTCAGAGGCGAATCCCAATATAATGGTGCTCACCCTGTTCAAGTGTTTTTCCAAGTCATCGTCTGTCAGATAGATGTCATCGACATAGGACAATGCCTCGTTGTCATAAATTTGTAGTAACTCCGTTACTCTCGCTGAGAATAAACCTGGGCTGTTCTTGAACCCTTGTGGGAGTCGACAAAAGTGACGCTGGGTCCCCATTATGGAGACTGCCGTTAAGTACCTACTTTCAGGTGGTATATTTTGACAAAAGAAACCGTTTGAGATGTCTAATGTTGTTTTGTATTTTTTACGCACAATGTTATTCATTAATGCTGTGCTGTGTGCATTTTGCACTGCAAAAGTTTTAGAACAAGTGTTTAAATGTCTGTAGTCCAAAACTAGACGATATGTATTGTCTGGTTTGGAGACAGGAAACAAAGGATTGTTCATGGAGGAGGTGCATGTTTCAATCACCCCTTGGTATTCAAGTTGATTTAAAATCTCCCTGACCTGTTTTTTAGCTTCTTGCTTAATAGGATACTGCCTCTAAGCAGTAGGTTCATGTTTCAGATTTATTTTATGGTGAGGTGAGTCCTCATCCCATCCTACATGATTTTTATATAATGCTGGAGCCTGGGCCACTGCCCATTTTCTGGCATATGTATATTTTAAGTGAATTGGAATGTGATTGGAGAAGGCAGGCATTATGATGTCCTCGCCGTGTGGGCACTCCCTGACAAATTGTGGTGGCCAGTCTTTTTCTGCTAGAAGTATGTCATAACCCTTCGATAGTTTCTCCCAAAAAAGTGCTTTAACCTGTCTAGGTTTGTCTCCCTCCATCCGGAGTGTTATTTCATATAACCTTTGTGGAGCACTAATCCTGGTGTCTACAGTCTCTACTGTAATGTACTCATTCAAGTCCACTATCTCCAGAAGTTCCATCAGGTTCTGGCGAGCTATTGTGACTTCTGCTGCACTGTCCAGCATTGTCTGAGCCCATTCTCCGTTCTTGACTTGAGTTCTCAGAATTCTCGGCATGTCGTACTATTAGACCTGCTACTTTCTTTTTGGAGAATTGAGGTTTAGTTTTAATTTTTGTTGCGTGCTTGTCGTCTTTCGATTTCACGCGTTCTTCTCTATGTTCTGTTCGTCCTCTTCTTTCCGAAGTCTGTGATGAGACCTGAAAGGGACGAGAGGAACGTGTATCATTATCTTGATACCTGTCAGGTTTTCTCAAATTATCCCTATTCCTGAGGTTGTACCTCCTTTCAGAGGGCTCCTTTTGAGGAGACCTACCTCGGGATTGAGATCTTTTCTCATTTAAACTTTGTTTAGCAGACTCCCACTTCTTTTTAGAAGATGTAGGAGTTTGTTTAATTGAGTCCTTCTCAGGACTTTCAGATAGTTTTGGTTTAACTGGTCTCCCACCCAAACTATCTCTGCCTAATTCTGCATAAGATTGTTCTATAATTCTGGGTAGCTCTGTTTGATGTTCTGTAACATCAAATTCCCTTAGTTTTTGTCGGATCGCCACTGCTGCTGCCTCCCCTTTAATATTTGATAATATTATTGTTGAGACCTGGTCGAAATTTCTTAGTAATTTCATACCTAAATTTAAAGTAGGCTCTGCCCCGTATTCGTTTTGAATTTGTTTTAGGACATCAGGTATTACCGCAATTGACGGAATGCCGTGTGTTTTAGTGTAGATGGCAGCAAAGACTGAGCCCCAAGTGGTGCAGTCTTCCAGTTGTGGTGTGATCCCCATTGGTAAACTAATTGTTAGGATTCTGTGTTTCTCATGCGGGCTAGTATTTGGAAATACTGCTTCGATTTGAGTAATTTTTTGAGCTATCCAAAACGGAATTTGCTCCCGCTTATTGGGCATTTTACCCATGACTGCGTATAGAGTCTGTGGTGTAATTTTTAGATTGTTCCCCTGGTGAGGGGTTTGATTTGGAAGTGTTAATGGTGGTTGGACTGTGAAAGTCCACATGACATATTGAACCAATTGTCTGTAGAGTTTTATTAGTTCTTGTAGTTGAACAAGTAAATCCTCATCTGACATTATGTCAAGTTCAGGATGAGGTGTGTAGCCGGCTAGAATCGGCCAAGTTGCTCCTGGTCTACCTAGTGGACCGAGCCTGGTTATATTTCTGTGATGTTTTAGGGCGCCTTTAAACCAGAGCTGAAGCTCCTGGTATGTTAATGGAATCTCTATATCCTCGAAAGGAATGTATTCCTCTGGTGTTTCATCTTCCTTGTAGAAGTGAAACATGTGTGTCACTGAATTGGATTCAGGAAATATTACCCATGAATAGAATACCTCTGTCTGAAAGGATTCATGTGCCTCAATCACGAAAACTGCTCTACCTCCTCTCGGTGGTAGGCAATGTTTTATAAGTTTTAGAGTAATGGCTCTTCTTAAGTTTGGAGCGATGTCAATGTCACCCTCCTCGGTTTCATTTAAACCGGTGAAGTTAAAAAATGCTGGTTGGGCTGGATCAGCCGCAGCTACACCGTTTCCGGCGTCTTCATTCATTTTGTTTTATGAAAAATGTAGAACAAATTTCAAGGAAACAGAGATAAGGTGCACAATATTGTGGAACACTGTATCCTTCAACGTTGAGCAAACCAAACAGCTAATATATAGGGTACTGCCCTATGTAGCCGTGGCGGATACTATCCCTGCCCACTCCAGACGTCTTTTTGGAGTACATGGGTAGGGGTCTCAGAGAGAAAAGAATAATATGCACAGCTGAGTTACTCAGTATCTAACGTTGAATTATTGCCTTACCAAACCGTTGGGCGCCATGTAGTGTAGCTCCTATTTCCCTTATAGGCTCTGCGCATTGGAATAATATATCCTATAGGTTTGACATAGGACTAAGGTCGGTATGTCCCTATCGAGTATATTAAACTTAATTACTTGTGCCAGCTAGCTCAGAGGCCACTAGAAACTTCTTGACAACAAGAAGGGAGTAGTTTCTGGCAGCCGCAAAACATGACCACTGTGTTTCCCTTACAGAATCAGGATGTGTCCCAGAGTCGTAGAAACAATAGATAACTATTTCACTCAGCTGAGTTGTGCAGGATTCAGTTACTTCTCAAAGTTACGCAGAAATAACAGACGGGCGTTTCAATAAAAAGGTTTATTGAACAGTCTTGTTTCTGTTGTAAGTTAGATGTGCTGTTACGATCACAAGACAGTATGCGATATAAATAATGTACAGAGTGAGCAGTAGAAATAAATAATACTGCGTTAGCATTATCTTTTCAGCATATATGCATTTACATAAAATGACACAGCCTAAAAATGCGAGTACTCATACGATGCGTTTCTATCCTAGGTCTACCCAGTGTGCCTAACCTTTCCTAGGTGTAGGGAGAAGTAGAAGTAGGTGCTGTATTCCTGACTAGAGTATACTAAGAGTAAGTTACGCCTAGTATGCCAAGAGTCTAGTATGCCAAGAGTCTAGTATGCCAAGAGTCTAGTATGCCAAGAGTCCCTCTAGGTTCTAGTCTGCTCCATACCTGAAGAATGAGAGAGGTAGGAATCTCTATCCGGACTCGAACTCCAACACCCCGCAAGGGAAGTTAGATCACTGGAAGCTGGACTTTCTGCGTGCAGGAATGACAGCGTCTTCTCAGTGCGTCCGGCCGGGAAACGGGCTCCTCTAAAGTCGAGGTCTCCTCTGATTTACAGGGGTTTGGGAAGGTATATTTATACCTGAAAATGTTAGCATTGACGTGAGTTGGGTAGCGAAAGACGTCATGAATGAACCTCTAGGGATTAACGGTTCATGCATAATGTATGAGTCCTTGAAGAAATCAATAGTCCTGGGCAAGGGAAACTCCCGCAGCCTGAGGGTCTGTTTTTTCATGGACTCGTTGAGACGTTAGGGTGGACGGATGTCGGAATCCATGCCTGTATTTGGAGTGCATGGTTTATGCCTAAATAAGGTCTGGGATTTTATGCCTATATAAGGGCAAGGCGAATTGTGCCTATATAAGGACATGAGTCTAGAAAGCCCGTTTATGGACACCCTATAAAGTACACAACAATCTGACCAGCATAAAGGAAGAGCGGGACAGCACTGAAGGCAAGATAAGTTGGAGAAGATGGGATCCAACAGATGGCCAGCAATATGCATTGGGCCAGTGTTACAAAGCAAAAGATTTAGTGCTGCAAAATCAGCGATCAGTGTACTGCTGACCGTACAGACAGGTTTATCGAGATGTAAGTTAAAATCACCCAGAATAGTGAAATTCGCCGCTTTAAGAAGATATGGAGTGACTAAATCTGGAAGTGAAGAAGCCCAGGAACCTGATGGTCCAGGGGGCCGATAGACAAGAATGCCCGAGAAGGTAAGTTGCGGGGTCATTGTGATTTTAAATAAAGCTGCCTCACAACTTGAAAAAGGTAGATCTTCTAACTTACATTGATAAGATTTATCATATAAGATTTATCATAAATTATGGCAAAGCCTCCTCCCTTCCCAAGATCTCTATCCCTTCTAACTATAGCATAGTTAGGTGGTAAGGCCGAAGCTACATCAGGACCTGAACTAGTATGTAGCCACGTTTCGGTTAGAAAGATGGCATCTGAATGTTTGCTATTTAACAGATCAAATATTTCCATCTTATGTTTGGGGAGGGAGCGGCAATTGATGTTCCAGAATGTAAAAACCTTGTTAGAAGAGTTATTACCCAACAAGAAATGATTAGCTTTTAGGAGCGGGCTGGAATTCAGAATTACGCTGCTCTGTTCCTTTGAGAGTGTTGTACAAAACGTAAAGTTACAGCAGGGGCAGCGAAAAGCGTTATCTAAGAAAAGACATACATTGCAATCAGGGTGGGTGTTATGATGATATTTCACTCACTCATACAACCATTCACTCATCCATAAAGCCACTCACATACCCACTTACTTACTCATACAGCCATTCACACAACCACTCACCCATACAGCTATTCATACGAGCAGTCACTCACATGCAGCCACACACTCACCCACACAGCTACTCACTGTGAGAAAGTGCCATCTTTCTTGCATGGTATGCCCCCACTTTTTGCTGAATTGCTGATGTGCTTTGACTGAGTGTGCCCTGGGCTCCTGCCAACCAGGTACCCAGGGCCTGTGTTCCTTCCCTAAAACTGCCTTGATGCCTACACCCAATTGGCATCCCTGGCCACAGGTCAGCCCCTGGTAAATGGTACCATGGGTACCCAGGGCACTGTGACCAGGGAAGGCCCCTAAGGGCTGCAGCACTTGTTGTGCCACCCTTAGGGACCCTGTACCTTACACACACACACTGCCTTTGCAGGCTGCGTGTCTTGGTGCAGAACAAAAGTGAAGAGTCGACATGGCACACATCCCTGTGTGCCATGCCTACAAACCACTGCCCTGGCCTAGGTCAGCCACCCCTCTAGCTGGGTGCACTATGCCAGTGGTGAGGGCACAGAGGCATGAGCCCTGTGCCCCTACAGTGCCCAAGTCCATTCTTGGGCATTGTAAGTGCAGTGCTGCCATTAAGAGTATATGGTGCCGGGAGTCTGTCATTACGAACTCCACAGCACCATAATGGCCCCACTGAAAACTGAGAAGTTTGGTATCAAACTTCTCAGCACATTAAACCCACACTGATGCCAGTGTGGGATTTAATGTAAACGCACTCCAGAGGGCATCTTAGAGATGCCCCCTGAAACCAACCCAACCTCCAGTGTCCGGACTGAGTGGCTGCCCAGGCTGCCACCACCAGACATGTTTCTGGACCCCTGGGTCGAGAGCCTCTGCTCTCAGGGGCCTGAAACAATGCGCATCCTGGGGCGAGGTGCCAAAGCCTCCTCCCCCAGGATGGGCAGGGGAAGCTTCAAAGGCCTGCCGCCTTTTGAGCTTCCCCAGACCATTTGCTGCTCCCAGCAAACTGGTCCCCACTGGTTCTACCCCCACTTCTGGCGGGAGAACCGGCGGGAAAACCAAAGGCAGGAAATGGGTTGTGCCCACCTCTGCCAACTCCACCCCTAAGGTGGGGGAGGCGAGGTGAAGCACAAACTCGAGTCCCCGCCATCTTGAGGATGGGGGGACCCAGCCAACCAGGGACAGGCTCCTGCCCCCTCCCACTGGAGAGTGGCAGAATAGGGGTGTACTCCACCCCAGGGAAGGGACCCATTGGTCCCTGCCCTTACCTACCTGTAACTACCCCTAAATTCAGTATTTAGGAGCTCCCTGAACCTTCCTTCCTCAGATTCCAGATTCCAAAAAAAGGCAAAGAAGATCAAGAAGAAAGAAGACCTGCCGCGCAGCTGCTAAGAAGAGGAAGACACCAACTGCTTTGGCCCCAGCCCTACCGGCCTGTCGACCCTCGATCCTGCTGAATCTCGGCACCTCCTGTGGCCAGCAACCTCACCAACCCTGGTGGACCTGGCTACCTTGTGACTCTGAGCATCTGGGACTCCCACGAGCAGTGGCTCTGCTCAAAGCAAGTAACTGACCCCTGGCAGCAGCCAGGAACCGCGAACCTTGCACACTCTGCACCCGCCAAGCCTGGCCTGTGTGGGAGTGGACAAAGACCCTGAGGACGTCCCCCCGGCGACTGTGATCCCGAATCCGGCCCCCAAGGACCCACGTCGACGCTCCTGACGACGCCTGCAGCCTCGGAACCCAGGACCCCCCCCAACCGCGATCAACAGAGGGTAAGATTTCCCGACACCAAAAGGCACCACTGCACCCGGCGCCCTGCGGCCCCCTGTGCCCAATTCCGGGGTACCTACCTATCCTCCAACTACCCAACTTACCTCTCGAAGTGGTGGGGGCACCTGAAGAATCTTCGTCCCCGAGCTTGCAGCCTGTGTTTGTTCTTGAGCTTCTCCATTGCAATCCATTGAGCGCCCGACGGCTCGAAAGCACCCTGCACCCAGGCGCCCGAGTGCCCCTGGCAGTGCAACCTTTGTCCTAAACTACTTCCCCATTTACCCTGAGCAAGTGACCCGGAGCCCAGCTCCCACAGCCGTGTGGCCTGCTAGCCAGCAGCCACCAACCAAGGGCCCCCTGCCTGCCATAGGATAACATTGGGCCTAACTCGCTCTGCACCCAGCCGCCCCTGTGCCGCTGGGGGTGAAACAACTGTACTTACCTGACCTTGAGAGACCCCTGAGTCTATGCCCAAAATCTTAACTTTGCCAGTCAAGTACTTACCCAAAAGCCGATAACTCACTTTTCTTCCATAGGGTAACATTGGCTGACATCACCGGAAAATTCTTCCAAGTGTGGTGTTTCTCAACTTTAAAATATTCACCTAAAATCAACCGAGTAACGAAAACGGAAATACTCACCTGCTATTAGGAGAGATCCCAGTGCTGGATCTTGGTGCCCAGCACTGACCCTGAAAAGTAATCACAACGTTACTTACCGCTAACTCAATTTTCTTCCATAGGGATCCATTGACTGGTTTTCTGTGAAATTTCTTCTAAGTGTCCACTTTTGAAATACCAAAATATTGCTTAAAAATCACAACAGTAACGAATTCCGATTTGCTCACCTGTTATCAGGAGAGACCTCAGTGCTGCATCTTTTAGTCCAGTACTGACCCTGAAAAGTAATTTTTACCGTACTTACCAGTAACTCGAAATTCCTTCCATAGGATATCATTGCCTGCTTTTTGCTGAAAAAGTTTCTAAGTGTCGATTTCTGAATCTTACAAATATTCATTTAAAATCGTGCCAACGATACAAACGTAATTACTTGCCTGTTTTAGATAGATATCCCAGTGCTGAACCTGAGAGCCCAGCACTGGATTACAAAAGTAACGTAAACATACTTTACCTGCAAACTGAATTTCCTTCCATAGGATAACATTGGTAATTTTATCTAGAAAAGTTTCTAAGTGTCAACTTTTAAAATACAATAATATTCCTTAAAAAACACTACTGTAACCAAAACGCTTTTACTTAACTGTTTACAGGAAGTGTCCCGGGACTGAATCCAAGATCCAGTCCTGTGGTTAGAAAAGTAATCCACAAAGTAATTAATTGCATTTAACTAAAACTTTCCATTGAGCTCAATGTTGCATTGTGTTTGACATTGTGTTGCCTTTTGCAACAACTGTGACTACTGTAATCAAAAAGTCTATTGCCTATTTTGAAAAGTGTTTAACTAAGGTAACCCATTCTGAGAAAGTATATTTGGATACATATTGTGGTTCTAAAATAAAACAACTATATTTTTATACAAACAATTGGCCTAGAGTTCAGTTCTTGAGTGTGTGAGACCATTTGCTGACTGAGTGTGTACAACAAATGCTTTACACTGTCCTCTGATACTGCCTTACTGCTCGACCACTTTAGAGAGTAAGGTTATATCTAACTTTAGCCTCTGCCTTACCATTGGGGAACTGTGGACCCTATACACACTGTACCTTACTTTGGTGCAGTATATATAGAGCCACTTTCCTACACTCACACACACTTATTCATGTATACAACCACTCACACACCCACCTATTTACTCACACAACCACTCACTCACCCATACATCTACTAATACAGGTAGTCACTCACTCATACAGCCACTCACACAGCCACACACTCACCCATACAGCTATGCACACACACTTGTCATGTATACAGTCACTCACACACCCAGTCATTCACCCATACAGCATCTCAAAACAGCTACTCACTCACCCAAACAAAAACTCACACACACAACCACTTACATACCCATTAACACATCCATACAAGCACTCCCACATCCGCTCACTCACCCATACCACTATTCAAACACCCAGTCACTCACTCATACAGCCATTCAGACACCCACTCCCTCATCCTACAGTCACTGACACACCCACTCATACAGCCACTCACTCACCCATATAACCAATGACACATCCACTTACTCACAATACAGAGACTTACACAGCCACTCACTCACCCACCCACATAGCTACTCGCACACCCACTTATACACCCATACAGACACTCACACACCCACAAGCACATGGATATTGGCAGTCACACAAACACTCAGGTCACATATGTTAGAAATAGTATCACTCGTTAGTAGTAAAGAAAGAATAGTATTTTTACTTATGCAGTAGCTTAATATATATCTTTAAGTCTCAGAAACATTTACGAAATACACTCACTGGATGATGTCATCAGTGCTGTCATTTGAGATGTCATCAGTGATATCACTGACCATGTCATGAGTGATGTAATATGTGCATTGCGGGGGCGCAAGTTATAGTTAGCTCAGATAACTATAACTGCTGAATTTCAATGGTTTTGTACGAGTGACTTCTGAGCCTAACTATAACGTCCCTGTAAACTTTTGGTTTTTCAGTGAAGATATAGATATATATACAGATATATATATTTTCACTACAAAAACAAAGGTTACAAGGACGTTATAGTTAGGTTCAGATTTTACACACACAAAACCACAGAAATGTAGCAGTTATATTTATAGCTATCTCAAGAAACTATAACTCATGCTCTCATGGCCCCCGCCACGCACAGTTTTAGAGATATCATCAATGATATCATAGAAGAGGTCATGAGTAATGTAATATGTAGGGTACTTAGCAGTGCATGGCGAGAACGCGAGTTATAGTTACCTTATGGCACAAATTAGAGTTACTTGAGATAACTATAACAGCTGAATTTCTATGGCTTTGTGTGTGTCAAACCTAACTATAACATCCCTGTAACCTTTGTTATTTACAGTGAATATATATATAAATACTTTCTGCAAATACATTTTATATATAAATATGTATATACATGTATATATAATTTTTTTACCTACAAGCGGTCACCAGGAGGTAGTTATAGTTATGACTTAGTTTCCATTTGGAAAGCATTTTTTTGTTTTTGCTAATAACTTTGGCGGCGTTGGATGAATCTTCACGAAATTTTCAAAACTAGTTTGCCTCTCACTTCAGCTGCTGTCCGGATAGTTTCAGAGTGATCTGTCAAGCAGAAGCCAAGAAAAAGGGGGGTCCCAAAACACATTATCCACATGCAATTTCCCATAAGGGTTTTAGACATGGCTACAGCCCGAACCACTGAAAGTAATTACACCAAATGTGGCAGAAAACTAGATCTCGGTACAGAAAGAGTGCTTTTTGTAATTTGGTTTTGGAGTTATTAAAGAAAAAAGATTTATGTATATCTAGAGCCATGGATCCACTGCACTGGATCCGCGGATACACGTGCCAACAGCAATGTCGTGATTGACTGACCGCTACCTAGGAGAAAAGTTGTGGTTGCCATTTTGTCAATCGGGACACGGTCCCTGGGGAGGGAGGGTGGCAGGGCAGAAATAAAGTAGAAATAGGACATAAGGGGTCAGGATAGAGGTATCCTGACCCAAATGGAATTGATGGAGGGGTTTGTGAGGGACCCCTTATGGGGAAGAAATCGCTGAAAAATGTTTTTTGTGTGTGCGTAGATCCATAGCGGCGCTTAGCGTGCCCCCGTGTGAATCTGCGACAGAACCGCAGATCCTGACCCCCCAAAAAATACACCCACTCATACTCCCTCACATCCCCACACAACCACTCACACATCAATACACCTACTGAGACACCCACTCACATACCCATACAGTCACTCACACACCCAGTCACTGATATAACTACTCACAGAACCACTTACACATCACAGACCCACACAGGCACTCACCTGCCCACTCACAGTCATGTACACACCCATACAGCCACCCACACACCACTCATACACCCACCCATCATACACACACACGCTCTCTCACACTGTCACACACCCACTCACACAGCCATACATCCACTCACACACCCATACAGTCACTCACAAACCCATACAGTCACTGATACATCTACCCAGAGAACTATTACATATCCACTCACAGACCCACACAGGCCCACTCCCACAGCCACGTACACTGCATGTGGGGTGCTGGTCAAAGGCCGTGCACGGCATGGGGTTGGCTGCAGGGCCTGGACGCAGGCCAGGTCCTGTGGCCAACCCTCCACCACACACGGCTGAAGGTCGTACATGGCGGTGGTTGGATTAATGTGTGGTAATTCAATATTACTTTACTTTAAAAAAAAAAACTAGAAATTCACTGAAAAAGATAAAGGTTACAGGGGCGATATAGTTAGGAAATAGCATTAAAAAAAATAGAAATTCACTTCAAAAACCAAAAGTTAGAGGGACGTTACAATTAGGAAATAGAAATAAAAAAACCTTAGAAATTCACTAAAAAAAACAAAGGTTACAGGGACATTATAGTTAGGTTCAGATTTTACACACACAAAACCATAGAAATTCAGCAGTTATAATTATCTGAAGTAATTATAACTCGTGCCCTAAGTTAACTATAACTTGTGCCCTCACAATGCGCTGCTAATTACCCAACATATTACATAACTCGTGACATCTTCTATGACATCATTGATAATATCACTGCAACATTTGTAGTGAAATTATTGATGAGAAATCTGTGCATGGCAGGGATGCGAGTTATAGTTACCATAGGGAACGAGTTATAGTTACTTGAGGTAACTATACTCATAACTGCAGAATGTCTATACTTTTGTGTGTAAAATCTGAACCTAACTGTAACCTACCTGTAACCTTTGCTTTTTTAGTATATTTATAAGACCACTTCCACAATCACTCACTCACACATACACTCACATATACTGCCTTTCACATATGCAGTTACTCACCCATATACCACTGAGACATCCATTTACTCAATGACACAGCCATACGCACACTCACCCACCCATACAGCCCCTCTCAGACGTACTCATGAACCCATCCATGCAGGGAGTCACACACCCCCTCACCCACCCACACAGACACCCATACAGCTACTCAGACAACTAATCAATAACCCATATAGATACTCATGTACCTACTCACCAACCCATGCAGCCACTTACACACCAATTGACAGACTGATATAGACATTCATACAGATTAGTCAGTCACCCATATATTTACATTTGCTGAGACACATATAATCACTCACTTATTCAGTCAGTCACGCACCCAGTAAATCATTCATACAGACACTCATACACCCACTCATTCTTCAATACACCTTGTTGTATATATATATATATATATATTACCTACTGGCGGTCGCCAGTAGGTAGTTATAGTTAGGACCTCGTTTATATATATATATATATATATATATAATATATATATATATATCCAACCAATGAAGTTGCCCTCAAGTGAAGATGCCACTCACGGGGGAGTTTGAAACCTTTAATTGAAGACTCCAGTGTCGCAGTCTCCCTCGCCACAACACCTTATGAAAAAGCCCTACGCGTTTCGGTCACTGTGTCCTTGTTCACGGGCTGAGGGAAAAGAGCAACGGCAAACAGTCATGAGGGACACTTGATAATATATGTAAGTACCGCCCCAGTGGGCTTGTGCAAACATGCATGCTGATACTTGTTGTCCCTTCACAGTTTAACCCAAGTGGGTGCTGCCGTGCCTCACAAATTATTCCAAGTCTTACCCCAGTGGGTGTGATAGGAGCGCGGATCCGGCGATTAGGCAATCTAATGCGCCATGGAAAGGGGGTCCCGTGTTGAAGGACACTGAATAAACAGTGTTGCAGGTCTTTGGCTCCTATCACACCCACTGGGGTAAGACTTGGAATAATTTGTGGGGCACGGCAGCACCCACTTGGGTTAAACTGTGAAGGGACAACAAGTACCAGCATGCATGTTTGCACACGGCCACTGGGGCGGTACTTACATATATTATCAAGTGTCCCTCATGACTGTTTGCCGTTGCTCTTTTCTCTCAGCCCGTGAACAAGGACACACAGTGACCGAAACGCGTAGGGCTTTTTCATAAGGTGTTGTGGAGAGGGATACTGCGACACTGGAGTCTTCAATTAAAGGTTTCAAACTCCCCCGTGAGTGGCGTCTTCACTTGAGGGCAACTTCATTGGTTGGAGAGAGATATATATATATATATAACATTCATAAACTTTTTAGAAACACTCACAGTCACTGGATGATGTCTTCAGTAATGTCATTTGAAATGTCATCAGTGATGTCACTGACCATGTCATGAGTGATGTAATATGAGAGGTCATAAGCAGTACATTGCAAGGACGCGAGTTACAGTTAGCTCAGCTAACTATAACTGCTGAATTTCTCTGGTTTTGGAAGAGTGAAGCTTGAGCCTAACTATTATGTCTCTGTAACCTTTAGTTTTTTCAGTGAATTTCTATGTTTTTTTAATTCTATTTCTTAACAATAACGTCTCTGTATCCTTTGTTTTTTCAGTGAATATATGTATACAAATATTCATTCACTGAAAAAACAAAGCTTTAAGCAACATTTTAGTTACGTGAAATGTTCAGCAACAACATAACATTTAAACTCTAAACATAGTTATAGTTATCTCAAGTAACTATAACTCGTGCCCCAAGGTAAATATAACTCTTCATTAGAGGGAGGGGAGCTGTGTCGCCCTCCTCCCTAGGCCGATTTCGGTCCTGAGGACCCCATCCCACCCGGGCCTGGTCATCTGCTCTGTATTGGGACCACGGGGGAGTCTCAAGGCCCCTGCCTCCTGCCGAAGCCAGCATTGCTTTCAGACAGGGAGCTGCTAAACAAGCAACTCCCTGTGTCTCAAAGCAATTCGTCTGTTTCCCTGCTCACTTAATAGCAGGCAGGGAAACAGACAAATGCTCAGCTTTCAGCAAGCAAGAGCATTTCTCCGCTCTCGTTTGCTGGAAGTGGAGTGTTTGCTGTGGCTTGGCTAGAGCAGTTAAAGCTCCTGTCAAGCCACCGCAAACAGCTATGTCCCGGGGTGCCCATGGGACATAGCAAGAGTGGGGCGACGGTCCCCAGGCCAATCTATGGCTCCATGAGGGAGCCCCCTCTTTTAATTTAGTAGGGCCTGCTCCAGGGAGGTGGCGGTCTGCAGGGCCGAGAAAGGCCTGGGAAGGGCCACTTTTAAAGTTACTTCGGCCTGGGGAGATGGTTGTCCTGGGAACCCAGGAGGTCCATGCGGCCCCCATTACATTTATTTAGCCCCAGGGAGGTGGTGGTCCCCAGGGCCGGGGGAAGTCCGCATGGCCCCCTCAGTTAACTTTTGCAATGTGGCCCCAGGGAGGTGTGGTCCCTGGGGTCCAAGCGCCCCCCCTTTATTTCACATAAGCTCCAGGGAAGTGGTGGTCCCCGGGGCATTTATACGCCCAGGAGGGGGGCCGTGCGCCACTCTCCTTTAATTCCCCCAGGACCTGGCCCACCCGGGGGCCTATTAGAAAAGAAGTGCAGGAGTCCGCGCTGCTTTTTGAAAAAAGATTTTTGGGTGGGAGCTGTGGCTCCCCCTGAAATTTTTTTTTTTTTAAAAACACTTTTTTGTCCTGGTGGGGCCCCTCTTGAACTCACCAAGAGGCCCAGGGGTGCAGGGTATTCCTACCCTGTCCCCTTCTCATTTTTTTAAACATTTTTGTGCTGAGTCCCAAGATGGCTGCCAACACTTCCTGGTTTGAAGTGTTGGCAGCCAATCAGATTTCAGCACGAGGACTGTTGGATGCTCAGCAGATCCTCATCCATATATATACAATTTGGTTTTTCTCTTAATATTTAAAAACTACTGAATGGATTTACGCCAATTTACAAAAAGGTTGCTTTCTGGACCAACAGCTACCTTTCTGCCAAACCTATTGGCGATATATATATATATATTACCTACTGGCGGTCGCCAGTAGGTAGTTATAGTTAGGACCTAGTTTCCATAGAAAAAACATTTTTGGACTTGGCTATAACTCTGGCATCGTTTGACCAACCTGCATAAAATTTTGCCAAAAAAGTGTAACACTGGGCACTATTGATTGGAAAAGTTTGGGGGTGATCCATGCAGTGGGGACCGAGAATATGGGGCGCGAAATAAGGTTGCATTTGCAATGTTAATACCCATAGGAACCTTTAGCCACCTCTAAAGCCCGAACCACTGAACGGACTTACACCAATTTTGGAAGGAGGTAGATGTCAGTTCAAGGAAGTGCCTTTTGCTTATTTGGTGTAAATCCATTCAGTAGTTTTTGAGAAACTTAAGTTTAAAATTATAGTGATATCTCTGGCCGCCGATATTTCGCGAAGGTTTCGTGATGATTCGTGAATGCACACGCCAACGGGAATGCTCTGATTGACTGGACGGAACCTGAACAGAAAGTTGCGGCGGCCATTTTATTGCTCGGATGCAGCGTTTCAGGTTACTTAAAAACACCCTGTTGACTTCATCGGTAAAGTGCACTCAATCATGGCAAACCCAGGTCCGTCATTACCTCTCTTTTTTGAAAGCCTCTTTAGCCCAATAGATAAAGCTGTGGCCCACAATCCATACTCCAAGCATTTTGAAGTGAAGGAGCAATAGTAGTCAGGAGAAGGCAGGAGCTGAATGAGTAGGTTACCAAACAAAAAGAAGTTAAAATGGAGGTGTTTTAAAAAAAATATATACATATATGTATATTTCATTGGATGCTGTCAGCATAAAAGTGAATAAAATTAGGTAGTGTGTTGGATGGCTCAGGAAGAAGTCTTATTATTGGCTGTTGTTTAAAAAAAGAAATGTAATATAGACATTGATATGCTTTTGAATCTGTGCAGTAAACCACACACGCTGTATCTCATTTGGAAGTAGCATGTTCCTTCTCGAATGTGCTGTGAACTTGTGACCTACTGGTTCCACTGGGTTGCTAGGTACACTGAGCTAAGACTGTATTGGGAAGGGGGGGGAGGGTGTTAAAGAGACACAATATTTTTTAGAAAGTTGAGGAGTGATGACACAATGTAAGTAATGGCAAGTTTTAATTTCCAACTCAGGACTATGTAATAAACTGTTGTATAGTATTTAAATTTCAGAAAAATGAAGCTAGATATAGGTTTCAACTGCTGTTTTTTTTTTGCGATTATTCAGCGATGATCACAAACACATCGCGAAAACGCACCGCAGGAACCTCGTTTTGAAAAAGAGGGAAAGGGTTAACAGATGCTAACCATTCACAAATGGAGATGCAGTAGTCTAAAATGCTGCTTTTCTCATGATGATAGAGTGGAAAGTTGAAGAGCTTGCCATTTTAGAGTTGCTTTGTATGAGAGTGGTATACCATTCTTGTGCTTAGTTTTTACAAATCTTAACAGTGTCAAAACTATGCAGAAAGAGCTAAAGAACAAGTTACTTTCCTTCGGTAACGCATTATCTGGTAGAGACTCTATCTAGCTGCAGATTTCTTACCTTTGAATTTCCTAGGCGTCAGACTGGATCCGGAAACTTTTGCTGAGCAATACCCCTTGCGCACGATGTCGGGTGACTCCATTCAGCTCCGCGTGACGTCGTCGGCAGCGTCGAGTATGACGTTGCGGTGCCTATATAGGTGCCACCCAGGCACGCAGACGTCAGTACTTTTCGTATTTTCCATGCCAGAAGCACAAAGCCACGAAGTAACTGACGTAGTCGTGTGTAAAAACTAGGGCCCTGAAAGGGGAAACAACCCGAGTCCTACTACATCAGTCCGCAAAGCGGGGAGGCATGGGTGGGGCTGTAAGGAATCTGCAGCTAGATAGAGTCTCTACCCGATAATGCGTTACCAAAAGTAAGTAACTTGTTCATCTGATAGAAACTTCTAGCTGCAGATTCCTTACCTTTGAATCAGATACCCGAGCCATAACATCCCGGCGGTGGGTTGCGGACTCATGATCTGGACTAAGAAGTATTGTAGGTCTGAACGGGCAAAGTGCCCGTCCCTGCGCACTTGACCATCAAGGCAATAATGTTTTGCGAACGTGTGCAATGATGCCCACGTTGCTGCCTGACAGAGGTTTTGGACTGGGACACCCTGAGCCAAGAACGTAGTCGCAGCCTTTCCCCTGGTGGACTGGGCCCTTAATCCCTCAGGGGGCTTCTTTTTCGCCAAGGCGTAACAGATTTTAATGCAGAGAACGACCCATCGAGAGATGGTCCTTTTCTGCACTGCTCTTCCCTTCTTCGCTCCCACATACCCCACAAAGAGTTGGTCATCCACTCTTTTGTGCGGTCAAGGTAGAACAACAACGCTCTTTTTGGGTCCAGTCGGTGGAGACGCTCCTCTTCCTTAGAGGGATGTGGGGGAGAGAAGAAGATGGGCAAAGTGATGGACTGACATAGATGGAATGGAGTCACAACCTTTGGCAAAAAAGATGCCCTGGTGCGAAGCACCACCTTGTCCGGAAAGGACATAAGATAAGGAGGCGAGCTGGATAATGCCTGCAATTCACTCACCCTCCGGGCCGATGTAATCGCCACCAAGAAGGCTGTTTTGATGGTCAACAGCCGAAGGGGACAATTGCGCAAAGGCTCGAAAGGAGCGCACATCAGGTAAGTGAGGCCAAATTAAGGTCCCATTGTGGTATAACAAAGGGCGTAAGTGTAAATAAATGGCCCAGCCCTTTCAGAAATCTATTTACAATAGGAGATTTAAAGAGAGAAGGTTGGTCTGGTAGCCGCAAAAAAGCAGACAGAGCAGAGAGGTAACCTTTGAGAGTACCCAAAGCAGAACCCTGCTGGGCAAGAGTTAGAATGAATAAAAGGACAGTAGAAAGCAAAGCAGAAAGAGGGTTAATGGACCTTTCTGCACAGTATAATACAAATTTCTGCCAACAGCAGGCGTATACCGTCTAAGTGGAGGGCCGCCTGGCCGCCAGAATAACATTACAGACTTCGGGAGGAAGGTCAAAAGCTATCAACTGTCGCCGCTCAATCTCCACGCATGGAGGCGCAGAGTTGACAGGTTCGGGTGGAGAACCCTCCCCTGCTGCTGCGACAGAAGATCCTCCCGAAGGGGCAGCCTGATCGGAGGATTGACACTCATGCTCAGAAGCTCTGGATACCAGACTCTCCTTGCCCAGTCCGGTGTCACAAGAATGACATGGGCCCGGTCGCTCCTAATCTTCTTCAGAACCCTGGGCAGGAGTGGTATGGGCGGAAAGGCGTACAACAGGCCTGCGCTCCACTCGCGACGAAATGCGCCGCCAAGCGATAGCCGCCTTGGAAACTCCAGCACACAGTACTGCTGACATTGCGCGTTCTCTTCGGAGGCGAAAAAATCTAACCAAGCTTCTCCCAACTGCTGAAAGAGACCGTGCGCCACCTCCGATTGGAGACGTCATTCGTGATCCTGAAGGCCTCGACGGCTGAGATCGTCCGCCCTGGTGTTCAGAGAACCTGCCAGGTGTTGAACCACCAGGGATATGCCCTGCTGTTCCAGCCATGGACCCCACCCAGCCCTGCTTGTTGCAGTACCACATGGCGGTGGTGTTGTCCGTGAACACCTGCACTAGCTTCCCCTTGACAGAGGGAAGAAATGCTTTCAATGCCAACCGAATCGCTCGGAGATCCAACAAGTTTATGTGGAGTCCGGTCTCCGCCAGAGACCAGTGACCCCTGATCTCCACCTCTCCCATGTGGCTGCCCCATCCCAGAAGTGACGCATCCGTCACGACTGTGAAATCTGGTTGGGGAAGGGAGAGAGGTCTGCCGCTGACCCAATCGCGGTTTGTTAACCACCACTGCAGATCCTTTGCAGTTCCTTACGAGATCTGAACCATGTCGGTGAAATTTCCCCAATGCTGTGCCCATTGGAACTTCAAGTCCCACTGCAGAGCCCGCATACGCCACCTGGCGTGTCTTACCAACAGGATGCAGGAGGGCATGAGACCCAACAGCCTCAGAGTCAACCTCACCAAAATCCAGGATAGAGGCTGAAATATCAGAATTATAACCTGAATATCCTGGACTCGCTGCTCGGAAGAATAAGCCTGAAACTGCACTGTGTCCAGAACAGCTCCGATGAAAGGGAGCGTCTGAGAAGGAGTCAGGTGTGACTTCGGCATGTTTATAGAGAACCCCAGCGAATGCAGGAGGTTCGCCGTAGTCTAAGGTGGTAGACGACTGCCTGGGGCGAGGACGCCTTCAGCAGCCAGTCGTCGAGGTAGGGGAAGACTGACACCCCTAACCTGCGCAGATGAGCTGCAACCACCGCCATCACCTTGGTGAACACCCGAGGGGCACTGGTAAGACCGAAGAGGAGCACGGTAAACTGAAAGTGCTTGCGGCCTAGCTTGAACCACAGGTAACGCCTGTGGCCCGGCAGAATGGGAATGTGAAAATACGCATCCTGCAGGTCCAACGCCACCATCCAGTCTCCTTGGTATCGGGCAGACAAGACCTGAGCCAAAGTGAGCATTTTGAATTTCTCCTTTTTGAGGAAGAGATTGATGGTCCGAAGATCCAAAATGGGCCGAAGCCCCTTGTTCTTCTTCAGAATCAGAAAGTAGCAGGAATAACAGCCACTGCCTACTTCTGAAGCTGGGACCCTTTCTATAGCTCCTTTGGCCAAAAGAGCTGTAACTTCCTCTTGGAGCAACTTTAAATGATCTTCCGCCAGCCGTTCCTGACTTGGCAGAATAGGAGGTGGAGCTCTACCCTTTGCAATAGAAAACACTAGTTAGCGATGTGAACAAGTTCAATGGACAAACCTGGGGTCTAGGGAGAGTCCCTCTCCTGAGAAAGAAATTTTAAAAAGATTGGCAAATGGTGCATTTTTAAGCAAATGAATGGAGCGATAAAGCAAGGCTTATTAATCAGTGGGAACGTATAGTCTTGAAATATTAAACACATTAAAAACTGCCCCGTATCTTCTTGCATTAATTTGTTCAACAGTTACTATAATATGTAAATTGTTCTGCATGACAACTTTTGCCCTTTAAAATGTATGCTTGCCCAGTGTCTTGCACTGCATGCAGCATTAACATTGGAAAAATATGCTCTAACCAGACTTCGAGAAGCACCCACAGCTGCTGACTGTAACCAGTCATATAGAAATATGTGCAGATGAGCGAGTTGAGGCAGCCTATCACGTGTCCTTTTATAATAATATCCCAATAATGCTTGACCGTGCCTTTTATTTCATTAGACATACCCTTAGCACCAGAAGCGCAGAAGATTTAAAGTCTCTTGGTTCCATTGCTAAAACCTAACCACTAAAATATATGTAGTGGTGGCATTGGTGGTCTTTTCCACCCAGTGAATTTCCCACCATGGTAGGTGTGCTGTTGGCATGAGTTTGTTTAATTGGCAGGCATTCCCTAAACGAAATTAAACCCTCCCAGTGCTTGCAGATAAGGGCATAATAAGGATAGAAAGAGATGGGAGGAGCTGGAGGAGACAGTAGATAGGCTTTTTCCTGAGTCCTGGGCCCCAAGCGGCCACTGACCAGAATCCCTGGTGGATGCTGTTGTTCGCCATTGGTGTCACATGGTCAAGGATGTCATTGGATAACAAACTAACTCTTGGCCCTTCAAAGGGACAAAGGCAATCTCAGGAGGTGAGAGAGGAAACAGATACTGTCACAACTAATCTTAGTAAATAAATTCAATGTCCGCAGATCTGTGTTTATTAAAGAGATGAGGGGCCTGGTTTGTAGGAGGGTGGTGTGGCATGAACCCCAGAAATACAGTGCAAGCGCTAACATTTATGCAAAGTAAGCAGTGACATTTACAGCACCGCTTGCCTCTAAGTAATGCGAGCAAACAACACACTATAAACAACACCAGACTCCTCTGTGATGAACTCCTTGAAACCGGGGCATGAAGGTTATCGACCCAAGAGGTGTAATAAGGCCATACTAAAGGTAAAAGGTGCACCATGCAAAAACGTGTCACATAAAGTTACTTGACAATAACAAGAAAAGAAAACTATAAAAAAATGTTCTAGGGGGCAATGGATTTTTGTTTAAGCCTGTAACTCAAATTGATGTCACAAACGTGGAAAGCAAGAGAAGGATTCAGATTCAAAATTGATTTGTTATGTTTTTTAGGTTAATATTCCCAATGTTTGTATTATTTGCATGTGAATCAAATAATCCACTCGTGAGAGAAACCATGCGGCACGGCTTCAGCTGTTTTAATGTTGAGTCTCTTTTTGTGATGCTTAAGACCACTAATTGCTTGGCTAGGATATGCTTTGTGTTAGCATATCTGCTCTACCATGAAAAGTTTAATCCAAATATTCAAATTGCAGTGAAGCACGTGTTGGCAGACCATTAATTGTTTGATTCATGTGTAAAACAGACAGTGTTCTCAATAAAGGACAGGGCACCCTGTTAACAAAACGGTCATGGATGTGATTATATGGTGTTTTAAAACACCCATGAAAGTGACTGGTAGGGCTGAGTCTTGGTGGGGGGGGGGGGAAGACTTATTTTCAGCGATCGTACATTGAATGGAGATGTGGGATGGGCAATGGAGACCTTGTTATGGGAGTAAAGCGGAAAGGCAATATTGTCTGGGAGGCTGGGACAATGCAAGCGATTAGAGGAGTTATTCCCAAGTGGCTGTGTCATACGTGACTAAGGCAGAGCAATGGAATTTCGCCCTGCATTTAACGAGTCAGCACATAAGTTTTGCACGCACAGTGAAATGATTTATTCAAAATGCACAAGGTGGCAGTACAGAGCTATTAATGCCTTTGGGTCGAAATTAGTTACTTTCTATGTCAATGTTCTCGCTAAAATATACGAGTCTCTGGACAGTTACGAATTTTGTCAGAAGTTATCAGATATTACAACACCTGTTTTATAAAGGATTGTGTTCAGTACATAATCCAGCTTTTGATACTGTCTATAAGTCAAAGTATGAAAAATATTAAAAAATGTGCAATGCTGGAATATTGTAAGCTTTTAACGTTTGACCCTCTTTGCCATAAAACGTTGGGAGGCACACGCACGCAAGTTCGCACACAATCGCGGGGGGGCCGGGGAATGAATAAAAATAAATAAAATAGAAAGAAAGAAAACTTACATGACCGCCGGTCCGCGCCGCATCTTCTGGGCCCTTGGCGCCTTCACTGGAGTGGCAACCCCGCCCTTCTCAGCCAATACTGGCGCTGGATTGACTCAGGGCATGGTTACTCTCCACCCGCCAGCCCATTAGGAGACCGAGGTTTGAGCCTTTGCTCAACCCTCGCTCTCCTAATGGGCATGCGCCAACCAGAGCAGACACAAGTGCGCATGACTTGGCACGGCTGAAAAATTCGCCGACCTTCCCCACTCATGCGCACTTGTGCTGCTGCCTGCTGCCCCTGGTCTGACAATGCATGTCAGTCAACATGACGCAGGACCGCCCATCCCCTTCAGACTCTGAAGGGGGTGGGCGGTCCGCCGTCATGCTGACTCACATGATTGTCAGTTCTCCCTCGGCGTCTTTGAACTTAAGTAAACTGAGAGTTTACTTAAGTTCAGAGACGCCGAGGGAGCTGCGGGCGCGGGTGGGGGGGCAACGCCCCAGCGCCCTAATGGACGCACCGCCCCTGATGAAAGGGCGTGACCACTTTAGGGAGGAATGAAGCTTTCATGCAAAACACCACTTTATCTGGATTAACAGACAAATAGGGAGGCTTGGAAGACAGAACCTGGAGCTCACTAACTCTGCGAGCAGAGGTGATGGCAATGAGGAAAGCACTCTTAAGGGTTAGAAGCCTGAGGGCAATTATGAAGAGGATCGAAGGGAGCACACACAATAAAAGTCAAGACCAAATTTAAATCCATTGGGGCATTATGAAAGGAGACGAAGGAAATAAGCGAGTAAGGCCCTTAAGAAACCTATTGACAATGGGAGATTTGAACAAAGAGGGCTGATCTGGAAGTCTCAGAAAGGCAGAGATAGCTGAAAGATAACTCTTAAGTGTGCCCAAAGCACAGCCCTGCTGGGCCAAAGAAAGTATGTAGCCTTTGCTGTGCACCATGCCACAAATTTGTTCCATCTACAAGCGTATACAGTCTTAGTGGAGGGATGCCTGGCTGCCAAGATGACATCACAGACTTTGGGTGGAAGGTCGAAAGCTGTCAACTGCAGCCGCTCAATCGCCACGCAAGGAGGTGGAAACTGGATAGGTTCGAGTGAAGAACTGTCCCCTGCTGCTGCAACAGAAGATCCTCCCGAAGGGGCAGTCTGATCGGAGGATCGATGGCCATGCTCAGACAGTCGGAATACCAGAGTCTTTGTTTCAATCCGGAGCCACAAGAATGACTTGAGCCTGGTCGTGCTTGATCTTCCGGAGCACTCTGGGCAGAAGTGGTATAGGCGGAAAGGCGTACAACAGACCGCAACTCCACTCGCGACGAAAAGCGTCGCCGAGCGAGTGCCGCCTTGGAAATTCCAACGCGCAGAACTGATGACATTGCGCGTTCTCTTCGGTGGCGAATAGATCTAACCAAGGCTCTCCCCACCGCTGACAGAAACCTTGCGCCACCTCCAGATGGAGACGCTATTCGTGATCGACCGGGCACCGACTGCTGAGTTTGTCCGCTCTGGCGTTGAGAGAACCCACCAGGTGGTGAACCACCTGGGATATGCCCTAATGTTCTAGCCATGTTCAGAGGCGGAAAGCCTCCTGAGAAAGGGTCCATGACCACACCCAGCCCTATTTTTGCAGTACCACATGGCGGTGTTGTTGTCCATGGACACCTGCACCACTTTCCCTTTGAGAGAGGGAAGGAATGCCTTCAGTGTCAGTCTGATCGCCCGGAGCTCCAAAAGGTTGATATGGAGACCGGACTCTGTCGGAGACCACACGCCTCTGATCTCCACCTCTCCCAGGTGGCCGCCCCACCCCAGGAGTGACACCATCAGATCTCGTTGGGGAAAGGAGAGGGATCTGCCTCTGACCCAATCTTGGTTCATTAGCCACCACTGCAGTTGCTGTGCAGTCCCCTCCGAGATCTGGACGTAGTCGGAAAGATTACCCTGATGCTGCGCCAACTGGAACTTCAGGGCCCTCTGTAGAGCCCGCATATACCATCTGGCGCGATCCACCAGTATGATGCAGAAGGCCATGAGGCCCAGCAGCCTCAGAGTCATTCTCACCGAAATCCTTGATACAGGCTGAAACATCGGTATCATAGCCCGAATATCCTGGACTCGCTGCTCAAGAGGATAGGCCCGAAACAGCACTATGGCCAGAATCGCCCCGATTAAAAAAAAGGGAGCGTTTGAGAGGGAGTGAGGTGTGACTTCGGCACGTTGATAGAGAACCCCAGCGAGTGCAGGAGGTCTGCCATAGTCTGGAGGTGGAAGAGGACAGCCTGGAGCGAGCCCGCCTTCAACAGCCAGCCTAGAGATAGGGGAATACTGGAACCCCTGATCTGCGCAGATGAGCTGCAACTACCACCATCACTTTTGTGAACACCCGAAGGCCAAACGGGAGCACGGTAAACTGAAAGTGCTTGTGGCCCACCGTGAACCGTAAGTAACGTCTGTGGGCAGGCAGAACGGGATTATGGACTATCTGCAGAACCCACCTATCCGACGTGATGGACTGCCAGTGGAGGAGGTGATGGCGAATCCTGCCTCTGACTGGCCGATGATGGGCCTGTAACGTCAGACTAGGAAGGTTTGGAAGCAGTGGGGGAGGGTGGAGGAAAATAGGATCTGCTTTCATGGTTACCCCCACTTTTTGCTGGAGTCATTCTGTTTTCTGACTAGACTGACTGGGATCCTGCTAATCAGGACCTCAGTCACTGTGCTCTCTCCCTAAATTGGACTATGGTAAGTACTTTGGTACCTTCCTAATTGGCTACTGGTGTATCCTTCTAAGTCCCTAGTATATGGTACTAAGGTACCCAAGGCATAGGTACACCAGAGGTCTCCCATGGGCTGCAGCATGTATTATGCCACCCATAAGCGACCACTCAAACTGTGACTAAAGGCCTGCCATTGCAGCCTGTGTGAGCTGGTGCTAGTACCACTCACAACAGATATAAGTTTCCTTAAAGCTGAGGTCTCTGCACTTAAAACCTATAAGCCACCCCTAAGGTAGGCCTTTCAGTCCTGAAGGCAGGGTGCTTAGTTATAAGCGTGAGGGTGCCCTGCATGAGCAGGACACCCACCTACAAACCTAGGAGTCGATTCTCCCTGTTTTGTAAGTGTGGTCAGCCATTTTATACATATATGGACATCAAGTCAATTAAGAGATTTCTAACTATATATTGGTTGCACCGAAACCGGCCATGTTTGGTATCAAATATGTTGGAATCCTACCCCAACACCGATTCTGGTGTTGGATGTAGGATTCCATGTACTGGGGGTCTCCCCTAGGGAGACCCCCTGTACTGCCGGTACCAACCATTCAGGGTCTAACAGCAAGCTAGTGCTGCTGCCGACTACAGACACAAATCTGTCCTCCTGCTGCTGAGCCAGGCTCGAGAAGGGGAAGGTAGGACAATAGGTTTCCTGTCACAGGGAGGTGTGACCACCTCCCAGACAGGACTTAGTGTATTAGGCTGGAGTGGGGGTGCTTGCCAGGGCCACCAGGCTGCTTTGAAGGGCACATTTGGTGCCCACCTTGCATACTCTAGTTGGAACCAGTTCAGGGAGCCGTTCTCTGGCACGAAACTGGACAAAGGACATGGGAGTATCCTCCCCTCTGTTCAACCCCTCCTCTGGGAGGGACCCCTGAATCATTCAAATCCTTTCCCTAGGGTACTTAAGGGTTTACCTGTGGGTGGCTCTTCAGATTCGTCGTGGGGCTAGATTCAGATTCGAAACCACTTCTACGTCTACCGTCTAGGCATGTTTGACTTCGTTGGACTTCGCTTTGGGAACCAAAACTGTTATGTGAAGACTCGTGCTGGTCCTGGTCTTGTCATCCTGCCAGTCTTCTGCGTCGTCTGTGCCTATGCTACATCCAGGTTCTTCTCCAGGCCTGTGGCCATCAAAGACACCTGAAGGAATCTCCCTTGGAGTGAAGGAGTCACTCCCCTGCATCTGCAGGCACTGCAACAAAGCTGACCGGTCTGCTGCTCCTGACGTCCTCTGGACTTCACTAGGCCCAGCGACACAGGTGGGTGTTCTGCAACTCCTTCGAGGCCTGCACTGTCTTCTCACCGAGTTTGGGGCCACTATCCCTCGTCGGAACCGCTGGAACAGAACCCAAGGGCACCGCGTCGACTTGCCTATGCCAAGGTTTGTTGACTCTCTTCTCCAGAGATCTTCGGTCTCCAAGAAGTTCCAGCCTCTAGCATCTCTTCGTCCTCACTGCATCCTCTATACCATGGGCCTGCATCATTTGTGAACTGTTCGAGGTCCTCTTGCGACTCCTGTAACTTCCGCTTGTGGGTCCGCTTGATGGTCTTTTTTGGCTCCAGAGGGCTCCCCTTCATGCTGGGGCGTGTACTTGTTGAGTCCCTTGGACCTTGCTGGTCCTGACACTGCACCTTCTTCACTTTCCTCATCTGTTGCTGCTGCCAAGGCTTGTTGGTGCTCCCGACGGACACCAACCTCCTGCAACTCGCCTTCTGACGTGGGACAGCTCATGAACGGATCCTGGTCTTCCACATCGTCTACTGGTCCTCACAGCTGCAGCGACAAGGTCACAGTCAACCCTCCTGCATCTTCCGTCATCGGTGGTCATTGGTCTTCCATGCCTCCTGGTCACTTCCGAGTGGCATAGACTCTGTCCCCTCTGCTTGTAGGTACTCCTCTTCAAGAATCCACCCTTGGATTCCACAGGACTCTTTCACCTTCTTTACCAGCGGCATCATTATTGAAGTCCTCCATTGTGGTCTACGGCGATTTCCGACGTCAATTCGCAAATATATGCACCCGGCTTCCCTGGGGTAGGTATCCTGGTTCCTGGGTAATCCACGGGTGGGGTGGCTCTCCAATCTTCTATCTTCCACGGGGTTTCTTCACAGTCCTCTGGGAAGGGTCCTTCTTCTTGAAAACTGCAACCGCAACTTCCCCATTGACTTGCATTGAGTACGCAGCTGTGTTTCCACTCTGCACACGGCTTCCGTGAGGTTCCTGGGTACTTACCTTGGGTGGTTCCTTGGGTCCCCAGCTCTTCTAAGTCTTCTAGGTCCAGTCTGGACTTCAGTCGCAATTTGCATTCCACTTTATTAGTATATGGTATGGTCTGCCCCTTGAGATCACTGTATATTTCTGCTACTTACCTGTTCTACTATTGAAATATTGTGTGTATTGTGATATATCTCTGGGCAGGAGATATACCAATGTGTTAGTGAGAGTTTATAATAAATACCTATTTTTATAACTACACTGTATGATTCTTTTTCGTTTAACCTACACTATATTAGTACTGGTAAAACAAGCTGCTATACACTCCTTCTGGACTAAAACCTGAAGGCTGCTTTCCACAGCTACCACTTAGAGAGCTTTCTATGGTTGCCTAAGACCACTAAAATCAGCATAAGGGTTGTCTGGATTAGTGCAGGGTGCTTCACTTAAATAAGTGTGCACCATATACTAAGCCAGCCTCCTACAGAGGGGGAAAGGGTGGACTGGTCCGCCCGCTGGCTCCCTGACCCACGAGGACGCTGGGTCCCACGTCTGCGGCCACGCAGAGGCTGGACAGCTTGCATGACTCTGAGGCAGGGCTGGACAGGATGTGGCTTGGCGCCCCTTCCGTAGCCATTAAAGTCAGACTGAGGGGGTGAGCGGTGGGCCGTGAGGCCTAAGGATCTGGCCATAGCTCAAGACTCCTTGAAGCGCTCAAATGCCGAGTCTGCCTTGTCACCGAAAAGGCAGGTGCCATCAAAGGCAGGTCCATAAGGGTAGATTGGACATCCCCTGAAAAGCCAGAAGTCCTCAACCAGGCGTAGCATCGTAATGCTACCGATGAGGCAACCGTCCTGCCTAGTGAGTTGGTGGTGTTCAGACCACAACGAATAGTGATTTTCGCTGCATCTCTCCCATCCGCAACTGCTTGGGAGAGCACGGCCCAAGCCTCCTCCGGGCTCTGAGGCAGCACCTGCGCAACCATATCCCAGATAGTTTGGGAGTATCGGCCCAAGAGGCAAGCAGTATTCACCGACCACAATGCCAAGCTGGTAGGAAGAAAACATCCTCTTCCCAAGATGGTCCAGCTTTTTGGATTCCCTAACGGGGGGTGCAGAAGGAAATGCGCCTTTGGAAGATGAGGCTTGGACAACCAAGCTCTCAGGGGAAGGGTGTTGCGTTAGGCACGCTGGGTCACCCGGAACGAGGCGATGACAGCGGGTGATTGTCCTGTCCACAGGAGCCCTTGTGCTGGGCTTGGACCAAGTGCCCAGAAGGACATCAGTGGGGGCTTCATTAAAGGGCAAAAGAGATTCGGAGGTAGAAGCTGCAGGCTGAAGCACATCTATCAGGAGGTTAGTCCTGACTGCCACTGAAGGGAGCTCGAGGTTGAGGACCTCCGCTGTCCTTCTCACCATCACTGAGTAGGAAGCCCCCTCCTCCGTAGCCACGGTAGGGAGAGAAAGCAAGCCAGTTTCAGGGGAAGTAGCCAAACCACTGGCCTCACCCAGGTCCATCCGCCAGTCAATGGGGTCTTCAAGCTGGTCAGTTAAAGAGTCCAGCTGCCCCTCCCACTCCTCTTCACCCCCTCTCGGACCAAATTCAGCACCAGGGATGAACCCAGGGACAAATGTCCCTTCCGGCATCAGAACCGACATCGATCCGGCTCTGTGTCCACATTGGGGATGAAAATGGGTTTGATGCCAACTGGGGGCATGGTCGACGTCAGGAGGGTTGTTGTCAGGATCAACGTTGGGAAAGGTTGAGTTGGCTCTACCGACGCCGGTCTGGATCCGACAACGGATTTGCAGGGACCCTTCGGAGCCGAAGCCATCGGCATCTAAGCGGAGCCAGGCTGCCCAAGATAAGGTGCAGGGCCTCATAAAATTGTCGTTATTGGGCAGGAGACGCTCTGGCTCCCGGAAAAGCAGGGAGGCCCGGAGTCGTCTAGGACGGAGCTTAAGAGCAACGACGCTCAGTGTCCTGCGTCGGCCGATGGACGGGGTGAAGTTGAAGAATGGCTATGCTTTTTCGACTTATTCTTGTGTTTACCTGACCTCCCCGAGGAATTGGAATGTGACGAGGAATGCGGGCTCCGCAACCACTCTCGGGACCTTCATCTCTAATGAGAAAGGGAGAGACGCGGAGCCGAGCGCAAGGCCTCCAACAGCTTTCTGGACCGCTCCCATAAAGCCTGCGGATTTTTGGCCCGGCACTCGGAGTACGACTTCGAGTTGTGGTCGCGCTCAAGGCACTAAAGGCACACGAGGTGTGGATCCATCACGGACATCATCCTATGAAAGGAACCGCAGGGCTTGAAGCCGGTCCTATCCTGGGACATCTCGATGACCCACGAGTCCAAGACTCAGAAACAATCTTGACAAAAGTCGAAAAAGGGCTAGCCAAAAAATGGCTAAGAGATAGCTCTCTCCGGATCTGCGCTTAGGTTGGCGCGGAAAAAGAAAGAACTGACGTCTGCCCGGGAGGCGTCTATATAGGTCCTGCAATGTCATTTAGGTTGCGCACAACACCGACGACGGACGCGCAGCGGACCGACGCCGCCTACTGACGTGCAGGGGTATTGCTGATGAAAAATCTCCAGATCCAGACTGATGCCTGGGGGAAATTCTAAAGTTAAGGAATGTACAACTAGTCTATCAGATTGCAAAACTATAGAATAATTAAAAATTGGAAACGAATAAAAATAGAAAAATGTGTGACACGTCTTTATTATACAAAATTTGGGGAAGGTTTTGGACACTAAAGGGGTGACATTTACTATACCCACTCCAATCTAACCATACTGGGGGAAGTTGTTGGATACTAAAGAGTTGAAATTTATAACATCCACTTCGAGATAAAACACTGTACATAACATATTACAAAATAAAAAGTCTTACATACACAAGCAATACTCTACCATTTTTTGTTATATAAAATTAACTGAAATGTTATCTAAAAACACACTAATCTAAACTATAAACCTTTATATACATATTTTTATTTTAAATTATAAACTTACCATTTTAATAACTATTAAAAATCAATATATTGTTCAAAACATTTACTACCATTCATAAACGTTAAACAATAAAATGAAAATAAATTCATAACACAAAATTAACGATTATGAATTAAAAAAATTAGATAAACTTTATATTCTAAAACATTTTAAGAAATGTAACTTAAAATTTAAATTCAATGTTTTTATTAAAAAAAAGTTAAGCATACAATTGTAAATATTTTCTTAAATGTACATTTATTTTTAATGTAAAAATATTTCTAAATATTCTACTTAAATACATTTTGTATGTTTTTAATATTTTATATTAGATTTGTTCTAATTTAACAAAAAATATGCAATGCCATTAATATATATCTTCATTAACATCAAATTAAAATATATTAAATATTAATATAATTACAAAATGTAAAAATTCTAAATTGTTAATTTGCATATCTTTAAAATTATCTTACAATTTAAATTTAAAAATATTATTTAAAAAAATCTCCCCACCCTTACCCCTAAAAACCCAATATCCAGCTACAAAAAAAAAAATTCAACAATTCATTATATACATTAATAAAACTGAAATACAAATTTCAACAATTTCATAGGTAATATATCTTACTAAAAACACAAATTAAAAAAATAATAAGCACAGAATGAAACACACTACAATACATTACATACTAATTAACACTAGCAAACGATATTACATACGATATTTACTACATCGATATTTTGTACAAAGATATTAAAAACAACACTAAAAACAATATGTTTAACTTTGATATTCCTGTTGACTTTAACAATATTTTTGTATCACGATATTATTTTTCTGATATTTCGTCCAAACACTCTTCAGAGGATGAAGACAGTGCCTCAGTTGGAGGAGGAATTTATAATGTTAACCTCCTGACAAAGGCTGCTTCAGGCACTTTTTCCCCCTAAGCAGTGATACTCTGAGTAGATTCATCACCAGAGAAAGCTGAATCACTGGCCGCCTCCTTTTGAAGCCATCCTCATGATCATTTAGGGTCTGAGTACGTGTTCGGCGGTGCAGGAGCAAACTGCCATGACGGCGGTCTGCTTCCGTATCGCCAAACCCGTGTTTGGGCTGCCCACCAGATTACGAGTGTTTCTAGTGTCTGGCGTTTTTTTTTGTCAGTCCAAAGGTGGTGTCTCTGAAAATGGGCACTGCCAAAAACCGTTCCTGCACGGCATAGACGGTAAAGTCCATGCTGTGCAGGAACTGGGGTGCATGCACACAGGGGGCACATGTTGTAACACCCTGCATGCACCCCATGGCTCTGAGGCAACAGGGGTCATCGTAGGGCCCCCTTCCCTTCCTGTCCGCCGCAGTTTTCATGGAGGAGGAACCGCCATGAAAACCGTGGCGGAAAGGAAACTCGTAATATGCTTGGCGGGACCACGGCAGCCCCACCAAGCATATTGCTGCCTTAAGACTGCTGCGCCACTGCCAGGGAACGGCAATTCCCTGGTGGCAATGGCGATCCCATGGTGGTCAGACTGCCCTAGTTGCAATAGGGCGGTCTGAGCTCTGGTGCGGTGGTGGCTGGACCGCCACCGCCGCGCCCCTGCGAGTCTGGGAGTCGGAGGACTGCCAGACTCGTAATTAGGCCCTTAGTGTTTTTCAAAAAAAGTTCAGAAAAACTTTGTTGACTTTAGGAGAGTATGGAACAGTGGCAATATATGCCTTCCTTTTGAGTGTCATCGGAGTATAACCTCTTTCTGCCACAGGGGCTAAAGAGAGCCTTCTTCAGTAAATCAGATGTCCCCAAAAGTATAAAATTAGAATATTCACTGAATCAGTATGCAAAACAGAGATCCCAGATAGGAAAACTAAGGGAAAAATAAAGATATGAAGAGAAAATATGAGCAGAGTTCTAAAGAGACTCTATTTCACAGGACATGGTTTGCGCTAGAAATCCCAGCGATGGTGGCCTCTAGGGGCGGCAGAGTATGGTGAACTTGCATCCCAATCGCTGGAGATTTGGTCTTTTCAAATTAAGTGGTTCTGCCATTAAAGTGAAGCTTTCTTTAATTTTGCAATAGCTTTTCTTGCAACCATTTAATGCACCCTTCTTCAGGGGCTCCCAGCTCGATGATGGGGAATAATTCAAGTAAATTAATTTATGAAATATCTAGTTGCTGACTAAGTATTTTTATATGGGCATTCTCTAAATGAAGGGCACACGATTTCAGGATCCTCCAAAAGTGAGACAACTCCAATAAAAATCTTGATCTCTCCCTCCTTGTTGTACTACCAGTGCCAGTGTTCTCCAGCGAACCTCTTTTACTCAATATTTTTTAGGTCGAGCCTGCAGCGCACATGCGCTGTTCGCTTTGCGAGGCATGCAGTATTCAGTATGGAGTGGAAAGCTCCGTCCACTCTCCGCCCATCTTTTTCATTGGCTTAGTTCCTAAATGCTGTCTTCCGATTGGTTTTAGGCTTGTTAGTCCCTCCTCATGACGGCCATGTCGTCATTTGTATCCTTCCATGGCTACTGGCCCCTTTACTTTGAGTGTTGCACAGTATGTTTTATTTAGACTGTGAGCACTATTTTCTTCCCGTGCCTCCCTCCCCCCTCCCGCAGTCCGAGCCTTCTCGGCCCCCCCGCACTCCCGTTGTTCGTGCCTTCTCACCCGACCACACTCCCGTTTGCAATGCAATAGGCCTCCCGTAAATGCGAGTCCTATTGCATTGCAAATGCTTGTTTCCCTACTAGGCAGGACGACGTGCGCATCCGATACAATGGCGGCCGCTCGCCGTCATTAAATATCCCTGTGCAGGCCCGCCCCCCCTCCCCCCACCACCAGCTCCGGCCCTTCGTAAACACAGAATTAAAATACAGACTAATAATTTTGATAAACAAACTACAGTGAAAAACGTAATTTGAAAACTTTAATTATGAATACGGGCTTCTTTTTTAATCACCATGCCTGTAGGGCAATGTTACGGCTGCAGCGCTTGTTAACTAGTGATCAGAGATCGGGTCGCCGGAGTTTGATAGATGTGCTTCTAAACCAATTGAAAATGCCGCACAGCGATGACGTGGTTGGTGGCTGCATGGGTTTTTTGCTGTCATTTTAAGATGTCTTGGGATTGTCCCCTAGTGTCTGGGTCTTCGTCGAGGAGCTCGTCTTTGGAGGGAAGCTGGAGTTGGTGTATATTGTGGATTATACTATTGCCGGTATGCTTGCTGATGAGTTTGATAGGGTTGGTACCTGTAGCCAGCTCTGAAAGTTAACTGGTCTCTACCTCTAATCTCAAAAAAGGGCGGCGTTCTTTGGTGTTGTAAAGACCCTTGTGAATGTGCTGTGTGCGTAAGTTGTAATCGCTTTCAGAGCGTCATCAACATGGTGGCCAAAAAGGGAACCGCCATGAGGGAGAGGTGTGGCGCAGCGGCCAGAGCAACTGACTTTGGTGCACAGGGCTCACGGTTCAATCCCTAGCGGATGCTCACAGCATCCTGTGACTCTGGGCAATAGCTTCCTTAATCACCCCGATGCCGCGCCCCCCCCCCCAGCGCCTGGATACTCTTAGGGTGATAAGTTCACGCTTTACAAAATGAGGAATTATCATAGGGCATGTTTAAATTGCGACTTTGGATCTGAACAATGTTCCTTTTAACCTGCTGTGTTTATTTAGTACTGCTGCACCAGATAATTGCCTGAAACCGGTTGTGGCAATATCCATCGAGGACTCAATAATCCCTGATGAAGATCATCCCCCTTAATGCATGCCTTTGCCATAGATCTTTTGTTTTTCAGGTATCCTGTTGAATATGATGCGATATCAGACAACATCTGCCTGTCATGGCGAGCTAAACTTGCTAAGGCATTAGAAGCTCTTATTGTTGTGGCTGTTCTTGCAGAGAACCTTTACCCAATGCTATCTAAACTTCTCTCTCCTCTGTCAGGTATCATGGGTGTGCGAGTTCGTCTCTACGCTGCTTGCATTATTAGAGTCTGGCCAGGCAGTTTGTGAATCACTTGCAGGCGAGCAGAGCTGTAGACTGTAACAGGCGTCACCTTTCAATAGCAAAGTGATCCATCTGACATCCGAGCGGGGCGGCCACAGCATGGGCGAACTGGCTCCACGCCCGGGGCGTCGACATAGGGAGGAGCACATGGAGCTCCCTACAAGCAGGTCCCGCGGCAGTCTCCCTCCGACCTATCTCCAAAGTAACATACAGTACCCTCCACTCCGGCCCCCTACCTCCAGCAATTTGTCACTGGTGGCAAGCAGCTCAGCCTCGGATGATTGAATATGACACTTTACAAAGCACGCGTTACAACGCGTGTCATTACAACAAATTTTTTACATCGCAAAATCCATTACAACGCATGTCGTTATAACGCATGTCGTTACAATGCATAATCCATTACAATGCAATTGCTATTCTAACTCCGCCGGGGCGTTACTTTGGGGAATGCGTTGTAATGGATTATGCGATATAATGACATGCGTTGTAATGGATTTCGCGTTGTAAAACGTTCGTTGTAATGACACGCGTTGTAACGCGTGCGTTGTAAACGATGTTTCCCGGATGATTCAGGGGTGAAGAGTCTGACCTGTAATCACAAAACGCCCGCCTACTCACCTCATCAATCATACTGTGAGAAGATTGTATGGATCTAATGGCACTTATACAGCACTTCATACCCCCGACAAGGCCCTGCAGCACAGCACAATGGGAGCTGTTACACCAGAGAGTGGTGCTTGGTTGGAAGCACTTCATACCCCAGACGAGGCCCTGCAGCACATTAGCACACTGGGAGCTGCTACAACACAGGGTAGTGCTGGGTTGGAAGCACTTCATACCCCGACGAGGCCCTGCAGCACATTAGCACACCGGGAGCTTCTACACCACAGGGTAGTGCTTGCTTGGAAGAGTTTTGCACAGTGGTCTGGCCTATGAGGCCCAGATTTTATATTAAAAACAAAGCTTTAGAGTATAACATTTCCCGCTGATAGGCAATATTTCTCTCCATGTGTTCCCATACCTGGTGTGTTCCGCAGCTTGGTGCTTACTTTCCCTCCATGTTAAAGAACAGTAGCTGTTTCAGCACCCAGGCTAATGTGCTGCATAGCTAAATACATATAAGGTCCCAAAAGCGAGACCGATTGTATTGCAAATGCTTGTTTTAACAGCTCCTGGGTTTCAATACCAACTGATGCTTATCCTTTCTACTCCAGGTTGTTCACTGTTCTGCTGCACAGGAAAATCAATGCAAAATGCAGCTTGTTTACCAAACAAGCTTGACACTTCGGCAGCTTTAGGTCTTCTCACTCATTCTTTAAGGCATGTATGCCATAAACATAGAGCACCAAATATTTCTCAGTGGTTATTACTAAAAACAACTAACATCTTGGAAAAATAGACTCAAGCATGAGGAGTTTCTGGCTAGAAATTAACATTACCCACACTCCCCACCCTCTCCTCCTCATTAAATGGATTTTAAGGCAACAGCTTTTAAAAAAAAATATTCTTTTTGATGGAACTAATGAAATAGCATACCATTAAATCCTATTTGTGGAACCTGGGGTCCATTACTATTGACTACTTTGGGATTACCACCCAAAAATTGTCAAAGTTTAATTCATGGAAACCTCATACCCAATGGGGGAAATAATGAGCGAACTCAAAAACATAATCAAGGGTGCTTGGAATCACCTTGTAATAGAAAATGAAAGAAAGCAGAACAGAATCTCCAGAGGAAGGAGCACTTGTATTTACATACAATTGGAACAAGGAACCAGAATAAAAAGGAAGACATGTTTATTGATCCTTACTTATGGCCTTATTACGACTTTGGCGGTCCTCCAGAAGCGCCGCTACCGCGCCGTCTACTGGAAGATTGCCAAAGCCATGGTGTGCTTGCCTGCCGGATTAGGAGTTTAATCCTGGTCGGGGGCGGCGCTGCGGCGGTCTCACGCCTGTGGGCTGCTAGACTCATCGGAGAGCCTAACATGCAGTCCGCCACCGTGACAGTGCCTGCAGCATATTCCTGCACGCTGTGGCATGCTTGCCATACGGTGCAAGAACAGGGGTGCGATTCCAGGGTGGCACAACATGTGCCCCCCTGCATGCACCCCCAGGCCCCGGAGTTTCACGGGGCCCTGTTAGGGCCCCCTTTATTGCCTCTCTGCCACCCTTTTCATGGCAGGCTCACCGTCATGAAAGGGCGGCGGACAGGTAACTTGTAATATGCTCAGTGGTGATCCCTGACCGCTGCGCGACTGCCGCTGGATCCTGGCTCACCCGGCGGACGCAGCGATCATGTGGCAGTCCTACGGCCCCACTCGTAATACTGTGGGTGAGCCCGCAGTGTGGCGATGGTCAGACCGAAACCGCAAGTAAGGCGGTCCTACGGATGGCCATACTCGTAATAAGGCCCTAAGTATCAAGCAATTGACAAAATCATATTCCGTTATAAAAAATACTCAATATCTAACATGCAACAATCACACACACACTCTGTTGGGCTGAGGTCACCTATGAGGAACTATGTCAGCAGAAATACTATATTCAGACAAACGCCTACTGCTTAGCCAATCATCTATCAAATTAAACATTCAGAGCAAACAAAGGTCTCCCAATCACTCACTGTACCACTGAAGCTCTGTAGCCGACACGGCTTACTGACACCATTACAGCAGTTAAAGAAATAAACAGCCATATAGCCTCTTACCTTCAAACTTAAGTAAGTGTCAAGAGGTGGGAAAGAGGTTTTCAAGATCCCTCGAAAGAATGCTGGGCCTAAATTGTTGTCAGGTGGACTGGTCCATGTAGCTGAGCTCAGACTTTACAGGAAGAGAAACGAAGAGGTAGATGTTACACAACTGACAGAAGTGAGCAACAAGCAATGTGCCCCGGTGGAGCTAGACTCACTTATAGAACATACCATTTCAAAATGCATTACTTCAAGAGCTACATGTGAGTAGACAGACTGGGAGCTCTAGAGTGCGAGCTATTCTGGGAAAACTGAAATTATGTTAAAACCTTCTCTCACCAACCATTTATATCGCTCTTTACAACCACCCAACTGATATGCCAGTCTCATAGTTCAGTTTTCAGCACCTGTGAAAGAGTCATCCATGAATCAATTTTCTGTCAAAAAATTGTTACCTTCTATTCCCCAGGGGCATGTCATGTTGCAACATGATTTACTACCATCTTGCTATGGGTGCAGGATTGCTGTAGATAGGGCATTCGTACCAGCGTTTGAGCCTGGGATTGTCTGAGCCATGATGTGACTACTTTTATTTTAATGTTTGCTTTAATATATGCTTCCACAGACATATTTACAATTTCTAAAGTGTCCACAGACTATTTTATTGTGGTGTCCAGAAGGCCTAAAGTCAGTGTGACTCTAGTTCAGGTTAAAAAGATTCTGCAGCAATCATTGCAAATTCCGTTTTTAAATTCCGCCAAAGGTCTCTTAGTGCTCTGCCAGGAGTTTACAGCCTTGGTATCTAGGACCACATTTGAAGACAGTCCTAATGAACCAGTTACTTACCTTTAATAACAATGTTTTTGTTAGATTCTCTACCTACCTGCACATTCCTCACAATTGGTAATACAACATAAAGATGGACAGTGGGCCACAAAGCACTAATGCAGCACCAGTTTAGACAGTCTAACCAGTATCTTACAGAAATATATAAGTATAACCAATGTGTGCAGGTTCCAAAAGCACCCCTGCCCAAAGGTGCTTCCTTGAAACAGGAACAACAAAAACAAACAATAGATTGGAACTGCACCACTTTTCTTAACATATATGTAAGAAATCGTAAATGTCCATAATATCCATTAGAACCAATTGGAACGAGAGAAGTACATTATCCCAACAGTTGCTTTGTAATTTCTTTATTTCCAATCGAAAGCCATCAGCCAATGCGTTTCGTCCTATTATAGTAGGACTTCTTCAGGGCAATTATTCCTTTTGTGTAGCGCCTACGATCTTGACAACAGGATGGTTTGTAACCAAATTCCTTTGTAAGCAATGCTTCTGGAATACGAGCCAATAGAAATATTCAGTAAACCGCTATGTGCTTACACAGCCTTGTTGTACTAAAGAACGAACGAAACGTAGAATGTCCCACAGAAAGTCTTGGCCATCACACCCTAGGTGGCAGGGTGTTAATACCAGGAAAGCACCAACTAAGAATTTTGTTTGCTGTTGATATTAATTTCCCTAAATTTATGTGTGCGACTTAAGATGTGAGAAATTTCTAGCATAGCCGCCATTATTCTGTGTATTGCTTTCAAATGATCCACAGTGCTATCAGAACAAAGTGACAAACCTGTTCCAATTTTGACAATACACAGTTTTGTGGAGTCATGACTAGCAGATAGAATAACATCTATCACTTCCAAAGGTAAAATGAATGCAGTTAAATGTCCCTCCTCAACCTCCGGCCCCGGATGTATAGGTTCTGAAGGTTTGGATGTAGAACTTGGCCATCCGACTTGGAAAGAAGATTCACCCAGAGAGGAGGATGCTGAGATACCACATTCTTCTTGGCCAATCTGGGGCGATGAAGATTACTTGGGCCTGGTCTTGGCAAATCTTCCTCGGGACCTGAGGGATCAAGGTCATGGACAAAATTGCAAAGTGAAGTGGAAAATTCAATTTCTACTGGAATGCATCACCCAAGGCTCCTTGAAGCGGATACTGGTGTCTACAGAACTTCATGCAATGCTTATTATGAGCAGCAAACTAGTCCAACTGGGAGATGACCCATTGGACGAAGGTGTATTGAACCACCTCCGGGTAGAGTACTGTAGGAAGCTGGATCTGCATATATACTATACCAAATAAGGTATAGTGTGCACAGAGTTCAGGGAGTCCCCAGAGGTATAGCAGAGACTAAATTAGACAAGTACTAACGTACAAGTTACCTACCTTCGGTAACGATGTATCTGGTAGAGACAATTCTAGCCGCAGATTCATTAACGTAGAATTATCCCCAGGCGTGAGACTGGATCCCGAATTTTTTTTGCCACAGCATACCTGCGCGCCGAGGGGGGGGGGGCGGCACCACACGACTCTGCCCTGACGCTGTCCGCGGACGTGACGTCAGCGAGGTCACATAAGTTCCACCCCGGCGCGCTGACGTCAGTTTTCCTCGGAGAACTTTTCCGCGCCACAACGCGGAGTCATCACAGACAAAACTGGGAGAGCATGGGAACAGTGTGCGAAAAAATCAGTGAAACAGAAAGGGAAGAAGCGAATGGTGAAGAACAGCACCATGAGGGACAGTGCCAGGCACTGTGTTACTGAAAGTCATGGAAGGGAAAGAGCAGAGTACCGCTGCTGAGAAGCAACCCTGCAAAGCGAAGGCGATATCCACCCTGGAGGCAGAAAAACATGTGAAAAATGCCATAACAGACGACAGAAAGTCTGCACCCACAATCTATAACAGTGAAGGGCAACAAGCCGGAACAGAGGAGGAACGATATATTACCCCAATACAACACCATCAAGGAGTGTCGCATCCCCTGTAAAGAGCTAAGGGCTGAGACACAGCCAAGAGACCCCAACCCAGAGGAATGCAGAGGAGTCAGAAACCCCAAGCAATGAGAAAGGGAGAAGATTATGAGTAGGCCCCACACTGGAATAACCAGGGTGGAGGGATGCAGAAGTACACGTGAACTCACCGTCCAAGTACCAGAAAGGAAGGGGTGGAACAAAGAAACAGAACGAAGCATCCCGCCAGGGAGGAAGTGAAAGAGGACACTCGCAGAAGACAAGCCACCCGGAGGGAGGCGAGTGCAGAAGACCAAACTGAAGGTCCTCGCAGAACGGGGAGGAAGGGCGGGCCGTGAAGGAATCTGCGGCTAGAATCGTCTCTACCAGATACATCGTTACCGAAGGTAAGTAACTTGTACATCTGATAGAGACTACTAGCCGCAGATTCCTTAACGTAGAATAGATACCCTAGCCATACCCAGAGGGGAGGAGGGTCTATGAGAGAATCTCACCAGCTTGGAAGAACAAAGGGCCCCAACAGGGGATGTGTCATGGGGACAGGAAGGACGGCCCAGTCCCCACCAAGCAGAAGTAAAGAAGAACAAGGAGAAGGGAAGGCCAGGATACCACAAGCCTACCCGAGGGGCAAAGGGCGTCCGCCATAGAACCCGGAGGGACAGACGGCACCAAGAGAGCAGGCAGAGCCCGCCTCAGGAGAACACAAACAGCGAAGGAAATAGCTGAACGAGCATCAGCCCCGAGGCCGGGGACAAGGCAGGAACGGCCCCACAGCCGAGAAGCGCATACGTGAGAAGGAAGACACAGTCGCGCAAAGCTCCAGCAGATCAACGGACAGGAGCACACGGGTACACGCCGAGGCCCACAGGGGCGGACCATAACGTCCACGCGTGCGCAGCAGGCAGCTGGTACAGACTATGAAGTAGTGTGCCCAGAACAAGCCGAGCACAAGACTAAGACAGAGGCAAGGGAACCCCAGAACAAGCCCCAGAGAAGGACCGTCCCAGTGGCACAACCCGGCCCACGAAGAGAAGTGGGACCGGCCAAAAGAAAAAGAGGAGAAGCGAGAAATATGTAGCACAGACCTAAAGCCGTCAACCAGAACACAGGAGAACACCAGGAATATCCTGGCCCCCCTGGAACACAAGGTAGAGGACCAGGCCGAACGTCGGATAATAAGGTGGAAACACCAAGACACGACGCCGTAGACGGCATGACAAAAGTCAGTCTGGCGATCCAGAGGCTGAAGAGGGAAGGCAAAACGCACAGAGGCAGATATCCCGCAGGAACAAAGGGCAAAACGTACGACAGGCAAGCCCTGTAGAAGAAGGTTCGAAACACCATCGGATACTGAGCAGGACAGAACCTGGAGCAGCGGAAGCTGCGCTAAGGCTGAAGAAAAAGACCGCACCAAGCGGAATACAGTGACGCCAGGAAACGCAAGGAACCCGAGAAGGGATCCACACCCGCCCAGCTTAGGACAGAGCTATACCATAGCCAACAAGTACCCCACCTAGGATATGACACGGCCCAAAACAAAACAGGGGAACACCTCTTAGGGAAAACCCGCAGCAGAGGTCAAGAACAGAAAAGACCTGTGGGTATCACCACAGACGGCTTACCAATCAGCCAAAAAAGAATACACAGATGGTCCAACCTGAGGACCCATACGGCTTCACTAACAGCCCAAAAACACACACCACAAAAGCTAAAGGGCTGTACCCGCAGCCAAAAGTACAGAGGGGCCCACTTAGGACCCTGAAGGCATTCCCAGCCACACACAGCACACAGAGGGGCCAACCGAAACACTAGGCCCAAAGAGAAAGGTGGGATAAACGCCTCCCATAAGACACCTGAGGACCGACAAGCCGATGCTTACGGAGGGGGAGGAGGACGGAGCCCCGCAAGGAGTCGCTGAATAGCGGAGTCCGCGTGGGTGTTAAATAAAAGAATCCCATCAAAGGGCAGGTCAACAAGCCGCTCCCGAATATTCTCGGGAAAGACGCTATCCCGCAACCAAGCATGGCGGCGGAGGTCCACAGAACTCGCCATAGCGCGGGCGAGAGAATCAGAGACATCCAAGGCCGAACGGAGAATAAAGGCAGCTAACTCCTGACCATCCAGCACACGGTGCCGCAGATCAGCGCGGACACCTTCGTGGGAGGTGCGAGACAGAAGGGACTCCGCGGAATCCCATAGGTCAGAGGTAGCCCTGGCCAACACACAAAGTGTGTTGAGCGCGCGCAGAGCAGCACTAGTGGAAGCGAAAATGTTACGCCCCCAGGAGTCCAACCACCGGGCCTCCCGTGACGGAGGGGGCAACACTTAAGGCAAGGAAGGGAAAGCAGTCTGCAGGACAGGGCCCTGGGCAGATGGGTGGGAAAAAAGGCAGACTGGATCGTGCGGGGCAGGATGGTGGCGATGGAGGAGCAGCTGAGGCACCGGATCCCCCGTAGCAGGACACCCCCAGGCCCCCAGAAGAGAGCTTCAAATGGAAGAAGCGGTTCCACTCCACCAGAGCCCTGGTGGAGAACCTCCAACAAGTGATCCGTGGGGAGTGGAGCGACCGGGTTACCCATTTGCAAAACGCCGGTGGCCATAGAGATGGCCCGGACAAAGGCTACACTCGCCTCTGTAGGGCGACGTGGGGGAGAGTGCAACTCTTCCGTGGGCGAAGGCTGCAAACTAAACCGCCCGTCCCCGTGCCCTGCCGGAGGAAGAAACGGCCAGCCCTTGTAGGATGGAGGACCCACGGACGAGTGAGGTGCCTGAGGGGTCTCCGGAGAAGGCGGAGAAGCCTGCGGGGCAACCAACTGCAAGGTGCGGAAGAGCAGGTCCGGGGGCTGTGGACGCGGAGACGGCATAGAACCCGCCCCGGAAGCCGCTGGGGAAAAGGCAACGATGCGGCGTCCAGTCTCCGGTGAAGAGGAGACAAGGAGATGACAATCCTCCGGAGAGGAAGGGACATCCGGAGAAGAGTCGACGCTCCGACGTCGGGACGGCACCGGAGAGTCTGCCATGGGCACCGGTGTGTCCTCGATCGGCGCCGAAGTGTCCACCAGGGGTGCCGAGTCGACCTCCACCACCACATGCATCCAAGGAGAAAGGGGCGGGGTCTGAGCCGAAGAGGCCAATGATCGGCGCTGAAAAGGCGCTGGCTCGACCTCCGACGAGGCAGCCGCCTGCGCAGAGGTCCGAGAGGGACTCGGGGAGGCGCCCCGGGTCCCGGCCTCCACCCGTGGCGCAGCCAGGGGCAGGGAGGAAAGCCGTCGGCGCCGGAAAGGCGTCGGCTCGGCCTCCGGTAAGACAGCTGCCTGCCCACAGGACCGAGGGGGACGAGCCGTGAGTCCCAGCGATCTCCTGCGACACCACAGGGAACCCCGCGGGGTTTTGCGGCAAGGCAGGGACGCCGTGGGCCGAAGAGGGGAACCCCGTAGGGCCGCACATCGACGACACCACACCTCCAAAACCTGAATCCGAACGCGTCGGCGCCGGGGGCGAATCCGCTGGCGAGTCTGCGGAAGGCCCCGCGCATGGCGAGGGATCCGCGGACGTCTCAGGAAGAGGAGGGGGGCCCAAAGAAGCCTGCAGAGCCGTAGCGTAGGCCTTCATTTGGGCCCTTGTCGCCCCAATGCCAGGAAACGGCAGATAGGGTGGCGACGGGTGAGGGCGCACGTCCCGAGAGGAACCCACGCCCTCAGCAGAACGAGGACAGAGCCTCGGTGACAAGCTGCAAGACTTACCGGCGGGTGAGCGACGCCCGTGGGGCCTCGGTGAAGGACGATGCCGCAACCGGAATAAGCGGCTTCAGGACCCTTCCGAGGTAGGGGACGGATGCGGTGACGAGACCGATCTGGACAAGCGGGCCGAAAGCAACTTCATCCGGCGCTCCCGCCGGGACTTCGGCTTGAGATGCTGACAAGCGTCGCAGTCCGTAGAATCATGGTGCTCGCCCAAACACCACATACAAATAGGGTGAGGGTCCGTCGCCGACATCTGACGCGTACAGGAAGCACACGTCTTGAAACCCGAAGGCATAGCACACTGTTCCCAACGCAAAGGCGTTAAAAGAGGCCTGAAAACAGGTCAAGGGAACTCACTCCGGATCCGCGTTGCACGCTGAAAAGAAGGAAACTAACGTCAGCGCGCCGGGGTGGGACTTATGTGACCTCGCTGACGTCACGTCCGCGGACAGCGTCACGGAGGAGTCGTGTGGTGCCCCCCCCCCCCCATCCCGCAGGGATGCTGTGGCAAAAAAATTTCCGGATCCAGTCTCACGCCTGGGGATAATTCTACGTTAAGGAATCTGCGGCTAGTAGTCTCTATCAGATAAACAAGTTACTTACCTTCTGTAATGATATATCTGTAAGGACATATATTAGTTATAGATTCCTTACCTTAGAATTACCCCCTGGCGTCAGACTGGATCCGGAGAAACTTTTTCATAGCAGTACCCTTGCGCATCGGTCGACTCCGCCTCCGTCGTCGTGATCGCCGGGATGAAGTCGCAGTATCTACTTAGCGCTGACGTCAGTTCTTTACACGACATTCTACGCCAGAAGCGGAGAGCCATGCAAGACACTGACCACTGGCGCACAAAACTAGGGCCCTGAAAGGGAGTCCCTTACACTAGAAGTCAGTTTGCAGAACGGGGAGGATGGGTGGGGAGGTAAGGAATCTATAACTAATATATGTCTCTTACAGATAAATTGTTACCGAAGGTAAGTAACTTGTTCATCTGAAAGAGACTATTAGTTATAGATTCCTTACCTTAGAATAGATACCCCAGCAATACCAACCCCGGAGGTGGGTCTGCAAACCAAGTTCACACCAGGAAGTCCTGGAGAACTGAACGGCCAAAGAAGCCGTCTCTCCGGACTTGAGTATCCAGGCAATAATGTCTAGTGAACGTGTGCAGCGATGCCCACGTGGCCGCCGTCGCCCTGGTGGAGTGGTCGCGCAATCCAACTGGAGGTTCCTTCTTCGCCAAGGAATAGCATATTTTGATGCAAAGAACGACCCACCCAGAGATGGTCCGTTTCTGCACTGCCCGACCTTTTTTGGCGCCCACATAGCTAACAAAGAGTTGATCGTCATGCCCAATCCGGAGCCACAAGAATGACTTGGGGCCCAGTCGCGCTTGATCTTCTTCAGCACTCTGAGCAGAAGTGGTATAGGCGGAAAGGCGTATAGAAGACCGCAACTCCACTCGCGACGGATAGCATCGCCGAGCGAGTGCTGCCTTAGAAATTCCAACGCACAGAACTGCTGACATTGCGTGTTCTCTTCGGTGGCAAACAGATCTAACCAAGGCTCTCTCCACCGCTGAAAGAGACCTTGCACCACCTCCGAGTCAAGACGACATTCGTGATCCACCATGCACCGACGGCTGAGTTAGTCCGCCCTGGCGTTCAGGGAACCTGCAAGGTGTTGAACCACCAGGGACATGCCCTGATGTTCCAGCCATGTCCTGAGGCGAAGGGCCTCTTGACATAGGGTCCACGACTCTACCCCGCCCTGTTTGTTGCAGTACCACATGGCGGTGGTGTTTATCCGTGAACACCTGCACTACTCTTCCCTTGACAGAATGAAGGAATGCTTTCAGTGCAAGACGAATCGCCCGGAGCTCCAGAAGGTTGATATGGAGCTCGGACTCCGCCGGAGACCAGAGGCCTCTGATCTCCGCCTCTCCCATGTGGCCGCCCCATCCCAGGAGTGACGCATCTGTCACTACCGTGAACTCTGGTTGGGGAAGGGAGAGGGATCTCCCGTCGACCCAATCCTGGTTCGATAGCCACCACTGCAATTGGTGCGCAGTGCCCTCCGAGATCTGGACGCAATCGGAAAGATTCCCCTGATGCTGTGCCCACTGGAACTTCAGGTCCCACTGCAGAGCCCGCATGTGCCACCTGGCATGATCCACCAACAGGATGCAGGAGGCCATGAGGCCCAGTAGCCTCAGGGTCATCCTCACCGAAACCCGGGATAGAGGCTGAAACATCGGAATCATAGCCCGAATATCCCGGACTCACTGCTCGGGAGGATAAGCCCGAAACTGCGCTGTATCCAGGACTGCTCCGATGAAGAAGAGCTTCTGAGAGGGAATCAGGTTCGACTTCGGCACGTTGATCGTGAACCCCAGCGAATGCAGGAGGTCCGCCGTAGTCTGGAGGTGGGAGACGAAAGCCTGGGGCGAGCCCGCCTTCAACAGCCAGTCGTCGAGATAGGGGAAGACTGGAACCCCTGATCTGCGCAGAAGAGCTGTGACCACCGCCATCAGTTTCGTGAACACCGGAGGCGCGCTGGTAAGGCCAAAGGGGAGCACAGTAAACTGAAAATGCTCGTGGCCTACCGTGAACCGTAGGTAGCGTCAGTGGGCAGGCAGGGCGGGGATATGAAAATAAGCGTCCTGCAAGTCCAACGCCACCATACAGTCTCCAGGGTCGAGGGCAGACAGAACCTGAGCCAATGTCAACATTTTGAGCTTCTCCTTCCGGAGGAAGCAGTTGACGTTCCTGAGATCCAAGATAGGACGCAGGCCTTTGTCCTTCTTGGGCACCAGAAAGTAGTGGGAATAACAGCCACGACCTGCTTCTGGGGCAGGAACTCGCTTGATAGCTCCCTTGGCCAAGAGAGCTGTAACTTCCTGACGGAGAAGGGCCAAGTGATCCTCCGACATGCGATGGAATTGTGGTGGCATGGACTTAGGGGGAGTCTCGAAGGGGAGGGAGTAGCCCCTTCGGACTATCTGCAAAACCCACCTGTCCAACGTGATGGTTTGCCAGTGGGGGAGGTGATGGCGGATCCTGCCACCCACTGGCAACTGGTGGCCCTGAAAGGTCGGACTAGGAGGGTTTGGAGGCTGCTGCAGAGGGGGCACTGGTGGACAGGCCCGCCCGCTGGCCCCCAGACCCACGGCGCTGGGTCCCACATCCCCGGCCGCGCAGACGCTGGGCAGCTTGCGCCGGCCTGTGGCTCTGGGAGGAACGTGGCGGGGCACCCCTTCCACAGTCACGAAAGGGGTGAAAGGCGACTGCATGGGGCGAGATGTTTTTGCGAGGCCCAAGGACCTGGCCGTAGCCCTAGAATCCTTGAAGCGCTCAAGCGCGTGGTCTGCCTTGTCGCCAAACAAGCGACGGCCATCAAAGGGCATGTCCAAAAGTGTAGATTGGACATCACCCGAAAAGCCAGTGGTTCTCAGCCAGGCGTAGCGTCTGAGGGCTACCGACGTTGAAATAGTCCGGCCTAGCGAGTCGGTGGTGTCCAGCCCACAGCGAATGGCGAACTTTGCTGCAACTCTCCCTTTGGCAACCGCACGGGAGTGTGTGGCCCAGGCCTCCTCCAGGCACTGTGGCAGCACCTGCTCAACCGTATCCCACACGGAGTGGGTGTAACGGCCCAATAGACATGCGGTGTTTACCGAGCGCAGTCCTAAGCTGGCGGAAGAAAAATCTTCTTCCCAAGGTGTTCCAGCTTCTTGGATTCCCTATCTGGGGGAGCAGTAGGGAACAAGCCTTTGGAAGTAGAGGCTTGGACCACCAAGCTCTCAGGGGTAGGGTGTTGGGAGAGGAAAATGGGGTCGCCCGGAGCCAGGCGGTGGCGTCGGGCAATCATCCTATCCACAGGAGCCCCTGTGCTGGGCTTGGACCAAGTGCCCAGAAGGATGTCCGTGAGGGCTTCATTGAATGGCAGCATGGGCTCCGAAGAGGCCGCTGCAGGCTGAAGCACCTCAGTCAGGAGGTTAGTCCTGACTGCCACCGTAGGAAGCTCAAGGCCCAAGGCCTCAGCCGCCCTACACAACACCACAGCGTAGGAGGCTCCCTCCTCCATGGCCACGGTAGGGGGAGAAAGCATGCCAAGGTCTGGGGATGTATCCAGACCACTAGCATCACCAAACTCCTCTCTCCAGTCCGGATCTTCGAGTTGGTCAGCAAGAGGGTCAATAGACCCCTCCCAGTCCTCCTCACCCTCTCCTGGCTGCCACTCAGGTCGATAGGGAATGCCAGGATAGAAAACTGGCACAAAACTGCCGGTTGACGCCGGTACCGGCTCCGTATCTAGGTCAAGGAATAGGCCGGGGTCGACGCTGGCTGGGGACCCAACCGGCGTCGGAGGTGTCGTCAATGCATTCGGCGCCGGAGGAGGTGTCGTCAGGTCAACCGGCGCCGATCCGGATCCAGGCCTGGATCCTTGGGGGCCCTGCAGCGTCGGGGCCGAAGCTGCCGGCGGCAAAGGCCTAGAACCCCCAACCGAGTCCGCGGGGCCCGAAGGCGCACCGGCGGAGTCGTGCTGCCCAAAGATGGAGTGGAGAGCTTCGTAAAATGTACGAAGATGGCCAGGGCGTATCAAATTCTCTTTATTTCGGTTAATAAAAACCATAAAAGATACAGCCACACAAGTCATGATTAAAAACATTCTGAGCTAAAAAGGAACGTGCAAATGGGCAATTAGAAGGTAAGAAATGGCTCTGATTAACATAATAAAGCAACAAAAAAAGCATGAGTGTTACAATTCCAAAGTGGGTCATAACTATGTTGACTTCGGCAATACAAGGCGGGGCAATAAAGCCACATGACTAAAGTGCTAGTGCATTTACATATATTATATAGAACAACCACCAAGTTTATAGCCCAAGCATGAGACGACAGTACATAAATGCCCCTTTATCCCTTGGTAACGCCCTTACTCTTAATCAAGCAAATGACAAGATTAAAATACATGAAATAGTACCATAAAAACAACTATTTACAATATAAAAAAATAGCAGCATTGGGAATTAAACCTCACTTGTCTGGTCATCACAATTTCCATTTTGTCTATCGGGGCCAGACAAGGATGTTAGCACCGCCCTCCTTCTAATCGCCCAAAAGTGGCCTAGAACTTTCGCAGTTGCGCAAGCAAATAAAGGTCTAGAGTCTGATTTTAATATGCGCAAGGCCTCTTTAGAGTTTCAGGTCCCTAATTGTCTGCACACTGGAGCTAACCATTTGCTCCTTGGTTTCGAATAAACTTTGCAGGCAAAAAGGACATGGCCTATTGATTCATATGGGCAGGAACAGGAAGGACAGCCCTTAGGATGAGATTTATTAATCAGCCAGGAATTGGTAAAAGCATTGATTGGTAAGCTACCAAGCCTGAACTGGGTATACAATTTCCTGTCGGCTGGGACCTTGATAATATCAAAATAGCTTTCTAAAAGACAATTGGTTTTCAAGTCTATGAAAGCATCTGTTAGGCTGCCCTGTTGGATTTTCAGAGGTTTATTCTGCTCAACCCAAGCCCAGTACAATAGCTTTGCTTGGCCTCTAGTATAGGTTGGTGGGTGACCGGTAACCTGTTTTGGCAAGCCAATGCTTGACCGAAGACTATCTACATGTTTGATCCAGCCAATCTTTTTGGTGGTATCCAAAGCAGAGACCTCGCTAAAAGCTGCAGCGTACAGTGGGCGAAGCCTCGCAAGATCATTAATAGGCTTAATGCCCAGATCAAGTTTAAGTGGGAAGAGAGGGGTACTTTGAGGAAGGGATACCAAGTTTCTGAGGAACTTGTTCTCCACTGCTGAGAGATCACTTACATTTGTTGTGCCCCACAACTCTGCCCCATAAAGAGCACTGCTCACAGCCTTACAGCTATACAATTTAAGAGCAGGTGCTACTGGCTTAGTAAATGATAAGCGCTGCTCCTGCCTCAGAGCCCCAGTCAGCTGGGAGAATTTCAGAGATGCCTTCTTTAGATGATTCTTCCAGGCCATTACCTCAGACAGCTTAATGCCCAGATAGTCGAATGAGCTGACCCTCTCAAGCGGAACATTGTCCAGGAGCAAATTTCCCTTGAAGGACTTGTGAGGGTTCAGCATCATTAGCTTGGTTTTAGTGGTGTTAATAACCAAGCCCCTCTCATCACAGAAAGCCTTAAATTGATTCAATAACTTTTGGAGGCCCATGGGGGTTTTAGAAACCAGGAGGGTATCATCAGCGAATAATAGCGTGGAGCTTTTGTGATTCGCCCAAGACGGAGCATCAGCTGGAATGGAGCACAGGAGATCAGCTACTTGGTTAACATACAAGGAGAAAAGGATTGGGAATAAAACACAGCCCTGGCGGATCCCCCGCTGGATCATAATAGGCTCGGAGGTTAGTCCCTGGTTCCCCCATTTCACACGGGCAAAGTTCTCTTCATGCAACCTAATGAACAAGTTACTTACCTTCGGTAACAATATATCTGTAAGAAACATTAGTTAGTTATAGATTCCTTACCTTAGAATAACCCCCAGGCGTCAGACTGGATCCGGAAAGTTTTTTCGTCAGCAGTACCTCTGCGCGTCGGAAGGTGGCGTTGGTCGGCTCCGCGCCCGTCGTCGTGGTCGCCGGGATGACGTCGCGGCAGCTACTTAGACGCCACCCTCGCGCGCTGACGTCAGTTCTGTACACGACTTTCCGCGCCAGAAACGCAGAGCCATGCAAGACACTGACCACTGGTGCACAAAACTAGGGCCCAGAAAGGTACTGCTTAACCCTAGAAATCAGTTTGCAGAACGGGGAGGATGGGTGGGGCGGTAAGGAATCTATAACTAACTAATGTTTCTTACAGCTATATCGTTACCGAAGGTAAGTAACTTGCTCATCTGAAAGAAACACATTAGTTATAGATTCCTTACCATAGAATAGATACCCCAGCAATACCAACCCCGGTGGTGGGTCTGCGAACCAAGATCACACCAGAAAATCCTGGAGAACAGAACGGCCAAAGAAGCCGTCTCTCTGGACTTGGCTGTCCAGGCAGTAGTGTTTTGTAAACGTGTGCAGCGATGCCCACGTGGCCGCCTGACAGATGTCATTTAGAGGAACTCCTCTTCCCAAGGCAGTAGTGGCTGCCGTCGCCCTGGTGGAATGGGCGCGTAGCCCGACCGGAGGCTCTTTTTTAGCCAGAGAATAGCATGCCTTAATACACAAAGCGACCCATCGAGAAATGGTGCGCTTGTGTACGGCCCAACCCTTCTTGGCGCCCACGTAGCCAACAAAGAGTTGATCATCCACCCGGAACTGTTTTGTGCGGTCCAGATAGAAAGAGAGCGCACGTTTTGGGTCCAGACGGTGAAGCCTCTCTTTCTCCTTTGAAGGATGCGGAGGCGGAAAGAAGGTGGGCAAAGTAATGGTCTGCCCGATGTGGAAGGCAGTGACCACCTTAGGAAGGAAGGAAGGACGGGTCCTGAGAACCACCTTATCTGGATGGACAGACAGGAAAGGAGGTTTGGAAGAAAGGGCCTGGAGCTCACTCACCCTTCTAGCAGAAGTGATGGCTACCAGGAAAGCAGTCTTAAGAGTCAAGAGTCATAAAGGACAACTATGAAGCGGCTCAAAGGGAGCGCACATTAAATAGGTAAGAACAAGATTAAAGTCCCACTGAGGCATAACGAAGGGGATTGGAGGAAAAAGATGCGTTAAGCCTTTTAAGAAACGGTTAACTACCGGGGACTTGAAAAGAGAAGGTTGATCTGGCAGCCGAAGGAAGGCAGAGATGGCTGAACGGATATCCCTTGATAGTGCCCAGAGCAGAGCCCTGCTGGGCTAAGGAAAGCAGGAACAAGATAACTTCAGAAAGAGGGGCAGAAAGGGGATCCACAGCCTTTGCCTTGCACCATGCCACAAACTTGTTCCACCGGCAGGCGTATACCGACTTAGTGGAGGGACGCCTGGCTGCCTAGATTACATCACAGACTTCGGGAGGCAGGTCGAAAGACGTCAACTGCCGCCGCTCAATCTCCACGCAAGGAGGTGGAGGCTGGACAGGTTCGGGTGGAGGACCGTCCCCTGCTGCTGCGACAGAAGATCCTCCCGAAGAGGCAGTCTGATCGGAGGATTGATGGCCATGTTGAGCAGCTCGGGATACCAGATTCTTCGTGCCCAATCCGGAGCCACAAGAATGACTTGGGCTCGGTCGCGCCTGATCTTCTTCAGCACTCTGGGCAGAAGTGGTATAGGCTGAAAGGCGTACAACAGACCGCAACTCCACTCGCGATGAAAAGCGTCGCCTAGCGAGTGCCGCATTGGAAATTCCAATGCGCAGAATTGATGACATTGCGCGTTCTCTTCGGTGGCGAATAGATCTAACCAAGGCTCTCCCCACTGTAGAAAGAGACCTTACACCACCTCCGAGTGAAGACGCCATTCGTGATCCATCATGCACCTGCGGCTGAGTTCGTCCGCCCTGGCGTTCAGAGAACCTGCCAAGTGTTGAACCACCAGGGATACGCCCTGATGTTCCAGCCATGTCCAGAGGCGGAGAGCATCCTGACATAGGGTCCACGACCTCACCCCGCCTTGTTTGTTGCAGTACCACATGGCGGTGGTGTTGTCCGTGAACACCTGCACTACTCTCCCCCGGACAGAGAGAAGGAATGCTTTCAGTGCAAGACGAATCACCCTGAGCTCCAGAAGGTTGATGTGGAGCCCGGACTCCGCAGGAGACCAGAGGCCTCTGATCTCCGCCTCTCCCATGTGGCCACCCCATCCCAGAAGGGATGCGTCCGTCTCCACAGTGTGGTCTGGTTGGGGAAGGGAGAGGGATCTGCCATTGAGTCAATCCTGGTTCGTGAACCACCACTGCAGTTGACGTGCAGTGCCCTCCGAGATCTGGACACAATCGGACAGATTCCCCTGATGCTGCGCCCACAGGAACTTCAGGTCCCACTGCAATTCCGCATATGCCATCTGGCATGATCGACCAGCAGGATGCAGGATGCAGGAGGCCATGAGGCCCAGCAGCCTCAGAGTCATTCTGACCGAAACCCGGGATAGAGGCTGAAAGATCGGAATCATAGCCTGAATATTCCGGACTCGCTGTTCGGGAGGATAGACCCGAAACCGCGTCGTGTCCAGAACCGCTCAGATGAAGAGGAGCTTCTGAGAGGGAATCAGGTGTGACTTCGGCACATTGATGGAGAACCCCAGCGAATGCAGGAGGTCGGCAGTAGTCTGGAGGTGGGAGACGACTGCCTGGGGCGAGCCCGCCTTCAACAGCCAGTCGTCGAGATAGGGGAAGACTGAAACCCCTGATCTGCGCAGATGAGCTTCGACCACCGCCATCGCTTTCGTGAACACCCGAGGGGCGCTGGTAAGGCCAAAGGGGAGCACGGTAAACTGAAAATGCTCGTGGCCTACCTTGAACCGCAGGTAACGCCGGTGGGCCGGCAGGACGGGGATGTGGAAATAAGCGCCTCTCAAGTCCAACACTACCATCCAGTCTTCCGGGTCGAGGGCAGACAAGACCTGAGCAAGCGTCAACATCTTGAACTTCTCCTTCCGGAGGAAGCGATTGACGTCCCTGAGGTCCAAGATAGGACGCAGGCCCTTGTCCTTCTTGGGGACCAGAAAGCAGTGGGAGTAACAACCACGACCTACTTCTGGGACAGGAACGCGTTCGATGGCTCTCTTGGCCAAGAGAGCCGTAACTTCCTGCTGGAGAAGGGCCAGATGATCCTCCGACATGCGGTGGTATCTCGGTGGCATGGCTGGAGGGGTAGTCTCAAAGGGGAGGGAGTAGCCCCTTCGGACTATTTGCAAAACCCACCTGTCCGACGTGATGGTGCGCCAGTGAGGGAGGTGATGGCGAATCCTGCCGCCCACTGGCATTTGATGGGCCTGAAAGGTCGGACTAGGAGGGTTTGGAGGCTGCTGCAGAGGGGGGGTTGGTGGACTGGCCCGCCCGCTGGCCTCCGGAACCACGACGGTTGTTCCCACGTCCCCGGCCGCGCGAAGGTTGGGTACCTTGCTGCCGCCTGTGTCTCTGGGTGGGACGTAGCGGGGCACCCCTTCCGTAGCCACAAAAGGGGCGAAAAGCAGACTGTGCAGGGCGGCTGGAGAGGCCCAAGGACTTGGCCGTAGCCCGTGAGTCCTTGAAACGCTCTAGAGTTGTCTGCTTTGTCGCCAAAAAGGCGACGGCCATCAAAGGGCAGGTCCATCAAGGTGTTCTGGACATCCCCTGAAAAGCCAGTGGACCTCATTCAGGCGTAGCGACGAAGCGCTACCGACGTGGAAATAGTTCTGCCCAGAGAGTCGGCGGTGTCCGGGCCTCCTCCGGACACTGAGGCAGCACCTGCGCCACCGTATCCCACACCGAGTAGGAATAACGGCTCAAGAGACATGCAGTGTTTACGGACCGCAGTCCTAAGCTGGCGGAAGAGAACATTTTCTTACCAAGGTGGTCCAGCTTCTTGGATTCCCTTTCCGGTGGAGCGGTAGGGAAGGCGCTTTTGGAAGTGGAGGCTTGGACTACCAAGCTCTCCGGGGTGGGGTGTTGGGAGAGGAAAGTGGGGTCGCCCGGAGACGGGCGATGGTGTCGGGCAATCATCCCGTCCACGGGAGCCCCTGTGTTGGGCCTGGACGTGCCCAAAAGGACGCCTGTGAGGGCCTCATTAAACGGCAGCAGGGGCTCCGAAGAGCTCACAGCCGGTTGAAGCACCTCTGTCAGGAGGTTAGTCCTGACCGCCACCATAGGAAGCTCGAGGTTAAGGGCCTCGGCCGCCCTACGCAACATCACTGCGTACGACGCTCCCTCCTCCGTAGCCACAGTAGGAGGGGACAACATGCCAAGGTCAGGGGAAGTGTCGAGACCACTGACATCCCCCAGTTCCTCTCTCCAGTCCTGGTCAGAACCTAGCTGATCAGTCAAAGGGTCACCTGACCCCTCCCAGTCCTCCTCCTCATCATCTGGCTGCCACTCAGGTTGAAAAGAGGGCCCAGGAGTGACCAGGGGCACAAAAACCTCTCCCGGCTCCGGTCCGGCTCCGTGTCCACGTCAAGATGGAGGCCGGGGACGCCGCCGGCCGGGGGGCGGACCGGCGTCGGGCGCGGTAGTGGTGCCGTCAGAAGCGGCGCCGGTGGAGGCGTAACTAGGTCAACCTGCGCCGATCCGGATCCAGGCCTGGATCCAGGGGGGCCCTGCGGCGCCGGAAGCGAGGACCTAGGCCCCCCATCCGAGTCCGCGGGGCCCGAAGGCGCGCCGGCGGGGTCGGTCCACCCAAAGATGGCATGCATCGCCTCGTAGAATATACGAAGCTGGGCGGGAGTCGCTCCGGGTCCCGGAAAGGGAGGGAAACTCGGAGTCGACTCTGCGGGCTCCGCGCGCGGGAGAGGCACCACCCGCGTGCCTCGTCGGATCGGCCGACCGACGGGGAGAAGTCGAAGAGCGACGATGCTTCTTCGACTTCTTCTTATGCTTCGACTTACCCGACCCGAGTGCGAAGACTTTGAAGATTTCGAACCGGAATGGTGGTGGCTCCGCGACCGGTCTCTCGACCTCCCTCTCGACCAGGACCTCGAACGGCGCCGAGCCGACTGCCGGTGCTCAAGCAGCTTTCGGGACCGCTGCAGCAAAGCCTTCGGCGCCATCGATCGGCAGTCAGAGCACGACTTGGGGTCGTGGTCGCGCTCCAGGCAAAAAAGACACTCACGGTGCGGATCCGTCACCGACATCATGCGATGACAGGATCCGCAGGCCTTGAAACCGGGCATCCCTCGTGCACCTTCGGAGTCGAAGACTCGAAAAAGAAGTCGACAAAAGTCGAGAAAAAGTTAGTAAAAAAACGACTGAGGTACCGCTCTTCCCGGATCTGCGCTGGCTGGCGCGGAAAAAGAAAGCACTGACGTCAGCGCGCGAGGGCGGCGTCTAAGTAGCTGCCACGACGTCATCCCGGCGACCACCACGCCGACGACGGAGCCGACCGACGCCACCTTCCGACGCACAGAGGTACTGCTGACGAAAATACTTTCCGGATCCAGTCTGACGCCTGGGGGTAATTCTAAGGTAAGGAATCTATAACTAACGTGTTTCTTTCAGATTAGGAGCTCCAGAATTGCCAGGGGCATCCCCATATCCCTAAGCTCCCGCCAAAGTGAGTCCCTAGGCACAAGGTCGAAGGCTGTTTTTAAGTCTATAAAGGCAAGGTATAGACTACCCTTGCCCAACACAACTACCTTCCAATACAGCATAACAAGACGAAAAACTTGATCGGTAGTGCAAGTCTTCCGCCGAAAACCCGCTTGGAGTGGAGAGAGGATGTGATTCTCATCCATCCAGTCCTGAATCTTAGCTAGGAGAGAACGGCAGAAGACCTTTTGGGCACAGTCGATCAGGCTGATCAGACGGTAGTTGGAGGGCTTCGACCTATCCACTTTCTTAAAAATGGGTATTACTTCGGCCCCTTTCCACGAATCTGGAATCCTACCCCCGCCAGCTATGTCATTGACAAGTGTTGTGAAGTATGTTGCCCAATTACCCTTGTCTGAGCGGAAGAGGTCACCAGGGATGCCATCCAGGCCTGGGGCTTTTACAGGTGAGATTGCGTCCAAGGAAGATAGGATTTCCTCTCTAGTAAATGAGAGGCTACCTACTGGGTGACCTATGTCAAAAAACATCTGGGGTCTATCTTGGATGTTAGTGATGGAATACAGATCACTGAAGTGCTTATGCCACTCCACAGCTGGGATGTTATTGGCCAAAGGGGGCGATCTTTCAAAATTGCCCTTAGGCAAAAGTGACCAAAACATCCTGCTATCTGGGTGCACGACGGCCTCCCCAAGATCTTCCCATCTCCTTTCGTCCCATTCTCTCTTGGCTTTAGTTTGTGCCTGTTTGTATTCCCTCCTGGCTTCACGTATCATGGGAGTATCCCTATTTCTGATGGCTACAGACAGTCTCCCTCTCAATACCCTACACTCCTTATTGAACCACAAATTTGTTCCTAATGATCTCCCCTGCTTAGGTCTATTCTTATGAATGTAAACAAAAAAAGATCTGGCCAAGTGTTCGAAGAAGTCCGTATGTAGAGTGCTGCAGCTAAGCTGTGTAATCAGGTCATCAGTCGCTAGTGACAGAATCTCCAAATGCTTTTCTAAGTCATTTATAATTAGTTTAATCTTTGGTTCATCTGCCATAATAGCGGGCCATTTGAGCTGACGTTTATTGTTAGTAGGGATTACCTCCTGGGTGCTCAATGAGATAGGAGAGACCCTCCCCTTTTCGCCCCATGGATGTTCACCAGTCAGGCTAAGGGGATTATGGTCACTATCACAGGACGGGATAATGACCATGTCCGTACTAGAGGCCATAGGGTAAGATCCACAAGTAAGTAATCTATCCTACTCGACCCATTCGGTCCACTGAAGGTCATCCCCCCTTCTTTATCGGAGCCGGTTCTCCCATTGGTGGCCCTTAGCCTGTATTCCAAAGATATAGCATTCAGCTGCAGTGCAACCACACTTTATCCTCCTCATTCACCTCGTGGGAGTCAACCCAGTCGAGTGGCTCGTATGTTACATTAAAGTCACCACCGACTATTAGGGGGTGGCTGTCGTGCCTGGCCTCCAATAATTGTCCAGGACATGGAGAGTTGGGGAGCTACCTCCTCTAGTGCTTCTGAAATAAACATTGTAAATATCGATGGACTTGCCCTTGCCACTATTTAGCTGACCCCTATGTAGCTAATCCCAAGGATGTCTGAGCTATTGGTGACCAGCTCCTTAATGTCACAATTTATTGAGATATTAATTAGAATAAGCAGCCCACCTGACGGCGGGCCATGTTTAGATGGAATAGCTGGTCTATGAAATGTCGTGAACCCGGGAATGAATGTGGGGGTCAGGCTCCATGTTTCCTGCAGTAAGCAGATCTCATGTTGGTTGATAAACTCGAGCCAGTGGGGGCAATCAGGCTTCCCCTTATGCACGCCACATTCCACAACACTATTTTCAACATCCTGCTGTTTGTCATCGGGGAGAGAGCCTGGGGAGTTGGTGGGGCAGTTAGATCAATCGGCTTTATTGGGGGATAGCTAAGTGCGTCTAGACCACTGGCCTGCACAAGATCTCTCATCACTGGCAATATGACTGTAGCTAAGACCGACTGTGAGTTTGATGTCATACTCTCGAACTCTTGAAGAGGGCCCTCTTGGTGAATGTATGCTGTAGGGGAAGAGTGGACATAATCTATACTGGAGATGTACATGGGTTCCTTGGCAATCGGTGGATGTAGTTAATCGTCCTGGGACCAAGTTGAAATAGGGGAGTCCCCAGGGGGCTGTGGGGCAGCTTTAGCTCGTTCGATCGTAGAAGGGATGATTAACTTCAGGCGAATGTTTGTAACAGGTGGTGGATAGGTTCTAGCTTCCAGGGCAACTAGGTTATGCACCAGGTGTTCACTGACTAGAATAAGCTCTATTGCATCAAGAGAGCTGTGTTTAAGGACGCATCTTTTTGCCTGCACAATGCCATCCCTTATTATAGATCTGCAACCCCTGGTGTGCCTCAACCAATGTAGAACTTTGTTTTTTAAGGCTTCACCATTCTCATGTTTGTAGCTGTTATTGTCCACCTTGGGGATATTAGTCATATAGATAGTTGTGGGCAGGGGAGCAATGTGCATAGGGTGAAGTGGTTGGAAGGATAAAGACGCCCTACTACAACCTGTGTTCAATCTCTGGGATACTTGCTCTGTCAGCATCCCATGCCCAGCTAGGTCCCGTGGTACACCCCTATGTTTTCAGCCATGATCCTCCTGATACCTGTCGTGGGCAGTTAGTGAGGTACCAGGTGCCCTATTATTGCAACCAAGTGGGCCAAACTGGGGGGAAGAGTTAATGTTCAAAGCATTAGGGCCGGTTTGCATGCAGGGTGAAGTTGCAGGCCCCGTCCTCAAGTTTGCATGATTATTTGAGGTGAGCGCTGGTGGGGGGGGGGGCTGGGGTCTGCTACATTCTGCTAGTTTATGGTAGAGTTTTGACACTAAAACGGTCAAAGTCTCAATAGAACCTTTTAGGGCTGCTATTTTCCTCTGAAGATCTAGATTAGAGGGTACAGGTTCATTAGCAGCCGCCCTTTCTCCATGGGAGGGGTTCATATTTATGATTTTAAACAACAAGAGAGTGTGCCTTCTATTCACAAGTAGAGCACAATAGTAGAAACCCTATAGGTTCTTAATAAAGCCCTCACTCACCAACCTGGTTGGTGACAAGCTTCATCATCGGGCCCCACCAGGAGCGGCCGAATGCCACCCTGGTGTGCTTCTACGCCAGAATTACTGCGGAGCTGGTTTTGAGTGTTCAGTGTATAGTGAAAGTGATTGATTAAAAAGGAGCTGATTGGAGCAAACAATAAACTTTATTAAAAGCCAATCAGACCTAAATAAAAACAAAGTGTAGGACAACAAGACCGAATAAATTGTTCAGCAGGGTCCACTAGGATGTGGTCAACATGTTTCTGCCTATGTGTTACTATTTAACAGGCATTCATCAGGACCAAGAAAAAATGTGCGTGAGACCTCAGCGGTATGAGCACACTACGGCCCACCCTAACCTGAGGTTCAAATGTGAAAAATTGAAAATAAAAGATATACTTTTAGAGTCCCTCGTGTTGAGAGGAACCGAGTTTATTCTGATAGACAGAACATCCACATACAAACATAAAGAAAAAGAAAAACATATAAGAGTTAGACATAATTATATAAGTTTGTAAACGTGGACGTACAAACACTAGTGCTCTACGTGGTAAGCTTAATCAAAAATTCAGATCAAACGCACCACTAGATGAAGAAAGAGCATTTAAAGTGAATCCTCAACCTCTTTGAGTCTTAAAGTGATTAACAAATAATCTTAGGTATATGTGGCCCCACATAGTCTTTGACACTACATAGATAACTATGCAAACAAACACTAAGTGTAATAACCTTAAAACACAGTGTGGCTGGGCGATGAAAAGTGAAAATAATCAAAGAGGAATATCTCACATGGGATGTAGTCATTAATTATGACATGGGTCTCGGGAGGGGGGTGGTAGCAACAGTGGCACACCCTAGAAATATAAAAAAAGGGGGGAAAATGATCAGATAAATCACGAGTGAACAGAAAAGCCTCCAGTACTTATCTGATTTCCAGAGTCATAAGACTTACGCCTGCACTGCTAGGCACCCGCCGTGTACCTAAGCAATCCCTCGGAACGGACCCTGATGGTAACAAACCAGCGAAAACGGTTGGTTTTAAAGGGAGCGAAACAGTGTCCTCAAAAGGGACGTTTGGAAAACGCGTCATCACGTACGCGGCATGATATCATGCGCTAGTAATTAGAGTACATCAACAGCGCTACGTATTAGAAACACGTCAACGTGTAGACGTAACAATGTCTTGCGCCCTCTACCAAAAGACGGGGGGAAGCGTAGCGTTCTCTGGCAATGCCGCATAGCCAATCACAAGTCCGATGCTGTAAGCATTCAGGTCGCCATGGGAACGAAGCAAGAGAAAAGGGGAGAAAGACTCGTAAATAGGTCACGCTGAAAGTTCCCCGAGCTGTGTCTATTGGTAATAACATGTATAAGCAATGATAGCTTGTAGCTGGAGATGATACTAGAATTTTTTTTGTCTTATTCAGGAACACCGCATAACATTAAACAACGAAAAATATTAAATTGTTAATAGATGTTATTTATTTTTATAACTCTTAATAATTAATAACAATAAAAGAGCAATTCAGAAGGAGAAAAAGTGAAGCAACTAACACAGGGCTGGTATATCGGAGAAGAGGGGGCATCTAGCCCATAGTCAAAATCCAAATATTTAGAAAAATTTAGAAGAATTACAAAATACAGACCGTTATTTTACAAGCCATAATTAGTTTAGATAGGGACTGTTGGACAACCTATAAAGTTATTAGAAGAGCGGTTCACATCATGTCAGTAGTCTCACTGGAATAAAAAAGGGCCACTATCATGCCCAGCAAGAGCAAAGGAAAAATGCAGGAATAGATACCCTTCTATAAAAGGACAGAACAGGACGGAATCAGCCTTTCAGCACTGTTGACCAAGGAATATTATCATTTAATCCGTGATTATGAGTGTCCAGCCGGTACACCCACCTCTGTTCTTTCTCAAAAAGTATTTGAGTATTACGTTGTGAATGCACTTGTTCTATTACTGTCCACCTAAGATCGTTAGCAGTGTGATTATGTTGTAAAAAATGCTCACTTAATTTGGTGGTGATTCGGCCACAGCGGATGTTACTTCGATGCTCTCCCACACGTAATTTTACTTTTCGTGTGGTCATGCCCACATAACGTAATCCACAAGGGCAGGTGATCAAGTACACCACATTTGTGGAGTTACAGTTAGTATGGGCTAGCTGTGTCCAAGTTTTCCCTTGTTCAAGATCAAGCACTTTAGTGTGTTTCGTAAGGTGACAGATACTACAGGTGGTACAGGGGAAATGCCCCTTGACCTTAGGTAAACCCCATACTTCTGTGATGGTTTGATCTCTCTCAGGGTTATCTCTAGGTCGTGTATGGACTAGGGTATCCTTGAGACTTCGTCCCTTTTTAAAAGAGAAAAGAGGTTTTTCCCAATTCCGACCATTGCTGGTAAGTATACCCCAGTGTTTGTTAACCACCTTCTTCACAGTATTAGAAGCACTGCTGAAGGTAGTCACACACATTAAGGGTGCTTCCTTCTTTTCTTTAGGGTTATCTTCAAGTAACGCTTCTCTGGGTTGATTTCGTGCCCTTTTGTAGCCCTTGCTGAGAAGTCTGTCCGGGTAGCCCCTATGTTTTAGTTTAGTGGTCAAGTCAGTCGCCTGTTTACGGAAATCATCCAAATTACTGCAGTTTCTTCTCACCCGTAGATATTGTCCGTAAGGTAAATTTTCTTTAAGGGACCTTGGGTGGAAGCTAGAAAATTCAAGAAGATTGTTTCTAGCCGTAGGTTTATAGTGCGTTTTTGTAGTAAGACTCCCATTGGATTTAGAAATAACTACATCAAGAAGCTCTATTGATTATGAACTGCAGGTGTGTGTGAATTTCAAATTCGGATCCAGAGTGTTGATCCATTGAAAAAATGTCAATAGGTCGTTCTCCGAACCTTGCCAAATCAAAAAAACATCATCTATATACCTCTTCCAGAAACTAATGGAAGAGGAAAAAGGGTTGGTAGCACTTTGAATGTGTCTACGTTCAAAATCATGGACGTAGAGACCCGCTACACTTGGGGCAAAAGTGCTGCCCATAGATGTCCCAGTAGATTGTAAGAACAAAGCCCCCTTGTATTCAAAAAAGTTTTGTTTTAACGCAAGGGTAGCACATTCTAAAACAAAAGATTTAGGCGTCTGGTACTCCCAGGCTGTGTAATCCAGAGCCTCTCCCAAGACTCTGATGGTATCGTCCTGGGGTATACTTGTATAAAGACTCTCGATATCGAGAGTCACAAGTATCATGGGTTCAATGTCAGTAGGTAACTCTTGCAATAGATTGAGAAGATTCTTAGTATCCTTAAGGTAAGTCGGAGTCTGCTGAATCAAAGGTTTCAAAAAATGGTCACAAAAACGTGACAGAGGCTCTAATAAAGAACCAATGCCAGAGACTATGGGGCGTCCTGGGGGAGGGGGCATTTTGTTTTTATGTATTTTTGGTAGCGTGTAAAAATACGGCACCACACTGTCCCCTGTTGTCAAGAATTCTGCCTCATGTCTCGTGATATGTCCATTGTCCTCAGCCTCTCGCACAAGATTCAAAATGCGTGTTTTTAGCTCCAAGGAAGGATCAATAGTAAGTAATTGATAATTCTTTCTGTCATCCAAAAGGCGCTTACATTCATTTTCATAGTCCACTGTATTTTGTATTATGACACCCCCACCCTTATCAGCGGGTTTGATTGTAATAGCGGAGTTGGCTTTAAGGTTATCTAAAGCTGCAAATTCCAAAGCACTTAAGTTCTTAAATTGTATCGGTTCATCAAAAGACTCAATTTCCAGAAAAACAGCCTGCTCAAAAGCAATGATTTCTGCTGGTATTGTATGAGGTGGTGGTGTGAAGGTTGATTTTTTTCTTAAGCCGGTATCTCCCTGGCTAGTGTCGGATGCAATCCCTTCTTTACCTTCAAAGAAAGCCTTCAGTTTAAGCTTCCTAAAGAAATTAGCAAGTTCACAATGGAGACGGAACTTGTCAAGGCGGGCAGTGGGCACAAAACCCAAGCCTTTTTCAAGGACTTGTGTCTCTAAAGGGGATAAAGTTGTAGTGGAGAGGGGTTCATATTTAACCCATTGTCTATTATACTTTTATGCTCTGGGTCGCTATATACATCGTTTATGGCCAATTTCTCTGCAAGAGGGGCAAAGCGATTACTCAGGGGGAGGTCGACTGGCGTAACACAATCAGAGGAGCAAGCTTCGCTTGAAGGACACAAAAGGCTACAAGTGCGCTCTTTTAGCGCTTCCGGGACTGGCGTTGGATGTATTTTGTTAGCCGCTTTCTTAAATAAATGTGGTATGTTCCCATACCCTGTGTTGGTGGACCCAATGGAGGTGTGTGGATGAGAAGCCATAATAGTGGGTGCAGGGGCGGAGGTATCAATAGATGGAACAGGTGTCGTAGGCAACCCCTCACAGTCTGCAATGATATTCTCGATGCGATCTAGCACGTTCGCCCCTTCGTTCCCAGTTTCGTGCCCTGGCGCCTGGGACCGTTTCTTAGATCTCATCTTTGTGGCACAACCCAACCCAGCCTCAGTCCCTTTCCTTTTCCCTATGCCAGGCAGTCAATGAGTCAATACTAGAGGGGATGGTATGAAGTATTAGGCGAAGCAAGTATGGGGCAGTCGATAGATAAAATACAAAATGCCAAATAGTACCTTATGAATGAGACAGCCCAAATCCTCGAGCTGGAAGTATCAGGGGGGTGGCCAAGCCCAGCCACTTCCGGGCGCAGGACGGGTCTGCCCTTGGCCCAGGTGCGGCCCGCGCGCGTCCCGCGTTTGAATTTAAAGCGCCTCCTGGCGCGATGCCAATTGCGTTTGCGGCAGCAGGCCGCAAAGAAGCCTGGGATTTGTAGTCCTTGTCCACCGGTCACGGCCCCAACAGCAGGCAAGCAGGAGTGAAGCGGGCATCCCGCGCTGCAGGAGCCCGCGCCTGAATTTAAAGCGCCTCCTGGCGCGATGTCAATTGCATGTGCGGCAGCAGGTCGCAAAGAAGCCTGGGACTTGTAGTCCTTGTCCCCCGGTCACGGCCCCAGCAGCAGGCAAGCAGGAGTGAAGCGGGCGTCGCTCCGGCTCTCGGGAAGGGGGGGAAACTCGGATTCGACCCAGCAGGCTCCGCAGACGGAGCCGAAGGACGACGACCGTCCGCATCCCTCGTCTCGTCGGCCTACGGATGGGGAGAAGGGGAAGAGCGATGGTGCTTCTTTGCTTTCTTCTTGTGCTTCGACTAACCCGAAGACGAAGACTTTGGCGAGGAGTGGTAGTGATGGCTCCGCGACTGGTCCCGTGACCTCCTTCTCGACCGGGACCTCAAGCGGCGCGGAGCCGACTGCAGGGCCTCCAGAAGCTTTCGGGACCGCTCCCGCAAAGACTTCGGGGCCATGGCCCGACAGTCGGAGCATGACTTCGGGTCGTGGTCGCGCTTTAAACACCAGAGGCACACTAGATGTGGGTCCGTCACTGACATCAGCTTGTGGCAGGAACCACAAGGCTTGAAGCCAGTTCGCCGATGTGACATCCCTGTGCACCAGGAGTCCTACGACTCGAAAAGAAGTTGACAAAAGTCGAAAAAACATTAGTTAACAAGCTTTGGCATAGCCAATAGGTCTCGCCTTTGGGGCCTTATAAGTGTTTAGCCAGAGCTATTGACTTTGCCAATGTCTTCAAGCTGTGCTGTAGAGAAGTGTGGCTGCTGTGCAGCATGCTGAAAAGTTATAATAAAAAAGTGTCAGAAGCATTTTTGTTACTTTATATATGACCAAGAAGGCATTATGTAAAACTGAACAACCATATTAAAAAAAGTATTTACAATAAAAAATGTCCTCAGTTTTCTTTTGTTGTTGCAATGCTGGCAACTTGTTTCTGCCTATTGCAATGGTTGTTTGTTAAAGCTTTTTTTTTTGAGGGGGCATAAACAATCGGAGGGTGAAGGTTGGGAACTAGTACCTGTATTATAACACTAGCAGCGGCCAGACGCTAGGGGAGAATCAACAGATGCCAGATTCCGAGAGCAGGCTGAGGTGGTGCTGAGTGATGCTGAGGTGGTAGTGGTGGTGACTGTTGCGGAGACGATGCTGAGGTGATGCTGAATGATACTCAGGTCTTGCTGAGTGATACTGCTGTGGTGCTGAGTGATGCTGTGGTGGTGCTGAGTGATATTGTCTTGGCGCTGAGTGATGCTATGGTGGTGCTGAGTGATATTGTCTTGGCGCTGAGTGATGCTGTGGTAGTGCTGAGTGATGCTGTGGTGGCCCTGAGTGATGCTGTGGTGGCCCTGAGTGATGCTGTGGTGGCGCTGAGTGATGCTGTGGTGGCGCTCAATGATGCTGTGGTGGTGCTGAGCGATGCTGTGGTGGTGCTGAGCGATGCTGTGGTGGTGCTGAGCGATGCTGTGGTGGTGCTGAATGATGCTGTGGCGGCGCTGAGCGATGCTGTGGCGGCGCTGAGCGATGCTGTGGCGGCGCTGAGCGATGCTGTGGCGGCGCTGTGGCGGCGCTGAGCGATGCTGTGGCGGCGCTGAGCGATGCTGTGGCGGCGCTGAGTGATGCTGTGGCGGCGCTGAGTGATGCTGTGGCGGCGCTGAGTGATGCTGTGGCGGCGCTGAATGATGCTGTGGCGACGATGAGTGATGCTGTGGTGGTGCTGAGTGATGCTGTGGTGGCGCTGAGTGATGCTGTGGTGGCGCTGAGTGATGCTGTGGTGGTGCTGAGTGATATTGTTGTGGCACTGAGTGATGCTGTTGTAGTTCTGAGTGATGCTGTGGTGGTGCTGAGTGATGCTGTGGTGGCGCTGAGTGATGCTGTGGTGGCGCTGAGTGATGCTGTGGTGGCGCTGAGTGATGCTGTGGTGGCGCTGAGTGATGCTGTGGTGGCCCTGAGTGATGCTGTGGCGGTGTTGAGTGATGCAGTGGCGGTGCTGAGCGATGCAGTGGAGGTGCTGAGCGATGCTGTCGCGGTGCTGAGCGATGCTGTGGCGGCGCTGAGCGATGCTGTGGCGGCGCTGAGCGATGCTGTGGCGGCGCTGAGCGATGCTGTGGTGGCGCTGAGCGATGCCGTGGTGGCGCCGAGCGATGCCGTGGTGGTGCCGAGTGATGCCGTGGTGGTGCCGAGTGATGCTGTGGTGGTGCCGAGTGATGCTGTGGTGGTGCCGAGTGATGCTGTGGTGGTGCCGTGTGATGCTGTGGTAGCGCCGAGTGATGCTGTGGTGGCCCTGAGTGATGCTGTGGTGGCCCTGAGTGATGCTGTGGTGGCCCTGAGTGATGCTGTGGTGGCCCTGAGTGATGCTGTGGTGGCCCTGAGCGATGCTGTGGTGGCGCTGAGCGATGCTGTGGTGGCGCTGAGCGATGCTGTGGTGGCGCTGAGCGATGCTGTGGTGGTGCTGAGCGATGCTGTGGTGGTGCTGAGCGATGCTGTGGGATCCTGTGGTGGTGCTGAGGTATGCAGTGTTGGCCCTGAGTGATGATGTGGTGTCGCTGACTGAAGCTATGGTGGTGCGGAGTGATGTTGTGGTGCTGCTGAGTAATGCTGTGGTGGCGCTGAGTGATGCTGTTGTGGCGCTAAGTGATGCTGTGGTGGTGCTGAGTGATATTGTCTTGGCGCTGAGTGATGCTGTGGTGGTGCTGAGTGATGCTGTGGTGGCCCTGAGTGATGCTGTGGTGGCGCTGAGTGATGCTGTGGTGGTGCTGAACGATGCTGTGGTGGTGCTGAACGATGCTGTGGTGGTGCTGAGCGATGCTGTGGTGACGCTGAGCGATGTTGTGGTGGCGCTGAATGATGCTGTGGCGGAGCTGAGTGATGCTGTCGCGGCGCTGAGTGATGCTGTGGCAGCGCTGAGTGATGCTGTGGCGGCGCTGAGTGATGCTGTGGTGGCGCTGAGTGATGCAGTGGTGGCGCTGAGTGATGCTGTGGTGGCGCTGAGTGATGCTGTGGTGGCGCTGAGTGATGCTGTGGTGGTGCTGAGTGATATTGTTGTGGCACTGAGTGATGCTGTGGTGATGCTGTGGTAGTTCTGAGTGATGCTGTGGCGGTGTTGAGTGATGCTGTGGAGGCGCTGAGTGATGCTGTGGAGGCGCTGAGTGATGCTGTGGTGGCGCTGAGTGATGCTGTGGTGGCGCTGAGTGATGCTGTGGTGGCCCTGAGTGATGCTGTGGTGGTGGTGAGCGATGCTGTGGCGGTGCTGAGCGATGCAGTGGCGGTGCTGAGCGATGCAGTGGCGATGCTGAGCGATGCTGTGGCGGCGCTGAGAGATGCTGTGGCGGCGCTGAGTGATGCTGTGGTGGCGCTGAGTGATGCTGTTGTGGCGCTGAGTGATGCTGTGGTGGTGCCGAGTGATGCTGTGGTGGCGCCGAGTGATGCTGTGGTGGCGCCGAGTGATGCTGTGGTGGCGCCGAGTGATGCTGTTGTGGCGCCGAGTGATGCTGTTGTGGCGCTGAGTGATGCTGTGGTGGTGCCGAGTGATGCTGTGGTGGCGCCGAGTGATGCTGTGGTGGCGCCGAGTGATGCTGTGGTGGCGCCGAGTGATGCTGTGGTGGCGCCGAGTGATGCTGTGGTGACCCTGAGTGATGCTGTGGTGGTGCTGAGTGATGCTGTAGTGGTGCTGAGTGATGCTCTGGTGGCCCTGAGTGATGCTGTGGTGGCCCTGAGTGATGCTGTGGTGGCCCTGAGTGATGCTGTGGTGGCCCTGGTGGCCCTGAGTGATGCTGTGGTGGCCCTGAGTGATGCTGTGGTGGCGCTGAGTGATGCTGTGGTGGCGCTGAGTGATGCTGTGGTGGCGCTGAGTGATGCTGTGGTGGCGCTGAGTGATGCTGTGGTGGCGCTGAGCTATGCTGTGGTGGTGCTGAACGATGCTGTGGTCGTGCTGAGCGATGCTGTGGGATCCTGTGGTGGTGCTGAGTGATGCAGTGTTGGCCCTGAGTGATGTGGTGTCGCTGAGTGAAGCTATGGTGGCGCTGAGTGATGCTGTGGTGGCACGGAGTGATGTGGTGCTGCTGAGTAATGCTGTGGTGGCGCTGAGTGATGCTGTTGTGGCGCTAAGTGATGCTGTGGTTGTGCTGAGTAATGCTGTGGTTGCACTGAGTGATGCTGTGGTTACACTGAGTGATGCTGTGATGGCGTTGAGTGATGCTGTGATGGCGTTGAGAGATGTGTTGGCGCTGAGTGATGCTGTGCTGGCTCTGATTGATGCTGTGCTGGCTCTGATTGATGCTGTGCTGGCTCTGATTGATGCTGTGGTTGCGCTGAGTGATGCTGTGGTGATGCTGAGTGATGCTGTGGTGTTGCCGAGTGAGAGATGTGAAGATATAATGCCCAATTAGAGAGGGTGGTGAGAGAGAAAGAGAGAGAAAGGGTGTACATAGAATAAAGAGTGGAGTGGGATAGAGAGAGAGAAAGAAGGGGAGAGAGAGTGAATGAAGGAGTTTGAAAGAGAAACAGATAAAGGGGTGAGAGAGAATGAAAGGCTAAAAAAGATAGAGAGGGGAGAGTTAATTAAATAGAGAGAGAATTAGAGAGGGGAGAGAGAGAGAAGGAGAGACAATAAGAGTGGGGGGTGTGGAGATTAAATAGAGTGAAGAAGTGACGCGGAAAAAGTAACCTTAAATATAGCTTTTGCTTTGCGCGAATAAATATTTTTTTTAAAAACAGAGTGAGACAAAAATACTGGTAATTAGGCTGTGACTTCCAATATAAAACAAATAGCGATATAAGGTGAAATCAACCCACCGAAGCAATATTTCTAACTAGACAAAAAAAAGCTTGCATTTCAATGCTAATCGCTGTTGTTTTTCATGTGACTGTAGTCCAGGGCCGTCAGTTGGTAATGTGAGCTGCTGCTGCGATTGAAACATCAGAGTCCAGAGAGTTAATGAGCCATGACGAGGAAATGAGGAAGAGATAGGAAACTCATTTGCCAGCTGCGCGCGTGCACGCCATCGTGAACGCAAGCTGGTCGCCAGCCGAAAGCCTGTGGGTTTGCACTTCCAAAACCCGCTTACTAAAACTCTCGGCCAGAACAGCGCATGCGCTGGTGCAGGCCGAGACCTAAAAAGGGACTAGGGTACTGTCTCTCCGGATCTGCGCTGGCTGGCGCGGAAAAAGAAAGAGCTGATGTCAGCGCGCAGGGACGGCGTCTAAGTAGATACCGCAACGTCATCCCGGTGATCACGACGCCGATGCCGGACGCGGAGTGGACCGATGCCACCTACCGACGCGCAAGGGTACTGCTACGAAAAAGTTTCTCCGGATCCAGTCTGACGCCTTCGGGTAATTCTAAGGTAAGGAATCTATAACTAATAGTCTCTTTCAGATAGCTCTCTTTGTGATAGTGTGGGCAAGCAGTTAGGCTTATCAGGAGGGTGTGTTTTGCATTATTGTATTCACTCAATCAAGGCTGATGGCACACACTCAGAGACAGAATCCAGACCAATTAAGCAAGTATAAAAAGGTAAACTTTTACTTTATTTTGTAGAACAAAGCAGGACTTGACACAGGCAAGTAAGAAATACTTTCAAATGCAGAGCTGTACACAGAAATGCAATAGTGGATTGTATTGGAATCATTTACAGGTTTGTATTACTTTAAAAATAGTTCAGAATACAGTAAGATTACTTGTGATTACTTTTGTGTTACTTTTAGATTACATCGCCTACTCGGGGTAATATGCCTAGATATCACACTGTGGATCCTACAATACAAGGTAAATAAGACTTTTTCACGTTTAAGATACAGTCACTTTTCCTCTCATACAAAACACCCGTCAACACAGACATTTTTAGGAACAGAAAACTCGTAACATTGGTTCCTAAGGGAAAGAGAGTGTTAACGGTTCACAGGTAAGTGACTGACTTACGAGTATGAGTTTTGGGGTTTAGGACCAAGGTTCCCTAATATCCAGGTAGGCACTCAAATTGCACCACTAGCGGCACTGGGGCGGCCAGGTGCACAGTGCAGGAGCCCAGGGGGACTTCGGTCTGGGACTGCTCACAATCAGACCACTCTGTAACGGGAGCAAAGCTCCTGGGGTTAGGATCAGCACTGCAGCTGCCAATAATCAGCACAGGAGCTGCCCCACCAGGGGCACAGGGGCAGCATGGTGCAGAAAGCCAAGGAGACGTCTGGGATCCTGTGGATTCCAATGGAGCTCTCCGGTTCGGAAAAGATGCTGCAGGCTCGGTCAGGGAGGTTTCCTGAAGGCGACCACCAGCTGGAGAGGTAAGTGGGTGGCCTAGACGCCGTCAATTGGGCCACCCAAAGTCGAGGGGCATCGGGTGAAGGGGTGTCTTTTGGCGTCACGTCTTCATACCAGCTCCATTCGTGGTCGGAGGGACCCTTCAGGTTGAGGGTGCAGGCGTCAGTTTGAAGCTTGAGGGAGGTCAGGAATCACCAGATCCCAGGTCAGGATCGCTGGGGAAACCTCCTCGTGGGGTTGGGCCACTCCAACTCAGGCCGTGGGAGTCGGGTGCAAAGTGGTGCAGAAGCGCGGAGCCACCTGGATCCGGGTTCTGGTCTTTGAGTCTTTGTTGAGCAAATCCGGCGCTCACGGAAGATAGAGTCTGTAAGTTGAGTGCAGGGCAGGTCCTCCGGGTTCTGAGGGGCTGCTGACTGCTGGACACGCCGGGGTTTCCGCTGTAGTGAGGTCGGAGTTGGGACAGGCCGGTAGGGTTGGGGCCAAAGCAGTTGTTGGCATCTTCCTGGGTCAGCACGGCTGTAGGAAGGTAGGATCCTTCTGCATGGTTACCCCCACTTTTTACCATGTTTTACTGACTAGTCTGACTGGGATCCTGCTAATCAGGACTCCAGTCTCTGTGCTTCTTCCCTAAATTTGGATATTGTGAGTACTTAGGTACACCCCAGATTGGCTACTGATGTAACTTTGTAAGTCCCTAGTATATGTACCAAGGTACCCAGGGCATAGGTACACCAGGGGTCCCCCATGGGCTGAAGCATGTATTATGCCACCCATGGGAGACCACATAAATTGTGACTACAGGCCTGCCATTGCAGCCTCTGTAACCTGGTGCTAGCACCACTTATGACAGATATACGTTTCCTTATGTCTGAGGTCACTACACTTAAAACCTATAAGTCAACCCTAAGGAAGGCCTTTCAATCCTGAAGGCAGGGTGGTCGGTTATAAGTGGGAGGGTGCCCCTGCATGAGCAGGACACCCCTACAACCTTTGGAGTCCATTCTCCCGGGTTGTAAGTGCATCAGCCATTAAAATCTATAGAGTGGCCATGCGTCATTACGCAATGGCTATCTCTAAACTGGCTGTAACGAACCCTGCCGTGTTTGGTATCAAACATGTTGGAATCCTGGTGTGGGGGAATGATTCCATGCACTGTAAAGCTCCTCCTGGAGGCCCTAAGTGCTCCCAGTACCAGTCTTTTAGACCCGGACAGCAAACTGTGGCTACTGTCGACCAGAGACACGATTCTGCCCTCCTGCTGCTGAGCCAAGCTCGAGCAGGGGAAGGCAGGACAATAGGTTTCATGTCTCGGGGGGGACAGGACTTAGTGTATTGGGACAGGGTGGGGGCGCTTGCCAGCGACACCAGACTGCTTTGAAGGCACATTTGGTGCCCTCCTTGCATACTCCAGTTAAGACCAGTTCAGGGAGCCGTTGGCTCCCGCTCTGGCGCAAAACTGGACAAAGGACATATGAGTATTCTCCCCACTGTCCAGCCCCTCCTCTGGGAGGGACCCCTGAATCATCCCAATCCTTTACTTAGGGTACGTAAGGGCTTACCTGTGGGTGGGTCCCTAGATTCGTCGTGGGACAAGATTCAGATCTGAAACCACTTGATCTTCAACTGTCTGGACACTTTGGACTTTGCTGGACTTCGCGTTGGGAACCGAAACTGCAACTGGGATGACTCGTGCTGCTCCTGGTCTCATCGTCCTGCCAGTCTTCTGCAACGTCTATGCCTGTGCTCCATACAGGTTCTTCACAAGGCTTGTGGAAATCCAAGACACCCGAAGGAATGTCCCTTGGAGTGAAGGAGTCACCACCCTGCCTCTGCAGGCACCTCAACAAAGCAGACCGGTCTGCTGTTCCTGAGCTCCTACGGATTCCGAAAGGTTCAGCAACAAAGGTGGTGGTTCTGCAACTCCCTCGAGGCCTGCACTGTCTTTACAGCAAGTTTGAAGCCAGTATCCCTCTTCGGAAACGCTGGAGCAGCACCCTTGAGCACCGCGTCGACTTGCCGTTGCCAAGGCTTGCTGACTCTCTCCTCCAGAGATCTTCGGGCTCCAAGAAGCTCCAGCCTCAAGCATCTCCTGCAGCCAAGATCTTCGCCTGCATCGCATCCTCTGCACCGTGGGCCTTCATCCTTTGGTGTGCTGTCCGAGGTCCTCTTGCGACTCCTGTGCCTTCGGCCCGTGGGTCCTCTCGAGGGTCTTATTTGGCTCCAGTGGGCTTCCCTGCTTGCTCTGGGCCTGCTCTGACTTACCTTCTCGTGGTGAGTCACTTGGACCTTGCTGGTCCCGACACTGCACCTTTTTAGATGACTACATTGGTGGCTGTTGCCAAGGTTTGTTGGTGCCCCTGCCGGACACTGATCCCTTGGCTCTTGACATCCGACGTGGGACATCTCGTGAATGGCTCCTGGTCTTCTACAGTACTGCCTGGTCTGCACAGCTGCTACTACAAGGGCACCGTCAACTCTCCTGCATCTCTGACATCGGTGGGGATTCGGCTCCCATGCCTCCTGGTCACTCTGTCCCCTCTGCTTGCGGGTACCTCTCATCTTGAATCCACCTTTGGGTTCTACTGGACTCTTTCACATTCTTCGCCAGTGGCATCTTTTCTGAAGTCCTCCATTGTGGTCTACGGCGGTTTCCATCACTTCGCATCTAAGCACCCAGCTTCCCTGGTGTAGGTATCCTGGTTCCTGGGGTATCCACGGGTGGGGTGACTCTCCAACCTTCCATTTTCCACACGCTGTCTTCGGAATCCATTGGGAAGGACCCTTTTTCTTTAAAACCGAAACCGCAACTTACTCATTGACTTGTATTGAGTACGCGGTCGTGTTCCCACTCTGCACACGACCTCCGTGGGGTTCCTAGATACTCACCTTGGGTGGTTCCTTGGGTCCCCGGCTCTTCTATGTCTTCTGGGTCCATTATCAACTTAGGTCATGGTTCGCATTCCACTATTTTAGCATATGGTTTGGTCTCCCCCTGGAGACCACTGTGTATTTCTGCTACTTACGGGTTCTATTTCGAAAGTATTTGTGTGTATTGTGTTTATAGCTCCGGGTAGGAAATATTGCAATGTGTTAGTGAGTGTTTATAATTAATGAACAAGTTACTTACCTTCGGTAACGATATATCTGTAAGAAACATTAGTAGTGATAGATTCCTTACCTTAGAATATACCCAGGCGTCAGTCTGGATCCGGAAAGTTTTCGTCAGCAGTACCCCTGCGTGTGGGAAGGTGGCGTTGTGCAGCTCCGCGTCCGTCGTAGGCATCGTGATCGCCGTGATGACGTCATGGCAGCTACTTAGACGCCGCCCTCGCGTGCTGACGTCAGTTCTGTACACGACTTTCCGGGCCAGGAACACAGAGCCATGCAAGATACTGACCACTGGTGCTTTGAAACTAGGGCCCTGAGAAGGATGACCTTAACCCTAGAAATCAGTTTGCAGAACGGGGAGGATGGGTGGGGCGGTAAGGAATCTATCATTACTAATGTTTCTTACAGATATATCGTTACCGAAGGTAAGTAACTTGTTCATCTGAAAGAAACACGTAGTGATAGATTCCTTACCTTAGAATAGATACCCCAGCAATACCAACACTGGTGGTGGGTCTGCGAACCAAGATCACACCAAAAAGTCACGGAGAACAGATCGGCCAAAGAAGCCGTCTCTCCGGACTTGGCTGTCAAGGCAATAATGCTTAGTAAAAGTGTGCAGCGAGGCCCACGTGGCTGCCTGACAGATGTCTTGCAGGGGGACACCACGTCCCAATGCAGTAGTAGCTGCTGTTGCCCTGGTAGAATGGGCGCGCAGCCCCACCGGAGGCTCCTTTTTAGCTAGAGAATAGCAGGCTTTTATACACAAGACAACCCAGCGGGAGATAGTCCTCTTGTGTACAGCCCGGCCTTTCTTGGCGCCTACGTAGCCAACAAAGAGCTGGTCATCCACCCGGAACTGTTGGGTGCGGTTGAGGTAAAATGAGATCGCACGTTTTGGGTCCAGACGGTGGAGCCTCTCTTCCTCTGTGGAAGGGTGCGGAGGCGGCAAGGTGATAGTTTGCCCGATATGGAAGGCAGTAACAACCTTTGGCAAAAAGGATGGACGTGTGCGTAGCACAACCTTGTCCGGATGAACAGACAGAAAAGGAGGTTTACATGACAGAGCCTGGAGCTCACTCACGTGCCTAGCGGAGGTGATGGCAACCAGGAAAGCAGTCTTCAAGGTTAATAAACGAAGAGGACAGTTGTGAAGCGGCTCAAAGGGAGCGCACATCAAATAAGTAAGAACTAGATTCAAATCCCATTGTGGCATCACAAACGGAATAGGAGGGAAAAGGTGAGTAATGCCTTTAAGAAATCTATTTAGAACGGGGGACTTGAAAAGAGAGGGCTGATCAGGTAGCCTGAGGAAGGCTGAAATTGCAGAAAGGTAGCCCTTGATAGTGCCCAGAGCAGACCTCAGAAACAGGGGCAGAAAGGGGATCCACAGCCTTTGCTGTGCACCATGCCACAAATTTGTTCCACCTGCAGGCGTATACCGATTTAGTGGAGGGACGCCTGGCTGCCAGAATGACATCACAGACTTCTGGTGAGTTCAGAATCCCCTGACCTTGGTTTCTTAACAGAAACCTGGTTGAAATCTACCTCCACGCCTGACATTTTCGGGGATTTCAATATCCATAGTGAGGACAAAGAGAACACTGAAGCTGCCAACGTTTTAGCGGACATGGCCACTCTGGGCCTGGGAAAGATTAACACTGGTCCCTCACACTTGGCTGGTCACACCCTGGATATTATATTTACCAATTCCCCTCTCATAAGTGCTGATCCCCCTTGTCCACTGATATGGTCGGATCACTCTATGATTCCGTTTCAGATCACTAGCTGCCTCAGACAGCAATCAGCTGGAGGCACCCAGATGGCTATTCAAAGACAATGGCACAAAGTCACGTATGACTCTTTTAGTAAACTATATACGCCCCCGATATTCAATGAACATATGGACAGCACCATGAAGCTAAGGGTTTTTAATGATAAAATTGGTGACATAATTGACACACTGGCTCCATTAAAACATCGACTTAATAAATCTCGGAAAAAAAGTGAAGATTGGTACACTGCCGAGCTACGGATGGAAAAATCCAGATGTAAAGTGCTGGAAAAAAGCTGGCGCAAATCTCAGTTAGATAGCGAAAGATCTAACTTTAAACTGGCTCTCGTTGCCTATCACAAGAATTTAAAAATAGCACGGAAAAAGCATGTTATACTAAAACTGAACCAGGCAGGAAATTCAACAAAGGAACTATATAAGGTCCTTAATGCCTTTACTAAGCCCTCAGCTTGCGCACATCAGATTGTCCCCTCTCAGGAACTGTGTGACAATATTGCTGTGCACCTGGAGGATAAAATCAATTTGATCTACAACCAATTTCTCAAAATCCCTGTCACATGGAGCCCTTTGACTTTAGCTCTCAAACAGTTAAGGATTTGGCCTCAGGCCTGGTTGGTTTCAAAGGTTTTCAGATTTCTCAGGTGGAAGCCATGCTTAGTACGGCGAAATCCGGCTCTCCTCTAGATGTGTTGCCAGCTCATAAATTTGCTCTGCTTGCTCCTCTTTTAGCCGCCCCAATGACTGAGATTTTGAACACCTCTTTAAGCGAAGGTATTCTGCCTCTTGACTGGAAGTCCGCTCAAGTACTCCCTATTAAAAAGAAAGATCAATTGCCCGCTGATGTGCTATCTAATTACCACCCCATTTCACTCCTCCCGTTGATGAGTAAAATGGCAGAGAGGTATATTAACACTCAGCTAGTGGAATACCTCGACAAACACGCCATTCTTGATCCTTCCAATAAGAGACAACCCTTATTGGGGTTACGGATCATATTAAAATGGCTTTGGATGCTAATAAAGCAGTGATACTGGTATTATTGGACCTGACAGCAGCCTTCGACACGGTCTCTCATCAGAAACTGATTTTGCAACTGAGGGAGGCCGGTCTGCAGGGACAGGCACTTAATTGGCTGGTCAGTTTCCTTGACCAACGCACCCAGACCATCAATTTTGGCCCTTTCCGTTCCCTAACCTCGAAACTCACTAAGGGTGCCCCAGGGCTCTTGTTTGAGCCCAACTTTGTTTAATATTTATGTGGCCCCCTTGCCAAGGTGATTAGGGAGTACGGTTTCACTCCTTTTCTTACGCTGACGATACCCAATTGCTCATGTCCTTTGATAAGGACTCTGAGTTTGTTGATCAGCGTTTTACTAAGGGGATGTCAGCTATTGCAGAGTGGATGACGAACCACTGTCTGCAACTAAATGCATCCAAGACAGAAATTTTGTTGTTTGGGTCAGCCCAGAATTTCTGGTCCCCTGGGTGGTGGCCTGCAACTTTGGGTTCTGCTCCTACTCCTACCTTGGTGGCAAAAAAACTGGGAGTACGCTTGGATGTGTTGTTATCCATGAAGGACCAAGTGATGACTACAGCATTGACTTGTTACCATACACTAAGCCTTTTGCGCAGAGTTTTTCGATGGCTGCCTCTCTCTGTTCGAAGAACCCTGATTCAGGCTATGATCGTTGGCCGCTTAGATTATTGTAATGCATTGCTGGCATCTGCAAATGAGTCCTTACTAACCAGATTGCAGATTGTACAAAATGTGGCGGCTCGCCTGGCCCTAAAAAAACCTCCTCGCACCTCCTCAGGTCCATTGCTCCAACAACTTCACTGGCTCCCCATCCGCCAGAGAATTAATTTTCAGCTTTGTTGTCTCACCCATAAAGCTTTATATGGTGCGAGCCCCAGCTACTTGTCAGATAAATTTAAAATCTATTGTCTGAATCGTCATCTTAGATCGGAAGGTAAAGGGTTGCTGGTGGTTCCCCGGTTTAAGAAGTTTAGAACCGGAGGCAAAACCGTTGTCCATCTAGCCTCAAAATTGTGGAACACCCTGCCCGAGGAACTACGCAAATGCTCCAACTTACTCGGTTTCAGGAAACTCCTGAAAACAGTATTGTTTAGAGCGTAAACCTGTCTGCCCATGTTTTTCCGACTTACCTGCTTCTACAGCGCGGAGATACCCCTTCGGGGGTGATTCATGCGCTTTACAAATCCCAATACAAATACAAATGAAATGGAATCAACTGTCGCCGCTCAATCTCCACGCAAGGAGGTGGAGGCTGGACAGGTTCGGGTGGAGGACCGTCCCCTGCTGCTGCGACAGAAGATCCTCCCGAAGAGGCAGTCGGATCGGGGGATCCACACTCATACTGAGTAGCTCAGGATACCACACTCTACGAGCCCAGTCCGGAGCCACAAGGATGACTTGGGCCCGGTCGCGTCTGATCTTCTTCAGCACTCTGGGTAGAAGTGGTATAGGCGGAAAGGCGTACAATAGACCGCAGCTCCACTCTCGACGAAAAGCGTCGCCGAGCGAGTGCCGCATTGGCAATTCCAACGCGCAGAACTGCTGACATTGCGCGTTCTCTTCAGTGGCGAACAAATCTAACCAAGGCTCTCTCCACTGTTGAAAGAGACCTTGCGCCACGTCCGAGTGAAGACGCCATTCGTGATCCATCATGCACCTGCGGCTGAGTTCGTCCGTCCTGGCGTTCAGTGAACCTGCCAGGTGTTGAACCACCAGGGAAATGCCCTGATGTTCCAGCCATGTCCAGAGGCGCAGAGCCTCCTGACATAGGGTCCACGACCCCACCCCGCCCTGTTTGTTGCAGTACCACATGGCGGTGGTGTTGTCTGTGAACACCTGCACTACTGTCCCCTTGACAGAGGGAAGGAATGCTTTAAGTGCAAGTAGGATCGCCCGGAGCTCCAGAATGTTGATATGGAGCTTGGACTCCGCGGAGACCAGAGGCCTCTGATCTCCGCCTCTCCCATGTGGCCGCCCCATCCCAGGAGGGACGCGTCCGTCCCCACTGTGTGCTCGGGTTGGGGAAGGGAGAAGGATCTGCCGCTGACCCAATGCTGGTTCGTGAGCCACCACTGCAACTGTCTTGAAGTGCCCTCCGAGATCTGGACGTAATCGGACAGATTCCCCTGATGCTGCGCCCACTGGAACTTCAGGTGCCACTGCAGAGCCCGCATATGCCATCTGGCATGATTGATCAGCAGGATGCAGGAGGCCATGAGGCCCAGCAGCCTCAAGGTCATTCTGACCGAAACCCAGGACAAGGGCTGAAAGATTGGAATCATAGCCCGAATATCCCGGACTCGCTGTTCGGGAGGATAGACCCGAAACTGCGCTGTGTCCAGAACTGCTCCGATGAAGAGGAGCCCCTGAGAGGGAATCAGGTGCGACTTCGGCACGTTGATGGAGAACCCCAGCAAATGCAGGAGGTCGGCCGTAGTCTGGAGGTGGGAGAGGACTGCCTGGGGCGAGCCCGCCTTCAAAAACCAGTCGTCGAGATAGGGGAAGACTGAAACCCCTGATCTGCGCAGATGAGCTGCGACCACCGCCATCACTTTCGTGAACACCCGAGGGGCGCTGGTAAGGCCGAAGGGAAGCACGGTGAACTGAAAATGCTCGTGGCCTACCGTGAACCGCAGGTAACGCCTGTGGGCCGGCAGGACAGGGATATGAAAGTAAGCATCCTGCAAGTCCAACGCTACCATCCAGTCTTGTGGGTCGAGGGCAGACAAGACCTGAGCAAGTGTGAGCATCTTGAACTTCTCCTTTCGGAGGAAGAGATTGACATTCCGAAGATCCAAGATAGGACGCAGGCCCTTGCCCTTCTTTGGAATCAGAAAGTAGTGGGAATGACAACCATGACCTACTTCTAGCGTTGGAACGCGCTCTATGGCCCCCTTGGCCAAGAGGGCCACAACTTCCTGCTGGAGAAGTGCCAAGTGATCCCCCGATATGCGGTGGCATTGAGGTGGCATGGCTGGAGGGGTAGTCTCGAAGGGGAGGGAGTAGCCCCTTCGGACTATCTGTAAAACCCACCTGTCCAACGTGATGGTGCGCCAGTGGGGGAGGTGATGGCGAAGCCTTCCACCCACTAGCGTTTGGTGGGCCTGAAAGGTCGGACTAGGAAGGTTTGGAGGCAGTGGTGGTTGGGGTGGTGGTGGACTGACCCGCCCGCTGGCCCCCTGAACCGCCACGGCGGTTCCCACGTCCGCGCGTGGACTGTTGCGCCGGCCTGTGGCCCTGTTGCGAACGTGGTGGGTTGCCCCTTCCGCGAGCACGAAAGGAGCAAAAGGCAGAAGTCTGAGGAGGCCGTGTGGCCGAAAGGCCCAAGGACTTGGCCGTAGCCTGTGAGTCCTTAAATCTCTCCACAGCACTGTCTGCCTTGTTGCCAAAGAGGCGAATGCCATCAAAGGGCATGTCATCAAAGTGTTTTGGACATCCCCCGAGAAGCCAGTTGTTCTCAGCCAGGCGTGGCGGCGGAGCGCCACTGTCGTGGAAATCGCCCTGCCCAGCGAGTCGGCGGTGTCAAGGCCACAACGGATCGTGAACTTGGCTGCATCTGAGGCAGCACCTGCGCCACCATATCCCACAGAGAGTGAGAATAACGGCCCAAGAGGCATGCGGTGTTCACCGACCGCAGCCCTAGACTGGCGGAAGAAAAAACCTTCTTCCCAAATTGTTCCAGCCTCTTGGATTCCCTGTCCGGGGGTGCGGTAGGGAATGCGCTTGGGGAAGTGGAGGCTTGGACAACCAAGCTCTCAGGGGTGGGGTGTTGGGAGAGGAAGATGGGGTCGCCCGGGGCCGGGCGATGGCGTCGGGCCACGTTCCTGTCCACAGGAGCCCCTGTGTTGGGCCTGGACCAAGAGCCCAAAAGAACGTCCGAAAGTGTGTCATTAAAAGGCAGCAGTGGTTCCGCAGAGGTAACTGCTGGCTGAAGCACTTCCGTCAGGAGGTTAGTCCTGACAGCCACAGTAGGTAGCTCGAGGTGGAGAGCCCCGGCTGCCCTACGCAACACCACGGAAAAAGAAGCACCCTCCTCCATAGCCACGGTAGGAGGAGACAGCATGCCAAGGTCTGGAGAGGTGTTCAGACCACTGGCGTCCCCCAAATCCTCTGCCCAGGCCAGGTCATACTCGCATTGAGCAGCGAGAGGGTCCTCCGACCCTTCCCAGTCCTCCCCTTCCTCCTCATGCTGTTGTACAGGCCCAAAAGGAGAAGGATGGAGATAAGGAAACAGATTCCCAAACGGCGTCAGAATCGGCGTCGACACCGTTCCGGCACCGTCTCCACGTAGTCGCGCCCCAGGCAGAAGAGACACACGCAGTGCGGGTCCGTCACCGACATCAGTCCTCGCAAGACTTAAACCCGGGCATCCCTAACTGCACCAGGAGTCGTATCGACTCGAAAAGGTGAGATAAAAAACTCAGTAAAAAAAGACTGGGGGTACCGCTCTCTCCGGATCTGCGCTTGCTGGCGCGGAAAAAGAAAGAACTGACGTCAGCGCGCGAGGGCGGCGTCTAAGTAGCTGCCGCGATGTCATCCCGGCGATCACGACGAACGCGGAGCCGCACAACGCCACCTTCCGACGCGCAGGGGTACTGCTGACGAAAACTTTCCGGATCCAGACTGACGCCTGGGGATATTCTAAGGTAAGGAATCTATCACTACGTGTTTCTTTCAGATACATATTTTTATAACTAAACTGTGTGGTTCTTTTTCACTTAAACTATACCATAAGATTAAGTACTGGTAAAACAAGCTGCTTTGCACTCTTTCTGGACTAAGCCTGATGGCTGCTCTCCACAGCTACCACTTAGAGAGCTTTCTAACGTTGTCCAAGACCACTAAAATCACCATAAGGGTTGTCTGGATTAGTGCAGGGTGCTCCACTTACATAAGTGAGCACCATATACTAAGCCAGCCTCCTACAACAGGTCTTCAGTCCTTCTTTCTTCCTCAAATCTTAGGAGGCAAGGTTCAGGGTCGCCCCTAAAGAACAAGTTACTTATCTTCGGTAACTATGTATATGGTAGAGACACAGTCTAGCCGCAGATTCCTTAACTTAGAATATCCCCCAGGCGCCAGTCTGGATCCGGATTTTTTCCAGCAGTACCTCTGCACGCCGGGGGACGGCGTTGCATGGCTCCGCCCTGACATCGTCCACGGATATGACGTCAGTGGTGCCAAATAAGTCCCTCCCGGCGCACTGAAGTCAGTTTTCCACTGTGAAACTTTTCCACGCCACAACGTAGAGCCACTACTAAGTGGGAACAGTGTGCCAAAAAAGATTAAAAATCATTGAAGCAACCATGACAATAAGAATAAAGTGATAAAAAACATCACAATGTATGTCAAAGAAAAACGCTTCATACTGTAAGGGGCTGAGGGGAGAGAGCATAGTACTTGCCCCTAGAAAACAATCTTGCACAAGCGAAGAACCATACCCTCATGAGGCAAAACAGCAATGGAAATTAATGCTATGGTAAACGACAAGTAGTCTGCAACCACATGAATGTTATGGCAATGGACAACAAGACTTTAACAACATGACTGTTATGGCAATTGACAACATTTCTGCAACAACAAAGAATGTGCAACCATACATACTATACATATGACTAATCGACTTGTAGCATGGTCAAATAGATCCCAAACTAATGGAGAAAAGTATCCGGGGGAGGGAGCGAAGAAGGACATGACCAAACTCCACACTGGAAAAGAACCAGGGTGCAAGAGCGTGGATGGATAAGAGAGCCCACCACCCAAAGCGAGAATGGGTGGAGAAGCAACAGGTAAAACAGAAAAAAACATCCTGACCTGGGAAGGATGTGAAGTAGACTAACACGCAGGAAGTCAGAAACCACTGGTAGAAAGACCAATGGGTAAGACCCCAACCTGAAAAGGTCCTCGCAGAGCGGGGAGGATGGGTGGGCATTAAGGAATCTGCAGCTAGACTGTGTCTCTACCAGATACATCGTTACCGAAGGTAAGTAACTTGTTCATCTGATAGAGACATCTAGCCACAGATTCCTTAACTTAGAATAGATACCAAAGCTATACCCCATTGGAGGAGGGTCTGCGACTGAACCCCACTAAGTTCCAAAGAGAACTAATCCGTCAATAAAGATTGACTAAAACAGGTGGAGACAGCAAGTGCAAGCGTGGCTGACACTAGACCCCTAAAGCTCTGAAAAAGAGCATGATCAAGGAAAGGCAATGGCACCACAGTCCGTCAGAGGACAGCCCAAGACTCTCACCGTCCAGGAAGGGAAGAAGGGAAATCACAGAAACCAGAACGGCCAGTGCATAGTGGAAGAAAATCCATAAGCTTCTGTAAGAAGGATTAGAAGCAGAACTGTGCGCAGGATCCCATGGATCTGCAAAAGATAAAAGTCCCAGAGAAGGGACAAAAACAGCATGACAGAGTCAGAGCGTACAAACTGAGCATGCACTGCCAGTGGATGCTAAAAATGACATGTGGAGGGACAAATGTCACCATGTATAGATATACAGAACCATGACTACCAGGAGGTACATGTATGTGGATGATAGTGATACACATAAGTAGACAGCATGGACCGTGAGAACCACACCACACATTTGCAAAAGCACAAGAAATGTAGCATCAACAGCACAAATGCGTCAGCAAAAAGAGACGGACGCATCACCAGGTAGTCAACTGGCCAACCGTACCCAGAGCTACAACGGTTAAAGGGCACCGGCAAAAGCCAGGCACACACAGAGGGCTAGCTCCATGAGGAGAAAGACAGAGGAAGAGCAAGTATCTGAGGCTAAAACTACGAGCTAGGAAGAGAGACCTAGTATGAATGAGCCACTCTCGCGGTGTGTATATCTCATGACATATATACATATAGACACAAATAGATCACTGTACGTGTATATATATATAGTATATATATATCCGTTTCTGTATTTATTTTATATGAAATAAATGAAAGACATAGGGATGCTTGTATAGATGCATGTCCTAGACACACATCATACAGCAGCCCGCACAATTGGTACCAACGGCACCGATGTGAACCATAGCAGGACATAACATATGTCAAAACACAGCAATACACATACATAGTCAGAAGCACAAGTTACTAACTTGTGTAACGATATATCTGTAAGAGACAGTAGTTAGTGACAGATTCCTTACCTTAGAATATCCCCAGGCGTCAGGCTGGATCCGGAAAGTTTTTTGCATAGCAGTACCCTTGCGCGTCGGTAGGCGGCGTCGTGCGGCTCCGCGTCCGTCGTCGGCGTCGTGATCGCCGGGATGACGTCGCGGGCAGTACTTAGACGCCGCCCCTGCGCGCTGACGTCAGTTCTGTACACGACTTTCCGCGCCAGGAACGCAGAGCCATGCAAGAAGCTGACATAGGTGTCTGAAAAAATACTAGGGCCCTGAAAGGGATGTCCTAAACCCTAGAAATCAGTTCGCAGAACGGGGAGGATGGGTGGGGCGGTAAGGAATCTGTCACTAACTACTGTCTCTTACAGATATATCGTTACACAAGTTAGTAACTTGTGCATTTGCAAGAGACATGTTAGTGACAGATTCCTTACCTTAGAATAGATACCCCAGCAATACCAACCCCGGTGGTGGGTCTGCGAACAAAGATCAGACAAGGAAGTCCTGGAGGACAGAACGGCCAAAGAAGCCGTCCCTCCGGACCTGACTGTCAAGGCAGTAATGCTTTGTAAACGTGTGCAGCGAGGCCCACGTAGCTGCCTGACAGATATCCTGCAGCGGAACACCGCGGCCCAAAGCCGTGGTAGCAGCCGTTGCCCTGGTGGAATGGGCACGCAGCCCAACAGGAGGCTCCTTCTTAGCCAAAGAATAGCAGGCTTTGATACACAAGGTTACCCAGCGGGAGATGGTTCTCTTGTGCACCGCCCGACCTTTTTGGCGCCCACGTAGCCAACAAAGAGCTGGTCATCCACCCGGAAATGGCGTGTGCGGTCCATGTAAACGGAAAGAGCACGTTTTGGGTCCAGACGGTGGAGCCTCTCTTCCTCTCTGGAAGGATGCGGAGGCGGAAAGAAGGTGGGCAAAGTGATTGTCTGCCCAATGTGGAAGGCAGTAACCACTTTTGGCAAGAAGGACCGCCGAGCGGAGGTGACGGCCACCAGAAAGGCAGTCTTCAGAGTCAGAAGACGAAGAGGACAGTTATGTAAAGGCTAAAGGGAGCACACATAAGAAAGGTAAGAACCAAGTTCAAGTCCCACTGAGGCATCACAAACGGAACAGGAGGGAAGAGGTGTGTAATGCCTTTTAGAAACCTGTTAACAACAGGGGACTTGAAAAGGGAGGGCTGATCAGGAAGCCTGAGGAAGGCCGAAATGGCACAAAGATAGCCCTTGATGGTACCCAGGGCAGAACCCTGTTGGGCCAGGGAAAGAAGGAACAGAAGAACCTCAGAAAGAGGGGCAGAGAGGGAATTCACAGCCTTTGCTGTGCACCATGCCACAAACTTGTTCCACCTGCAGGCGTATACCACCTTAGTGGAGGGACGCCTGGCTGCCAGAATCACATCACAAACTTCGGGAGGCAAGTCGAAAGGAATCAACTGCCGCCGCTCAATCTCCACGCAAGCAGGTGGAGGCTGGACAGGTTCGGGTGGAGGACCGTCCCCTGCTGCTGCGACAGAAGATCCTCCCGAAGAGGCAGACGGATCGGGGGATCTACGCTCATACTGAGTAGCTCGGGATACCAAACTCTTCGAGCCCAGTCCGGAGCCACAAGGATGACTTGGGCCCGGTCGTGCCGAATCTTCTTCAACACTCTGGGTAGAAGTGGTATAGGCGGAAAGGCGTACAACAGACCGCAACTCCACTTGCGACGAAAAGCGTCGCCGAGCAAGTGCCGCCTTGGAAATTCCAACGCGCAGAACTGAAGACATTGCGCGTTCTCTTTGGTGGCGAATAGATCTAACCAAGGCTCTCCCCACTGTAGAAAGAGTCCTTGCGCCACTTCCGAGTGAAGATGCCATTCGTGATCCATCATGCACCTGCGGCTGAGTTCGTCCGCCCTGGCGTTCAGGGAACCTGCCAGGTGTTGAACCATCAGGAACAAGCCCTGATGTTCCAGCCATGTCCAGAGGCGCAGAGCCTCCTGACAAAGGGTCCACGACCCCACCCCGCCTTGTTTGTTGCAGTACCACATGGCAGTGGTGTTGTCTGTGAACACCTGCACTACGTTCCCTTTGACAGAGGGAAGGAATGCCTTGAGTGCAAGTCGGATCGCCCGGAGCTCCAGAAGGTTGATATGGAGCCGGGACTCCGCGGGGAGACCAGAGGCCTCTGATCTCCGCCTCTCCCATGTGACCGCCCCATCCCAGAAGGGACGCGTCCGTCACAACTGTATGCTCTGGCTGGGGAAGGGAGAGGGATCTGCCCATGACCCATTGCCTGTTCGAGAGCCACCACTGCAACTGCTGTGCAGTCCCCTCCGAGATCTGGACGTGATCGGACAGGTTGCCCTGGTGCTGCGCCCACTGGAACTTCAGGTCCCACTGCAGAGCCCGCATATGCCATCTGGCATGATTGACCAGCAGGATGCAGGAGGCCATGAGGCCCAGCAGCCTCAGGGTCATCGGTACCGAAACCCAGGATAAAGGCTGAAAGATCGGAATCATAGCCCGAAAACCCGGACTCGCCGTTCAGGAGGATAGGCCCGAAACTGCGTTGTGTCCAGAACTGCTCCGATGAAAAGGAGCTGTGGAGAAGGAATCAGATGCGACTTCGGCACATTGATGGAGAACCCCAGCGAGTGCAGGAGTTCGGCCGTAGTCTGGAGGTGGGAGACGACTGCCTGGGACGAGCCCGCCTTCAACAACCAGTCGTCGAGGTAGGGGAAGACTGGAACCCCTGCCCGGCGCAGATGAGCTGCGACCACCGCCATCACTTTCGTGAACACCCGAGGGGCACTTGTAAGGCCAAAGGGGAGCACGGTGAACTGAAAATGCTCGAGGCCTACCGTGAACCGCAGGTAACGCCGGTGGGCCGGCAGGACGAGGATGTGAAAATAAGCGTCCTGCAAGTCCAACGCTACCAACCAGTCTCCAGGGTCGAGGGCAGTCAAGACCTGAGCTAGGGTGAGCATCTTGAACTTCTCCTTCCGGAGGAAGCGATTGACGTTCCGGAGGTCCAAGATAGGACGCATGTCCTCCTTGTCCTTTTGGGCACCAGGAAGTAGTGGGAGTAGCAACCACGCCCTACTTCTGGGGTCGGAACATGCTCGATGGCCCTCTTGGCCAAGAGGGCCGTGACTTCCTTCTGCAGAAGTACCAAGTGATCCCCTGACATGCGGTGGAATTGAGGTGGCATGGCTGGGGGGGTGGTCTCGAAGGGGAGGGAGTAGCCCCTTCGGACAATGTCCAAGACCCACCTGTCCGAGGTGATGGGACGCCAGTGGTGAAGGTGATGGCGGACCCTGCCTCCTACTGGCGTGCTGTGCACCGGAAAGGAGCGACTAGGAGGGCTTGGAGGCCGCGGACGGGTTGGAGGTGGTGGCCTGACCCGCACGCTGGTTGCCCGAACCGCCACGGCGGTATCCACGTCCTCGGCCACGCGTAGACGCTTGCTGTGCGGGCCGGTGGCTGGGCAGCTGTCGTGAATGGGCGCCCCTTCCGTGGCCACGAAAGGGGCGAAAAGCAGAGCTGAGCGGAGGGCGTACAACAGAAAGGCCCAGGGACTTGGCCGTAGCCCGTGAGTCCTTAAACCGCTCCAGCGCATGGTCTGCCTTTGAACCAAAAAGACCGACCATCAAAGGGCATGTCCATGAGTGTATTCTGGACATCACCCGAGAAACCAGTTGTTCTCAGCCAGGCGTGGCGACGTAGCGCCACCGTCGTCGCAAGCGATCTGCCCAGCGAGTCGGCGGTATCAAGGCCACAACGGATGGTGTATTTAGCCGCATCTCGCCCTTCCGCAATGGCGCAGGTAAGCAGTGTCTGGACCTCCTGAGAACACTGCGGCAAAACAGTCGCCACCGAATCCCACAGGGAGTGGGTATATCGGCCCAAAAGGCAAGCGGTGTTGACGGACCGCAAGCCAGCACTGGAGGAAGAAAAGGCCTTCTTCCCAAATTGGTCCAGGCGTTTGGATTCCCTATCCGGTGGGGCGGTAGGGAAGGCTGTTTGGGAGGCAGAGGCTTGGACAACCAAGCTCTCAGGGGTGGGATGTTGGGAGAGAAACAGGGGGTCGCCCGGAGCAGGGCGATGCGTCGGGCCACGTTCCTATCCACAGGAGCCCCTGTGGTGGGTTTGGACCAGGTACCCAAAAGAACGTCAGTGAGTGCGTCATTAAACGGCAGCACAGTCTCCGAAGAGGAAGCCGCCGGCTGAAGCACTTCTGTCAGGAGGTTAGTCCTGACGGCCACAGTAGGCAACTGGAGATGTAAGGCTCCAGCTGCTCTACGCAACACCGTTGTAAAATTAGCCCCCTCCTCCGTAGCCACGGGAGGAGACAGCATGCCAGAGTCAGGGGAGGTGTCTAGACCACTGGCATCCCCAAGTTCCTCAACCCAGTCCGGGTCAAACTCACACTGTTGCGTGAGAGGGTTCTCAGACCCCTCCCAGCTCTCCTGGTCCTCCTCTTGTTCAAAATATGGAGGAGGAGGGACATTTGGGACCCAAGGTCTCATTGGCGCCGGAGCCGGCGTCGGGCGACGTCGGTCCGGCTCCATGTCCGGAGCCGGAGAGAACCGGGGAACGACGCCGTCCGGAGCTCCGGACGGCGTCAGGAACGGCACCGGGGACATCGGCGTCGGCGTGGTTAGGTCAACCGGCGTCGATGGGGGTTGCGGTACCACCGGAGCCGGGATCGAGGCCGGAGCCGAGGCCGGGATGAAGGCTGGTGGGACAGGCGGCGCCGGGACCGGAGTCGACGGCGGCGCCGGGGCAACCCTATCAGGGCCCGCGGGGCCCGAAGGCGCACCGGAGGGACCTGAAGGCCCGAAGAGGCAGGCCATGGCCGACAGGAATTCCTGTATTTCGGCCGGAGTCGCCGCCGACCCCGGAAAGAACGGGTAATTCGGGGGCGGCTCTACAGGCATGTCCGGGGCCGCGGAGGCGGTGCCGACTGGGGCCTCAGCCGAGTCGCGAGACCGGCGAGGCGAAGTCTTAGAGCGATGACGCCTCTTAGACTTCTTGTGCTTCGACTTACCGGAGGAGCGCGAAGACTTGGATTCCTCCGCGACCGGCCCCTCGACCTCTCCCGGGACCGGGGCTTGGTGCGGCGCGGAGCCGACTGCCGGACCTCGAGCAGCTTTCGAGACCACTCTCGCAAAGCCTTCGGATGAAGTTTCCGGCAGTCAGGGCACGACTTTGTGTCGTGGTCTCGGCCGAGACAGAAGAGACACTCGAGATGCGGGTCCGTGATCGACATCATGCGACCACAGGCCTCGCAGGGCTTAAAGCCGGGCATCCCTACGACACCTTAGGAGTCGTGAAGACTCGTTGAAGAAACAGTGAAAAAATTCACAAGAAAGGGTAGTCAAAAAGTGACTAGGGCACTGCTCTTCCCGGATCTGCGCTTACTGGCGCGGAAAAAGAAGAACTGACGTCAGCGCGCAGGGGCGGCGTCTAAGTACTGCCCGCGACGTCATCCCGGCGATCACGACGCCGCCTACCGACGCGCAAGGGTTCTGCTACGCAAAAAACTTTCCGGATCCAGCCTGACGCCTGGGGATATTCTAAGGTAAGGAATCTGTCACTAACGTGTCTCTTTCAGATATATGTATATATATATATATATATATATATATAAATAACCATACACAGATACTGTATAATGACAATGAGTATCCCGAACAAGAATACTCCCACTGATAACATCAGCAGAGGTCAGAAGCAGAGGGACCTGAGCCCCTGCATGGCAATGAGCAGAGGGACTTGAGCCCCTGCCTGGGAAGTGCAGAGGAAAATAGGGGCACAAGACAACGTGCAGCAGTGACGTGTCTGGCATAGACACCACTGCCGAGAGGAGCCCTAAGCACTTCCCAACACCAGAGATTGAAGAGTAGACAATACCACAAGAATAGAACGCAGCCAACGCTGTGGCGCAGATGGACCGCAGGCACCCCGTGACTGTGAACATACCCAGTGTGTACTCACATAGTGTGTCAGCACTGAACATGGGACAGAGACTGTTCCGGAGCAGAACAGAGTAACATGCCCATAAGGAATACTTCCTTACGTTCAAGACAGCCAACTCAGGCAAAAAGGGGTAGAAGTACAGCGAAAGGCCCGAAAAAACAGAATGAAGACATGAACACGCCGGGGTGAGCCAGGCGTGGTAGAAACCCAACAATACACTGGAGAAGTCTGCATCCACAGAAGCAGGAGAGTGTTACGGACCAACCGTAAGCACAAGTTACTAACTTGTGTAACGATATATCTGTAAGAGACAGTAGTTAGTGATAGATTCCTTACCTTAGAATATCCCCAGGCGTCAGGCTGGATCCGGAAAGTTTTGCGTAGCAGTACCCTTGCGCGTCGGTAGGCGGCGTCGTGCGGCTCCGCGTCCGTCGTCGGCGTCGTGATCGCCGGGATGACGTCGCGGGCAGTACTTAGGCGCCGCCCCTGCGCGCTGACGTCAGTTCTGTACACGACTTTCCGCACCAGGAACGCAGAGCCATGCAAGAAGCTGACACAGGTGTCTGAAAAATACTAGGGCCCTGAAAGGGATGTCCTTAACCCTAGAAATCAGTTCGCAGAACGGGGAGGATGGGTGGGCGGTAGGAATCTATCACTAACTACTGTCTCTTACAGATATATCGTTACACAAGTTAGTAACTTGTGCATCTGAAAGAGACACGTTAGTGATAGATTCCTTACCTTAGAATAGATACCCCAGCAATACCAACCCCGGTGGTGGGTCTGCGAACAAAGATCAGACAAGGAAGTCCTGGAGGACAGAACGGCCAAAGAAGCCGTCCCTCCGGACCTGACTGTCAAGGCAGTAATGCTTAGTAAACGTGTGCAGCGAGGCCCACGTAGCTGCCTGACAGATAACCGGCAGCGGAACACCGCGGCCCAAGGCCGTGGTAGCAGCCGTTGCCCTGGTGGAATGGGCACGCAGCCCAACAGGAGGCTCCTTCTTGGCCAAAGAATAGCAGGTCTTGATGCACAAGGTAACCCAGCGGGAGATGGTCCTCTTGTGCACCGCCCGACCTTTTTGGCGCCCACGTAGCCAACAAAGAGCTGGTCATCCACCCGGAAGTGTTTTGTGCGGTCGATATAGAAGGAGAGCGCACGTTTTGGGTCCAGACGGTGGAGCCTCTCTTCCTCTCTGGAAGGATGCGGAGGCGGAAAGAAGGTGGGCAAAGTGATGGTCTGCCCAATGTGGAAAGCAGTAACCACCTTTGGCAAGAAGGACGGACGCGTCCGAAGAACAACCTTGTCTGGATGAACAGACAGAAAGGGAGGTTTGCAAGAAAGAGCCTGGAGCTCACTCACCCGCCGAGCGGAGGTGATGGCCACCAGAAAGGCTGTCTTTAGAGTGAGAAAGACGAAGAGGACAGTTATGCAGAGGCTCAAAGGGAGCGCACATTAAAAGGTAAGAACCAAGTTCAAGTCCCACTGAGGCATCACAAACGGAACAGGAGGGAAGAGGTGAGTAATGCCTTTTAAGAACCTGTTAACAACAGGGGACTTGAAAAGGGAGGGCTGATCAGGGAGCCTGAGGAAGGCCGAGATAGCACAAAGATAACCCTTGATGGTACCCAGGGCAGAACCCTGTTGGGCCAGAGAGAGAAGGAACAGAAGGACCTCAGAAAGAGGGGCAGAAAGGGGATCCACAGCCTTTGCTGTGCACCATGCCACAAATTTGTTCCACCTGCAGGCGTATACCACCTTAGTGGAGGGACGCCTGGCTGCCAGAATCACATCACAAACTTCGGGAGGCAAGTCGAAAGGAATCAACTGCCGCCGCTCAATCTCCACGCAAGCAGGTGTAGACTGGACAGGTTCGGGTGGAGGACCGTCCCCTGCTGCTGCGACAGAAGATCCTCCCGAAGAGGCAGACGGATCGGGGGATCTATGCTCATATTGAGTAGCTCGGGATACCAAACTCTTCGAGCCCAGTCCGGAGCCACAAGAATGACTTGGGCCCGGTCGTGCCGAATCTTCTTCAACACTCTGGGTAGAAGTGGTATAGGCGGAAAGGCGTACAACAGACCGCAACTCCACTCGCGACGAAAAGCGTCGCCGAGCGAGTGCCGCCTTGGAAATTCCAACGCGCAGAACTGATGACATTGCGCGTTCTCTTCGATGGCGAATAGATCTAACCAAGGCTCTCCCCACTGTAGAAAGAGTCCTTGCGCCACTTCCGAGTGAAGACGCCATTCGTGATCCATCATGCACCTGCGGCTGAGGTTCGTCCGCCCTGGCGTTCAGAGAACCTGCCAGGTGTTGAACCATCAGGAACATGCCCTGATGTTCCAGCCATGTCCAGAGGCGCAGAGCCTCCTGACAAAGGGTCCAAGACCCCACCCCGCCCTGTTTGTTGCAGTACCACATGGCGGTGGTGTTGTCTGTGAACACCTGCACTACCTTCCCTTTGACAGAGGGAAGGAATGCCTTGAGTGCAAGCCAGATCGCCCGGAGCTCCAGAATGTTGATATGGAGCCGGGACTCCGCCGGAGACCAGAGGCCTCTGATCTCCGCCTCTCCCATGTGACCGCCCCATCCCAGAAGGGACGCGTCCGTCACAACTGTATGCTCTGGCTGGGGAAGGGAGAGGGATCTGCCCATGACCCATTGCCGGTTCGAGAGCCACCACTGCAACTGTTTTGCAGTCCCCTCCGAGATCTGGACGTGATCGGACAGGTTGCCCTGGTGCTGCGCCCACTGGAACTTCAGGTCCCACTGCAGAGCCCGCATATGCCATCTGGCATGATTGACCAGCAGGATGCAGGAGGCCATGAGGCCCAGCAGCCTCAGGGTCATCCTTACCGAAACCCAGGATAAAGGCCGAAAGATCGGAATCATAGCCTGAATATCCCGGACTCGCCGTTCGGGAGGCTAGGCCCGAAACTGCGTCGTGTCCAGAACTGCTCCGATAAAAGGAGCTGTGGAGAAGGAATCAGATGCGACTTCGGCACATTGATGGAGAACCCCAGCGAGTGCAGGAGTTCGGCCGTAGTCTGGAGGTGGGAGACGACTGCCTGGGACGAGCCCGCCTTCAGCAGCCAGTCGTCGAGGTAGGGGAAGACTGAAACCCCTGCCCGGCGCAGATGAGCTGCGACCACCGCCATCACTTTCGTGAACACCCGAGGGGCACTGGTAAGGCCAAAGGGGAGCACGGTGAACTGAAAATGCTCGGGGCCTACCGTGAACCGAAGGTAACGCCGGTGGGCCGGCAGGACGGGGATGTGGAAATACGCGTCCTGCAAGTCCAACGCTACCAACCAGTCTCCTGGGTCGAGGGCAGTCAAGACCTGAGCTAGGGTGAGCATCTTGAACTTCTCCTTCCGGAGGAAGCGATTGACGTTCCGGAGGTCCAAGATAGGACGCATGTCCTCCTTGTCCTTTTGGGCACCAGAAAGTAGTGGGAGTAGCAACCACGCCCTACTTCTGGGGTCGGAACATGCTCGATGGCCCTCTTGGCCAAGAGGGCCGTGACTTCCTTCTGTAGAAGCACCAAGTGATCCCCTGACATGCGGTGGAATTGAGGTGGCATGGCTGGGGGGTGGTCTCGAAGGGGAGGGAGTAGCCCCTTCGGACAATGTCCAAGACCCACCTGTCCGAGGTGATGGTGCGCCAGTGGGGAAGGTGATGGCGGACCCTGCCCCCTACTGGCGTGCTGTGCACCTGAAAGGAGGGACTAGGAGGGCTTGGAGGCCGCGGACGGGTTGGAGGTGGTGGCCTGACCCGCACGCTGGTTGCCCGATCCGCCACGGCGGAATCCACGTCCTCGGCCACGCGAAGACGCCTGCTGCGCGGGCCGGTGGCTGGGCTGCTGACGTGAAGGGGCGCCCCTACCGTGGCCACGATAGGGGCGAAAAGCAGAAGGCAGCGGAGGGCGTGTAGCAGTAAGGCCCAGGGACTTGGCAGTAGCCCGTGAGTCCTTAAAGCGCTCCAACGCATGGTCTGCTTTGGACCCAAAAAGACCGACTCCATCAAAGGGCATGTCCATGAGAGTATTCTGGACATCCCCTGAAAAACCAGTGGTTCTCAGCCAGGCGTGGCGTCGGAGCGCCACCGTCGTTGCAATCGATCTGCCCAGCGAGTCGGCGGTGTCAAGGCCACAACGGATAGTGTATTTGGCCGCATCCCTTCCTTCCGCAATGGCGCGGGAAAGCAGTGCCTGGACCTCCTCAGGGCACTGGGGCAAAACATCCGCCACCGAATCCCACAGGGAGTGGGTATATCGGCCCAAAAGACAAGCGGTGTTAACGGACCGCAAGCCAGCACTGGAGGAAGAAAAACCTTTCTTCCCAAACTGATCCAGGCGTTTGGATTCCCTATCCGGAGGAGCGGTAGGGAAGGCGGTTTGGGAAGCGGAGGCTTGGACAACCAAGCTCTCAGGAGTGGGGTGGACAGAAAGAAACAGGGGGTCGCCCGGAGCAGGGCGATGGCGTCGTGACACGTTCCGATCCACAGGAGCCCCTGTGTTGGGCTTGGACCAGGCGCCCAAAAGAACGTCAGTGAGGGCGTCGTTAAACGGCAGCACAGTCTCCGCAGAGGAGGCTGCCGGCTGAAGCACCTCTGTCAAGATGTTAGGCTTGACCGTCAAAGTAGGGAGCTGGAGACGTAAGGCCCCAGCAGCCCTACGCAACACCGTACCAAAATTGGCCCCCTCCTCCGTAGCCACGGGAGGAGACAGCATGCCAGTGTCAGGGGAAGTATCCAGACCACTGGCCTCCCCTAGACTCTCTGTCCAGTCCTCATCAAACTGACAGTTGCGCGTCAGAGGGTCATCAGACCCCTCCCAGTCCTCCTGGTCCTCCTCTGGTGCAAAATAAGGAGGAGGAGGGACATTTGGGACCCAAGGTCCCATCGGCGCCGGAGCCGGCGTCGAGCGGCGTCGCTCCGGGTCCATGTCCGGAGCCGGAAGGAACTGGGGACGACGCCGCCCGGAGCCCAGGGCGGCGTCGAGAACGGCACCGGAGACATCGGCGCCGGCGGAGGCGTGGTTAGGTCGACCGGCGTCGATGGGGGTTGTGGAGCCGGGATCGAGGCCGGGGCCGGAGCCGGGATCGAGGCTGGAGGCACGGGCGACGCCGGGGCCGGAGCCGTCGGCGGCGCCGGAGCAACCCCATCAGGGCCCGCGGGGCCCGAAGGCGCACCGGAGGGGCCTGAAGGCCCGAAGAGGCGGGCCATGGCCGACAGGAATTCCTGTATTTTGGCCGGATCCGCCCCCGAACCCGGGAAGGGCGGGTATGACGGGGCGACTCCACAGGCATGTCCGGGGCCGCGGGGGCGGGGACGGTGCCGGGAGGGGCCTCAGCCGAGTCGCGAGACCGGCGGGCGAAGTCCTAGAGCGATGATGCTTTTGGACTTTTTGTGCTTCGACTTACCGGACGAAGAAGACTTCGACGCCGACGACCGGTGTGGACTCCGCGATCGACCCCTGGACCTCTCACGCGACCGGGCCTTCCGCGGAGCCGAATGCCGGGCCTCGAGGAGCTTTCGAGACCGCTCTCGCAAAGCTTTCGGGTGGAGGGCCTGGCAGTCGGTACAGGACGCCGTGTCGTGGCCTCGGCCGAGGCAGAAGAGACACTCCCGATGCGGGTCGGTGACGGACATCATCCGCGCACAGGCGCCGCATCGCTTGAAGCCGGGCATCCCTACGACACCTCGAAAGATGGAAAAACAGTGAAAAAATCACCAAAAAGTATGGTCAAAAAATGACCAGGGCACTGCTCTTCCCGGATCTGCGCTTGCTGGCGCGGAAAAAGAAGAACTGACGTCAGCGCGCAGGGGCGGCGCCTAAGTACTGCCCGCGACGTCATCCCGGCGATCACGACGCCGACGACGGACGCGGAGCCGCACGACGCCGCCTACCGACGCGCAAGGGTACTGCTACGCAAAACTTTCCGGATCCAGCCTGACGCCTGGGGATATTCTAAGGTAAGGAATCTATCACTAACGTGTCTCTTTCAGATACAAGAAACAAGGGACAAAGAAACCCTAGATACTTTTTGTATAAATACAGCACATCTTGCTAGGGTTGGAGGAGGAGACAGACTTCCAGGCCGACACACTAACCAGAGACGCTGAAGCTCCTGCATGCAGACGCTCCAGCTGACAGTGGTCTATCGCATCCCTCGTGGGGTGTCCAACTCAAGACCAGGACGGGGTCCCATACTCTCTCACTTCAGGTAATGGGGTTAGACTAAATCCTAGAGGGATTCTTGGCTTCACACCTACTCACATGCTAGGTACACTTAGGTACATCTAGATAGGCATCGTAGGAGTGCGCACATTTTTATCATGCATTTTATATTCATGTATGTATTCATGATTATTGCAAGATGGTAGAACTGTACTATCCTTTTATTTTCACTGTACTGCTAATCATATATATCTGCTGCTGTTTAACGGTTGTTGCAGCACATCTATTTTACACTAGAACAACTGTGCAATAAATTCTTATTGTAACACGCCCACATGTTTCGTCTGTGTAACTCTCTGAGACCGAATAAGTGAGCACGAGTGACTGAGCGAAAAGCACAAGTTACTACTTGTGTAACGATATATCTGTAAGAGACATTAGTTAGTGATAGATTCCTTACCTTAGAATATCCCCAGGCGTCAGACTGGATCCGGAAAGTTTTTCGTCAGCAGTACCCCTGCGCGTCGGTAGGTGGCGTCGTGCGGCTCCACGTTCGCCGCTGGCGTCATAGGCGCCGAGATGACGTCACAGACTACTTAGGCGCCACCCATGCGCGCTGACGTCAGTTCTGTACACGACTTTCCGTGCCAGGAACGCAGAGCCATGCAAGAAACTGACTACTGGTGCCATGAAACTAGGGCCCTGAAAGGGATGACCTTGACCCTAGAATCAGTTCGCAGAACACGGAGGATGGGTGGGGCGGTAAGGAATCTATCACTAACTAATGTCTCTTACAGATATATCGTTACACAAGTAGTAACTTGTGCATCTGAAAGAAACACGTCAGTGATAGATTCCTTACCTTAGAATAGATACCCCAGCAATACCAACCCCGGTGGTGGGTCTGCGAATAGATTACACCAGAAAGTCACGGAGAACAGATCGGCCAAAGAAGCCGTCTCTCCGGACTTGACTGTCAAGGCAGTAATGCTTGGTAAATGTGTGCAGCGAGGCCCACGTGGCTGCCTGACAAATATCCTGCAAGGGAACGCCGCGTCCCAAGGCAGTAGTGGCTGCTGTCGCCCTCGTAGAATGGGCACGCAGCCCCACAGGAGGCTCCTTCTTAGCCAAGGAGTAACATGCTTTGATGCACAAAACAACCCACCGAGAGATGGTGCGTTAGTGCACGGCCCGACCTTTTTTGGTGCCCACGTAGCCAACAAAGAGCTGGTCATCCACCCAGAACTGTTGTGTGCGCTTTAGATAGAACGAGAACGCACGTTTTGGGTCCAGACGATGGAGCCTCTCTTCCTCTTTTGAAGGATGCAGAGGCGGAAAGAAAGTGGGCAAAGTGATGGGCTGCCCGATGTGGAAGGGCGTGACAACCTTTGGCAAGAAAGAAGGACGGGTCCTTAAAACCACCTTGTCCGGATGAACAGAAAGGAAAGGAGGTTTAGAAGAAAGAGCCTGGAGCTCACTCACTCTTCTGGCAGAGGTGATAGCTACCAGGAAAGCCGTCTTTAGAGTAAGAAGACGTAAAGGACATTTATGAAGGGGCTCGAAGGGAGCGCACATGAGATAGGTCAAGACAAGATTTAAGTCCCATTGAGGCATTATGAAAGGCACGGGAGGAAACGTGTGTGTAATGCCGTTGAGGAAACGGTTAACAACCGGGGACTTAAAGAGAGAAGGCCGATCTGGAAGCCGGAGAAAGGCGGAGATGGCCGAAAGATAACCTTTGACAGTGCCCAGAGCAGAGCCCTGTTGGGCCAAGGATAGTAGGAACAGAAGGACTTCAGAAAGAGGGGCAGAAAGGGGATCCACAGACTTCGCTGTGCACCATGCCACAAACTTGTTCCACGTGCAGGCGTACACCGTGTTAGTGGAGGGACGCCTGGCTGCCAAAGACTACGGGAGGAAGATCGAAAGCGGTCAACTGTCGCCGCTCAATCTCCACGCATGGAGGTGGAGGCTGGACAGGTTCGGGTGGAGGACCGTCCCCTGCTGCTGCGTCAGAAGGTACTCCCGAAGAGGCAGTCGGATCGGGGGATCGATCGCCATGTTGAGTAGCTCGGGATACCAGTATCTTCGTGCCCAATCCGGAGCCACAAGGATGACTTGGGCCCGGTCGCGCCGAATCTTCTTCAGCACTCTGGGCAGAAGTGGTATAGGCGGAAAGGCGTACAACAGACCGCAACTCCATTCGTGACGAAAAGCGTCGCCGAGCGAGGGCCGCCTTGGAAATTCCAACGCGCAGAACTGATGACATTGCGCGTTCTCTTCGGTGGCGAATAGATCTATCCAAGGCTCTCCCCACTGCAGAAAGAGACCTTGCGCCACGTCCAAGTTCAGACGCCATTCGTGATCCATCAAGCACCGGTGGCTGAGTTCGTCTGCCCTGGCGTTCAGAGAACCTGCCAGGTGTTGAACCACCAAGGTAATACCTTGATGTTCCAGCCATGTCCAGAGGCGCAGAGCCTCCTGACATAGGGTCCACGACCCCACCCCGCCCTGTTTGTTGCATTATACCACATGGCGGTGGTGTGGTCTGTGAACACCTGCATTACACCTCCCCGGACAGAGGGAAGGAATGCCTTTAGTGCAAGTCGGATCGCCCGAAGCTCCAAAAGATTGATATGGAGCCGGGACTCCGCCGGAGACCAGAGGCCTCTGATCTCCGCCTCCTCCAAGTGGCCGCCCCATCCCAGGAGGGACGCATCCGTCACCACTGTGTGCTCCGGTTGGGGAAGGGAGAGGGATCTGCCATTGACCCAATCGCGATTCGAGAGCCACCACTGCAATTGTTGTGCAGTGCCCTCCGAGATCTGGACAAGATCGGACAGGTTGCCCTGATGCTGTGCCCACTGGAACTTCAGGTCCCACTGCAGAGCCCGCATATGTCACCTGGCATGTTGCAGTAGCAGAATGCAGGAGGCCATTAGGCCCAGGAGCCGGAGGGTCATCCTGACTGAAACCCGGGATAGAGGCTGAAAGATCGGAATCATAGCCTGAATATCCCGGACTCGCTGCTCAGGAGGATAAACCCGAAACTGCGTGGAATCCAGAACCGCTCCGATGAAGGGGAGCTTCTGAGAAGGACTCAGGTGCGACTTTGGCACGTTGATGGAGAACCCCAGCAACTGCCGGAGGTCGCCGTAGCCTGAAGGTGGGTGACGACTGCCTGGGGCGAGCCCGCCGTCAACAACCAGTCGTCGAGGTTGGGGAAGACTGACACCCCTGACCTGCGCAGATGAGCTGCAATCATCGCCATGACCTTCGTGAACACCCGAGGGGCGCTTGTAAGGCCGAAGGGGAGCACGGTAAGCTGAAAATGCTCCTGGCCTACCGTGAACCGCAGGTAACGCCGGTGGGCCGGCAGGACGGGAATGTGAAAATATGCGTCCTGCAAGTCCAACGCTACCATCCAGTCTCCAAGGTCGAGGGCAGCCAAGACCTGAGCCAGAGTCAACATCTTGAACTTCTCTGTCCGGAGGAAGCGATTGACGTTCCGGAGGGGTAAGATGTGGCGCAAGCCTCCCTTGTCCTTTTTGGGGACCAGAAAGTAGTGGGAATAACAACCATGTCCTACGTCTGGCCCAGGAACGCGCCCGATGGCCCCCTTGGCCAAGAGGGCTGTGACTTCCTGTCGGAGAAGCGCTAAGTGATCCCCCGTCATGCGGTGGAACTGAGGTGGCATGGACGGGGGGCAGACTCTAAGGGGAGGGAATAGCCCCTTCGGACGATTTGTAGCACCCAGCTGTCCGAAGTGACAGAGCGCCAGTGGGGGAGGTGATGTTGAATCCTGCCGCCCACCGGCGTGGGGTGCACCGCAAAGCGCGGAATAGGAAGGCTTTGAGGCGGATGCTGCGGGAGCGGAGGTGGCTGACCCGCACGCTGGCCCCCTGTGCCGCCACGGCGGCCACCACGCCCGCGCTGAGGCTGGTTCTGCGCCGGCCTTTGGCTGAACGGACGTGTAGAGGCGCCCCTGCCGCGGCCACGAAAGGAACGAAAAGTAGACGTGGCCGGGCTGGTGGTGGAGAGACCCAAGGACTTGGCTGTAGCCCGAGAGTCCTTAAAACGCTCCAGCACACTGTCTGCCTTATTGCCAAAAAGGCGAGTACCATCAAAAGGCATGTCCATGAGGGAACTCCGGACATCCCCCGAAAACCCCGTGGACCGCAGCCAGGCATGTCGCCGCAAGGCCACTGTTGTGGAGATGGCTCTTCCCAAAGAGTCCGCGGTGTCCAATCGACACCGAATTGCGAACTTCGCGGCATCTTTCCCCTCTGCAACAGCTTGGGAAAGCATAGCCCGAACCTCTTCGGGGCACTGGGGCAGAGTTTGCGCCACCGTGTCCCACACAGCGTGAGAATAGCGGCCCAAGAGGCATGCGGTGTTGACCGACCGCAGCCCCAGGCTGGCAGAGGAAAACAACCTTTTGCCAAGCTCTGTTTGGGAAGAGGAAGCCGGAATGACCAGGCTCTCCGGTGTCGGAGGAGTCGTCAAAAAGGCAGGGTCACCCGGTGCCGGGCGGTGACGTGTGGCCACATTTTTAGCCACAGGGACCTCTGTGGCTGGCCTAGACCAGGTACCCATCAAAACATCCGTTAACGCCTCATTGAACGGAAGCAGAGGTTCCACAGAGCTTGCCGCCGGCTGAAGCACTGCAGTAAGGAGGTTAGGTTTGAGGGTAACAGTAGGCAGGGTAAGGCCAAGAGCCTGAGCTGCTCTACGGAGCGTCACAGTGTATGTGGCGCCTTCCTCCATGACAGTGGGAGGAGACACAAACCCAGGCGCAGAGGAGAGGCCAAGGCCACCTGCATCCTCTGAGTCTTCTGCTCGAACGGCGCCGGGAACGGCACCGGAAACGGCGCCAGTCGGCGCCGGGAACGGCGCCAATCCGGCTCCATGTCCCAAGTAGGAGGTGGGACGACGGAACTCAGTGCGGCGCCAGGAATGGAGCCGCAAGGGGCGCCAGGGCCGGAGCCGCCGGCGGAGGACCTTGCGGCGCCGGGGCTGGAGCCGCCGGCAAAGTACCCTGCGACGGAGCCGGTGGCAAGCAAGGGCCCTCAATAGGGACCGCGGGGCCCGAAGGCGCGCCGGCGGGAGCCCTAGGCCTGAAAAGGCAGCCCTTGGTGGCAAGAAACTCTTGCACCTGGGCCGGAGCCTCCGACGGACCCGGTAGGGCAGGTAGACCGCGGGACTCACAGGCTCCAACAGAGCCGTGGGGGAAGGACCCCTGGCCCCCTCGTCCGGAGACCGACGGGGGGGAGGTCGGAGAGCGTACGCACTTCTTCGACCGGTACTTGTGAAGTCTCTTACCCGATTCCGAGGGCGAAGACACGGACCCCGAGGAGCGATGATGATGGCTCCGCGTTCGGTCCCTCGACCGACCCCTGGGCGTCGAACGGCGCGGAGACGACTGTCGGGCCTCCAGCAGCTTTCGGAACCACTCCCGCAAAACCTTCGGAGCCATGGCCAGATAGTCGGAACATGACCGGAAGTCATGGTCGCGCTCCAGACAGTAGAAACAGACGCTATGGGGGCAGCCACCGACCTCGGACGGCGGCAGGCCCCGCAAGATTGAAACTGAGCATCCGTACGTGGCACCAGGAGTCAAGACTCAAAAGAAGTAGGACAAAGTCCCAAAGAAATTAGTCAAAAAATGACTGGGGTACGTGTTCTTAACCGGATCTTTGCTTGCTGGCGCGGAAAAAGAAAGAACTGACGTCAGCGCGCATGGGTGGCGCCTAAGTAGTCTCCGTGACGTCATCTCGGCGCCTACGACGCCGGCGACGAACGCGGAGCCGCACGACGCCACCTACCGACGGGCAGGGGTACTGCTGACGAAAAACTTTCCGGATCCAGTCTGACGCCTGGGGATATTCTAAGGTAAGGAATCTATCACCGACGTGTCTCTTTCAGATGTAGTATATTGTTTCCACGATCCTGGAGGATCAAGGTTGTCATGTTCTGAGGTTGCCAGAAACTATTCTCTCCCTGATAAGAGGAGATTCTAGTTGCACTGTGAGCTAGCTAAAACAGAAAGGCTAACATTCTCGGTGGGGGTGCTCAGAGCCAGTCTGCCACCAATCCTACAGTTTATGTTATCCGAACGCGCAGATCCTGTATCGGTAATATAGGAACTACACGACATGGTGCCCAACGTTGGTTGGGTACTTATTTAACAGTAGCATCTGAGTAGTTCAGTCGTGCTATTCTCAGAGACCCCTACTCACAAACACCAGAGACGTCTGGAGCGCCTGGGAAGCCGGAGTCGGAGCTAGATTCGTATCGGCCATTATCTATGATCAATGTGGATGTGAAAGTCCTGGCCAAGTTACTGGCAAACAGGTTGCAACCCCTGCTTCCGCTCATAGCACTGCCTGACCAATCAGGCTTTATTCCCGGGCGTTCAACATCCCACAACTTACGGACTATATTCTCGGTGTTACATTACCTACACCCTGACGTTAGGGCTGCAGCGTTTTTTTTAGACTCCACCAAGGCGTTCGATACGCTAGAATGGCCGTATTTATTTGCAGTCTTGGGACGCATGGGGTTCAGCCCGTTGTTTATTAACCGAATCAGATTACTGTATACCTTGCCCAGTGCTCGGATTAGGGTGAATGGTCTCCTGTCAGACCCTTTTTCGATCACGCGTGGTACCAGACAGGGCTGTCCTCTTTCCCCATTGCTTTTCGCTATTGCGATGGAGCCGTTGGCGGCCCGCATTCGGCAACACCACACTGCCCGTGGCATAGGCTTTAATTCAAGGAGCCTATTAATTTCCCTATATGCGGATGACGTGACTCTCTATCTTGTAAATCCCAAGGAGAATCTAGACCCTATCCTGAGGGAGTTTATAAGGTTTGGTGGGCTAGCCGGTGTCTGCATAAATTGGGCAAAGTCTGTGATCTTCCCGCTTACGGATGGAACGCCCCCAGTGATCTCTGAGTTTCCTCTGAAGTGGGAGGCCGGGGCAGTTAAATACTTGGGGATCTGGATTAGCAGAGACACGCAGGAAGTGTGGAATCTTAATTATGGTAGGGCTGTCACTTGGTTGGAGGAGAAGGTTAAACTTTGGTCTAAACTACCGCTGTCCCTGGCTGGGAAGATAGCGTTGGCCAAAATGGTCATTTTACCGAAATTCCTATATTTATTTGTAAATGTACCGATTCCTCTCACACGACACTTTTTTAATACGCTGAAATCCAAGTTGATATCTTTGGCCTGGTCGGAAGGACAGGCTAGAGTGTCCTGGGAATTGCTAACGCTCCCGCTTAGACAGGGCGGGCTGGGGGCTCCGGATATGCACCTGTATGCACTTTGTGCTCAGGCTCAATTCCTGCACTTCTGGGTGCACCCGTCGCCCTACCAGCCGCATGTGGCAGTCGAGGCGGATGCTGTAGCCCCGGACCCACTACGAGTGGCAATTTACCGAAAGTCAAGCCGCCCACGCGGAGACAGACACCGCCGGTACGCTGAGGTGGGCATGGACTGAGATGCGTAAGAGGACTGGGGTGCCGCTGCTGTACGCCCCCTCCGTCCCTTTGGCTAGAAATCCAATGCTGCCCTGTGTCCAGGATGGCATCAGCAAGACATTGGAACAACACATGTCGCTCTGGACTTTCGCGGATCTTTTCCCAGATGACCACCCCCGGAGGCAGCAGAGGGGCGGGCGGTGACATTTGCTGAGCTATTCTTATATCATAAGTTGAGGACGGCATGCCGTGCACTCTGGGAGGGCTTCCCCACGGCCCCCCCGACATTGCCTGCGCTGGAGAGCCTGCTGCGGTCTCCCTCTCCCCGAAGACTTATCACAAGATTATATACACATACACAAACCACTACCCCCCTGGTAACACCCAGGTCATTGGAGAGATGGAACAGCGAGCTCGCCGAGCCCCTGTCTGGGGAGCAGTGGGATTTCTGTTGTAGGCAGCTGACGGAGCTCTCCCCAAACTACAAGCTCCGGTTAATACATTTTAAATACCTGCACAGATTTTATAGAACGCCGGTGGGATTGCATCGGATGGGTCTCAGGGAGGATGCCGGCTGCTGGCGGTGTCACTATACCCCCGCCACATTTATACATGTTGCATGGGACTGCCCCCGCATTGCCGAGTACTGGTCACTGGTATTCACCTCGGTGTCTCAAATTGTAGGCGATGCAGCTGTTCCGTCCCCGATACTGGGTTTGTTGGGCTACGTGAAGGACACACCACCAAAGCTGCGAAAGCTACACGCACTTCTTCTACTGTTTGCAAAGCGACAGGTTGCAGTCCACTGGGGACGAAGGCGAGTACCCACTTTCAAGGGGTGGGTCACGGACGTTACTTATGGGCACACACAACTGAGTACATTTTGGGAACTTATGCCGCCCACTTCTAGACCCCGAGATATTTGGGCACCATTCCTTGACTGGGCCCGGCAGCAACGGGGAGAGGAGGTGGGGGAACCACGGACTGCGAGTTCCACATAATATGGGATTTGCTACGCACTTGGGACACACTATATATCTCCGAGTAGATACATGTGCAGGAATTGAGTGACAAGAGCGCTAACACCACGTGATTAGATGCGCAATAGTGTACGCTTGGAGAGTACGGTGGCCCCTGTAGTGAAACACGAATGACGTAGTGTGGACATGATGTGCTATGATTTTGCTTCACTGACGCAACGAAATGAGTTGTGTACTAATTGTATTGCTTTAAAAATGTATGGACCAGGACTATTGCTACTCCTGTACTGTAATGTAACATGCTGGCTAGTTGTTTGTTATGAAATGTTACTCAGTCTGTTATGAAAATGACAATAAACACAAATTAAAAAAAAAAAAAGAGACGTCTGGAGTGGGTGGGCACAAATTCCGCCACAGCTGAGTAGGCGAAAAATCCTATTTATTGGCTGTTGGTTAATCAAGCTTGAGGGACACAGTGTTCCTAAAAATTGAGCATTTAAAACCTTTATCTTAGTTCCCTTGAACAAACTTCTTCTTTACAAAAATGACTGAGACAAGAGATAACGTAGTAGTAGATCTGCACCTCTCAGCAGGAGAAGAAGATGGGGACGCAATCCCGATTGCAGATAAATTCAGACATACGATCACCCTGAAACTGATAGAAAATGGTTTATCAGCTAGGGGTGGCTTAGTAGCTTTCGTGATTGAGGCACACGAATCAAATAAAACAGAGGTATTTTATTCGTGGGTTACATTCCCAGCAGCAGATGCAAGAACACAGAGATTTCACTCTTACACAGAAGGAGATGCACCAGTGGAATATGGTCAGTTTGAGGACAGAGGTTCCACTCACGTACCAGGAACACTTATACTGGTTTAAAGGCGCCCTACCCCACATAAGAAGAAGAGTAAGATTAGGACCGCTCGGAGGAGAGGGGGCAACATGGCCGATATTAGCGGCCTACACACCACATCCTGACATTGACACAATGCCACAGGCAGACTTACTCATACAACACAAAGATTTAATTAAAATCTACAGAAACTTGACGCAATTCGTCATGAGGACTCTCACAGTCCAACCTGCAACAGTTGCAACAAATGGTACTCAATCTCAAGGTACAGCAACTAAAATTACACCACAAACATTACACGCGGTAATGGGCAAAATGCCCACGAAACGTGAACAAATGCCATTCTGGGTAGCTCAGAAAAAAACTCAGCTCGAGGCAGTATTCCCGAATACTACCCCGTATGAAAAACACAGAATGCTAACAATCTGCTTGCCCATGGGGATAACACTACAAGTAGAATATTGTACCACTTGGGGTACAGTCTTTGCTGCAATTTATACCAGAACTCATGGTGTTCCTTCATTAGCAGTAGTGCCTGATGTATTAAGACAAATACAAAACGAGTACAGAGCAGAGCCTGCCCTAAACTTAGGGATGAAGTTACTAGGTAACTATGACCAGGTATCCGCCATAATACTAGCTAATATTAAAGGGGAAGACGCTTCAGTGGCAATCCGCCAATGCCTGAGGGAGTTCAGTCCGTTAGATCAACAACACGAACTACCCAAAATAATTGAAACTGCATATGCAGAATTAGGCAGAGACAGTTTAGGTGGGAAAGCTTTAAAACCACAAGTGATGGGCAGTCCTGAAAAGGACGCTTCCAAGCAGACACCTGCTTCTTCTAAAAAAGAAGTGGGATAATAATAAACAACAAAACTTTAAAGGAAACAGATCTCAATTGCGAGGCAGATCTCCTCCACAGGAGCCCTCCGAAAGGAGGTATAATCTCAGGAATAGGGATAATATTAGGAAACCTGACAGTCATCAGGATACCGATACACGTTCCTCTCGTTCCTTTCAGGGTTCGATGAAAAACTCCGAGAGAGAGAAGGACGGTCAGAACACAAAGAAGAGTGTACAAAGTCCAGAGACAAACTGCATGCTCAAGACTATACTTCCAAAAAAAGAAGAAAAGCCAAAATCAAAATCTCAGTTTAAGAAGAAGAAAGTTGCAGGTCTAAAGATCAGACATGCCCAGAAGCACAAGTTACTAACTTGTGTAACGATATATCTGTAAGAGACAGTAGTTAGTGATAGATTCCTAACCTTAGAATATCCCCAGGCGTCAGGCTGGATCCGGAAAGTTTTGCGTAGCAGTACCCTTGCGCGTCGGTAGGCGGCGTCGTGCGGCTCCGCGTCCGTCGTCGGCGTCGTGATCGCCGGGATGACGTCGCGGGCAGTACTTAGACGCCGCCCCTGCGCGCTGACGTCAGTTCTGTACACGACTTTCCGCGCCAGGAACGCAGAGCCATGCAAGAAGCTGACACAGGTGTCCGAAAAATACTAGGGCCCTGAAAGGGATGTCCTTAACCCTAGAAATCAGTTCGCAGAACGGGGAGGATGGGTGGGGCGGTAGGAATCTATCACTAACTACTGTCTCTTACAGATATATCGTTACACAAGTTAGTAACTTGTGCATCTGAAAGAGACACGTTAGTGATAGATTCCTAACCTTAGAATAGATACCCCAGCAATACCAACCCCGGTGGTGGGACTGCGAACAAAGATCAGACAAGGAAGTCCTGGAGGACAGAACGGCCAAAGAAGCCGTCCCTCCGGACCTGACTGTCAAGGCAGTAATGCTTAGTAAACGTGTGCAGCGAGGCCCACGTAGCTGCCTGACAGATAACCGGCAGCGGAACACCGCGGCCCAAGGCCGTGGTAGCAGCCGTTGCCCTGGTGGAATGGGCACGCAGCCCAACAGGAGGCTCCTTCTTAGCCAAAGAATAGCAGGTCTTGATGCACAAGGTAACCCAGCGGGAGATGGTCCTCTTGTGCACCGCCCGACCTTTTTGGCGCCCACGTAGCCAACAAAGAGCTGGTCATCCACCCGGAAGTGTTTTGTGCGGTCGATATAGAAGGAGAGCGCACGTTTTGGGTCCAGACGGTGGAGCCTCTCTTCCTCTCTGGAAGGATGCGGAGGCGGAAAGAAGGTGGGCAAAGTGATGGTCTGCCCAATGTGGAAAGCAGTAACCACCTTTGGCAAGAAGGACGGACGCGTCCGAAGAACAACCTTGTCTGGATGAACAGACAGAAAGGGAGGTTTGCAAGAAAGAGCCTGGAGCTCACTCACCCGCCGAGCGGAGGTGATGGCCACCAGAAAGGCTGCCTTTAGAGTCAGAAGACGAAGAGGACAGTTATGCAGAGGCTCAAAGGGAGCGCACATTAAAAAGGTAAGAACCAAGTTCAAGTCCCACTGAGGCATTACAAACGGAACAGGAGGGAAGAGGTGAGTAATGCCTTTTAAGAACCTGTTAACAACAGGGGACTTGAAAAGGAGGGCTGATCAGGGAGCCTGAGGAAGGCCGAGATAGCACAAAGATAACCCTTGATGGTACCCAGGGCAGAACCCTGTTGGGCCAGAGAGAGAAGGAACAGAAGGACCTCAGAAAGAGGGGCAGAAAGGGGATCCACAGCCTTTGCTGTGCACCATGCCACAAATTTGTTCCACCTGCAGGCGTATACCACCTTAGTGGAGGGACGCCTGGCTGCCAGAATCACATCACAAACTTCGGGAGGCAAGTCGAAAGGAATCAACTGCCGCCGCTCAATCTCCACGCAAGCAGGTGTAGACTGGACAGGTTCGGGTGGAGGACCGTCCCCTGCTGCTGCGACAGAAGATCCTCCCGAAGAGGCAGACGGATCGGGGGATCTATGCTCATATTGAGTAGCTCGGGATACCAAACTCTTCGAGCCCAGTCCGGAGCCACAAGAATGACTTGGGCCCGGTCGTGCCGAATCTTCTTCAACACTCTGGGTAGAAGTGGTATAGGCGGAAAGGCGTACAACAGACCGCAACTCCACTCGCGACGAAAGCGTCGCCGAGCGAGTGCCGCCTTGGAAATTCCAACGCGCAGAACTGATGACATTGCGCGTTCTCTTCGGTGGCGAATAGATCTAACCAAGGCTCTCCCCACTGTAGAAAGAGTCCTTGCGCCACTTCCGAGTGAAGACGCCATTCGTGATCCATCATGCACCTGCGGCTGAGTTCGTCCGCCCTGGCGTTCAGAGAACCTGCCAGGTGTTGAACCATCAGGAACATGCCCTGATGTTCCAGCCATGTCCAGAGGCGCAGAGCCTCCTGACAAAGGGTCCAAGACCCCACCCCGCCCTGTTTGTTGCAGTACCACATGGCGGTGGTGTTGTCTGTGAACACCTGCACTACCTTCCCTTTGACAGAGGGAAGGAATGCCTTGAGTGCAAGCCGGATCGCCCGGAGCTCCAGAAGGTTGATATGGAGCCGGGACTCCGCCGGAGACCAGAGGCCTCTGATCTCCGCCTCTCCCAAGTGACCGCCCCATCCCAGAAGGGACGCGTCCGTCACAACTGTATGCTCTGGCTGGGGAAGGGAGAGGGATCTGCCCATGACCCATTGCCGGTTCGAGAGCCACCACTGCAACTGTTTTGCAGTCCCCTCCGAGATCTGGACGTGATCGGACAGGTTGCCCTGGTGCTGCGCCCACTGGAACTTCAGGTCCCACTGCAGAGCCCGCATATGCCATCTGGCATGATTGACCAGCAGGATGCAGGAGGCCATGAGGCCCAGCAGCCTCAGGGTCATCCTTACCGAAACCCAGGATAAAGGCCGAAAGATCGGAATCATAGCCTGAATATCCCGGACTCGCCGTTCGGGAGGATAGGCCCGAAACTGCGTCGTGTCCAGAACTGCTCCGATGAAAAGGAGCTGTGGAGAAGGAATCAGATGCGACTTCGGCACATTGATGGAGAACCCCAGCGAGTGCAGGAGTTCGGCCGTAGTCTGGAGGTGGGAGACGACTGCCTGGGACGAGCCCGCCTTCAGCAGCCAGTCGTCGAGGTAGGGGAAGACTGAAACCCCTGCCCGGCGCAGATGACCGTGAACCGAAGGTAACGCCGGTGGGCCGGCAGGACGGGGATGTGGAAATATGCGTCCTGCAAGTCCAACGCTACCAACCAGTCTCCAGGGTCGAGGGCAGTCAAGACCTGAGCTAGGGTGAGCATCTTGAACTTCTCCTTCCGGAGGAAGCGATTGACGTTCCGGAGGTCCAAGATAGGACGCATGTCCTCCTTGTCCTTTTTGGGCACCAGAAAGTAGTGGGAGTAGCAACCACGCCCTACTTCTGGGGTCGGAACATGCTCGATGGCCCTCTTGGTCAAGAGGGCCGTGACTTCCTTCTGTAGAAGCACCAAGTGATCCCCTGACACGCGGTGGAGTTGAGGTGGCATGGCTGGGGGGGTGGTCTCGAAGGGGAGGGAGTAGCCCCTTCGGACAATGTCCAAGACCCACCTGTCCGAGGTGATGGTGCGCCAGTGGGGAAGGTGATGGCGGACCCTGCCCCCTACTGGCGTGCCGTGCACCTGAAAGGAGGGACTAGGAGGGCTTGGAGGCCACGGACGGGTTGGAGGTGGTGGCCTGACCCGCACGCTTGTTGCCCGATCCGCCACGGCGGAATCCACGTCCTCGGCCACGCGAAGACGCCTGCTGCGCGGGCCGGTGGCTGGGCTGCTGACGTGAAGGGCGCCCCTACCGTGGCCACGATAGGGGCGAAAAGCAGAAGGCAGCGGAGGGCGTGTAGCAGAAAGGCCCAGGGACTTGGCAGTAGCCCGTGAGTCCTTAAAGCGCTCCAACGCATGGTCTGCTTTGGACCCAAAAGACCGACTCCATCAAAGGGCATGTCCATGAGAGTATTCTGGACATCCCCTGAAAAACCAGTGGTTCTCAGCCAGGCGTGGCGGCGGAGCGCCACCGTCGTTGCAATCGACCTGCCCAGCGAGTCGGCGGTGTCAAGGCCACAACGGATAGTGTATTTGGCCGCATCCCTTCCTTCCGCAATGGCGCGGGAAAGCAGTGCCTGGACCTCCTCAGGGCACTGGGGCAAAACATCCGCCACCGAATCCCACAGAGAGTGGGTATAGCGGCCCAAAAGACAAGCGGTGTTAACGGACCGCAAGCCAGCACTGGAGGAAGAAAAACCTTTCTTCCCAAACTGATCCAGGCGTTTGGATTCCCTATCCGGAGGAGCGGTAGGGAAGGCGGTTTGGGAAGCGGAGGCTTGGACAACCAAGCTCTCAGGAGTGGGGTGGACAGAAAGAAACAGGGGGTCGCCCGGAGCGGGGCGATGGCGTCGTGACACGTTCCGATCCACAGGAGCCCCTGTGTTGGGCTTGGACCAGGCGCCCAAAAGAACGTCTGTGAGGGCGTCGTTAAACGGCAGCACAGTCTCCGCAGAGGAGGCTGCCGGCTGAAGCACCTCTGTCAAGACGTTAGGCTTGACCGTCAAAGTAGGGAGCTGGAGACGTAAGGCCCCAGCAGCCCTACGCAACACCGTACCAAAATTGGCCCCCTCCTCCGTAGCCACGGGAGGAGACAGCATGCCAGTGTCAGGAGAAGTATCCAGACCACTGGCCTCCCTAGACTCTCTGTCCAGTCCTCATCATACTGACAGTTGCGAGTCAGAGGGTCATCAGACCCCTCCCAGTCCTCCTGGTCCTCCTCTGGTTCAAAATAAGGAGGAGGAGGGACATTTGGGACCCAAGGGCCCATCGGCGCCGGAGCCGGCGTCGAGCGACGTCGCTCCGGGTCCATGTCCGGAGCCGGAAGGAACTGGGGGCGACGCCGCCCGGAGCCCAGGGCGGCGTCGAGAACGGCACCGGAGACATCGGGCGCCGGCGGAGGTGTCGTGAGGTCGACCGGCGTCGATGGGGGTTGTGGAGCCGGGATCGAGGCCGGGGCCGAAGCCGGAGCCGGGATCGAGGCTGGAGTCCCGGGCGACGCCGGGGCCGGAGCCGCCGGCGACGCCGGAGCAACCCCATCAGGGCCCGCGGGGCCCGAAGGCGCACCGGAGGGGCCTGAAGGCCCGAAGAGGCGGGCCATGGCCGACAGGAACTCCTGTACCTTGGCCGGATCCGCCCCCGAACCCGGGAAGGGCGGGTATGACGGGGGCGACTCCACAGGCAAGTCCGGGGCCGCGGGGGCGGGGACGGTGCCGGGAGGGGCCTCAGCCGAGTCGCGAGACCGGCGAGGCGAAGTCCGAGAGCGACGATGCTTCTTGGACTTCTTGTGCTTAGACTTACCGGACGAAGAAGACTTCGACGCCGACGACCGGTGTGCACTCCGCGAGCGACCCCTGGACCTCTCACGCGACCGGGGCCTCCGTGGAGCCGAATGCCGGGCCTCGAGGAGCTTTCGAGACCGCTCTCGCAAAGCTTTCGGGTTGAGGGCCTGGCATTCGGGACAAGACTCGGTGTCGTGGCCTCGGCCGAGGCAGAAGAGACACTCCCAATGCGGGTCGGTGACGGACATCATCCGCGCACAGGCGCCGCATCGCTTGAAGCCGGGCATCCCTACGACACCTTAAAGATGGAAAAAACAGTGAAAAAATCACCAAAAAGTATGGTCAAAAATTGACCAGGGCACTGCTCTTCCCGGATCTGCGCTTGCTGGCGCGGAAAAGAAGAACTGACGTCAGCGCGCAGGGGCGGCGTCTAAGTACTGCCCGCGACGTCATCCCGGCGATCACGACGCCGACGACGGACGCGGAGCCGCACGACGCCGCCTACCGACGCGCAAGGGTACTGCTACGCAAAACTTTCCGGATCCAGCCTGACGCCTGGGGATATTCTAAGGTTAGGAATCTATCACTAACGTGTCTCTTTCAGATTTCTGAGGACACAACTTCTGAACGGGGAATGGGCTCACACGATGATAGACAGTGCGGCAGAAGTAACAATAGCTCGCCAGAACCTGATGGAATTTCTGGTGACAGCGGACTTAAATGATTACATCACGGTGGAAACACCAGATACGAGGGTGAGCGTCCCACATAAGTTATATGAAATAACATTCCAAATGGAGGGGGACAAGCCCAAGAGAGTTAAAGGTCTCTTTTGAAAGAATCTGGTTATGACATCCTATTAGCTGAACAAGATTGCCCGCCAGCATTGGTTATGGAGTGTCTAGGGGAGAAACAGTAATTTTTCCAGCCTTCTCCGACCTCGTTCCCATTCATGTAAAACACACATATGCACGGGAGTGGGCAGTTGCTCCAGCATTGTACAAAAATCATGCCGGATGGGATGAGGATTCAACCCACCATGTGATCCCGTTAAAAGTTTCACCAAATGCACAGAGACAATATCCAATAAAGCAAGAAGCTAAAAAACAGGTCAGGGAGATCTTAGATCAACTTGAGTACCAAGGGGTGATTGAAACTTGCACCTCTCAAATGAACAATCCTTTGTTTCCTGTCATGAAACCTGACAATACATATCGTCTAGTTTTAGATTACAGACATTTAAACACTTGCACTAAGGCATTTGCAGTTCAAAATACACACAATGCCGCAATAATGAATAACATTGTGCGGAAAAAAGTACAAATCTACACTTGATATCTCAAATGGATTTTTCTGCCAAAATATAGCGCCTGAAAGCAGGTATTTGACCGCATTCTCAGCGTTGGGGTCACAGTGACAATTTTGTCATCTCCCCCAAGGGTATAAGAATAGCCCGGGGTTATTTTCAGCAAGAGTAACTGAATTACTCCCAAATTTTGATGAGGAAGCATTGTCCTATGTGGATGATATTTATCTGATGAACAATGACTTAAAAAGGCACTTGACCAGGGTGAGCCCCATAATTATGGGACTCGCCTCCGAGGGCTACAAATGTAATTTTAAAAAAATCAAAAATCGCCCACCTCAATGTCCTGTTTTTAAGATATGAGCTTTCAAGTGAAGGGAAAAGTCTGGCAGCTAACTTCTTAGAAAAGTGTGCGCTGCTCCAACCTCCAAAATCATTAAAAAATTTACAATCAATACTGGGATTCCTAAATTTCGGCAGAACATACATTTTGGATTACGCGGAAAGAGTAAAACCATTCTACAGCTTAATAAAACCTGACTTTTCAGTTAGACAATGGACACAGGAACACACAAACATCCTACGTTCACTACCAGAAGACATGATAGCTTCAAAACACTTACAGACGCGGGTAAACTTACGCAACTTAGTGATCCGTGTAATAGCTGGTCAATGCGGGTACGCTTACTTAACCTTCAATGAAGGCGAAACAGTACCAATCGCTTACAAATCACACCTGTACACAAACGCAGAAATGCGTTTCACTTTGACAGAAAAAATACTGACAGCAGTTCAGACTGCTGTAGCAAGAGAAAGAGCACTGGCTCAGGGAAAGTGCATAATTGTCGTAACACCGGTACCGGCTTTAGAAGCTGTTACAAAGGCTAGCATTCCAAATGCAAAAGCCTTACATCCGAGATGGATACAGTGGGCTAATTCTCTTACTGCAACGGATGTTGAATACAGATTTAATCCAAGACTAAAAACACAAGCACTTCTGCAATACGAACAAGAATACCCTCTGCCGAATGAAATCTTGCCTCTAGATCAGTATGAATATATTATTTACACTGACGGATCTGCTCAACCGGCCATAGGGAGTAAGCAACAATACACCGCAGCATGTGCTATCGTTAAAAGTTGCATGCGGGATGGAAAGTTCCATCCAAGTTGCACCAAAACGCAATCTCTAGGAGACTGCACGGCTCAGTTGGCAGAGTTAAAAGCGCTGATACTGGCGAATACGGATCACTAATTCCCCACACTGATAGCGTGTGATTCTTTTTACTGTGTGCAATCATACAATGAATATTTACATCATTGGAAACAAAACAGGTTCAAAGACGCAAAAGGTGGCACAATTAGGCATAAGCATAAAATGCTATGGGAACAGGTAGACGAGTTGAGAAACTAACTACCACAGGCTCACGTGATTCATACACAGAGTCATCAACGTGATGGCGTTCACGTTGAAGGGAATTCATTGGCTGATGAAGCCGCGAAGGGGGCTGTACGCACAGCTTCCGTAGCTGCAATCACTCGTTCAAAAACGAGGATAAACGGTGAGATTATGGTTGCTGTCATTGTTTCACGCAAAGGCAGCTCAGCAGTACCAAAGAAATTTCCACTCAAGTACTCCTACAAGTTAAATGCAAACAACATTCCATATGCTCAGATTCCTGGAGTGGGGGACAGAGCAATACCAAATATGGATCGTAGGCAAGGTTTGATTATTGCAGCACACGAGGGTTTGGGCTCTACGCATACAGGCGTTACAGCAACTATTTCATTGTTGAAACAGCGCTATTGGTGGCCAGGTCTGACAAAACAAAGTAAAGACTATGTCTTGAAATGTGACATCTGCCAGCAGATGAAAGGCTCCACCATAGCACGCCCGGCACAGACTCCATTATTAAAATCAGACAAACCTCTCAATTGTGTGTATCTGGACCACTGCGGCCCCTTACAATCAGATGGGACCTACAAGTATATCATGGTTGCAGAGGATTCCTGCTCAAGGTTCGTATGGGTTTGGCCTCAGTGCTCGGCTGACGCTCGAACTGTTATCAAAGATTTGCGAGTCTTTATCGGAACATACGCAGTTGGCCCGTTACATTCTGACCGTGGCCCGGCGTTTAGCTCTCGGGCTTACAAAGAGGCCATGAAAAGTATGGGCGTAGCGCACAAGTTACTAACTTGTGTAACGATAGATCTGTAAGAGACAGTAGTTCGTGACAGATTCCTTACCTTAGAATATCCCCAGGCGTCAGGCTGGATCCGGAAAGTTTTTGCGTAGCAGTACCCTTGCGCGTCGGTAGGCGGCGTCGTGCGGCTCCGCGTCCGTCGTCGGCGTCGGGATCGCCGGGATCACGTCGCGGGCAGTACTTAGACGCCGCCCCTGCGCGCTGACGTCAGTTCTGTACACGACTTTCCGCGCCAGGAACGCAGAGCCATGCAAGAAGCTGACATAGGTGTCTGAAAAATACTAGGGCCCTGAAAGGGATGTCCTTAACCCTAGAAATCAGTTCGCAGAACGGGGAGGATGGGTGGGCGGTAAGGAATCTGTCACTAACTACTGTCTCTTACAGATGCACAAGTTACTAACTTGTGTAACGATATATCTGTAAGAGACAGTAGTTAGTGATAGATTCCTTACCTTAGAATATCCCCAGGCGTCAGGCTGGATCCGGGAAAGTTTTGCGTAGCAGTACCCTTGCGCGTCGGTAGGCGGCGTCGTGCGGCTCCGCGTCCGTCGTCGGCGTCGTGATCGCCGGGATGACGTCGCGGGCAGTACTTAGGCGCCGCCCCTGCGCGCTGACGTCAGTTCTGTACACGACTTTCCGCGCCAGGAACGCAGAGCCATGCAAGAAGCTGACACAGGTGTTTGAAAAATACTAGGGCCCTGAAAGGGATGTCCTTAACCCTAGAAATCAGTTCGCAGAACGGGGAGGATGGGTGGGGCGGTAGGAATCTATCACTAACTACTGTCTCTTACAGATATATCGTTACACAAGTTAGTAACTTGTGCATCTGAAAGAGACACGTTAGTGATAGATTCCTTACCTTAGAATAGATACCCCAGCAATACCAACCCCGGTGGTGGGTCTGCGAACAAAGATCAGACAAGGAAGTCCTGGAGGACAGAACGGCCAAAGAAGCCGTCCCTCCGGACCTGACTGTCAAGGCAGTAATGCTTAGTAAACGTGTGCAGCGAGGCCCACGTAGCTGCCTGACAGATAACCGGCAGCGGAACACCGCGGCCCAAGGCCGTGGTAGCAGCCGTTGCCCTGGTGGAATGGGCACGCAGCCCAACAGGAGGCTCCTTCTTAGCCAAAGAATAGCAGGTCTTGATGCACAAGGTAACCCAGCGGGAGATGGTCCTCTTGTGCACCGCCCGACCTTTTTGGCGCCCACGTAGCCAACAAAGAGCTGGTCATCCACCCGGAAGTGTTTTGTGCGGTCGATATAGAAGGAGAGCGCACGTTTTGGGTCCAGACGGTGGAGCCTCTCTTCCTCTCTGGAAGGATGCGGAGGCGGAAAGAAGGTGGGCAAAGTGATGGTGTGCCCAATGTGGAAAGCAGTAACCACCTTTGGCAAGAAGGACGGACGCGTCCGAAGAACAACCTTGTCTGGATGAACAGACAGAAAGGGAGGTTTGCAAGAAAGAGCCTGGAGCTCACTCACCCGCCGAGCGGAGGTGATGGCCACCAGAAAGGCTGCCTTTAGAGTCAGAAGACGAAGAGGACAGTTATGCAGAGGCTCAAAGGGAGCGCACATTAAAAAGGTAAGAACCAAGTTCAAGTCCCACTGAGGCATTACAAACGGAACAGGAGGGAAGAGGTGAGTAATGCCTTTTAAGAACCTGTTAACAACAGGGGACTTGAAAAGGGAGGGCTGATCAGGGAGCCTGAGGAAGGCCGAGATAGCACAAAGATAACCCTTGATGGTACCCAGGGCAGAACCCTGTTGGGCCAGAGAGAGAAGGAACAGAAGGACCTCAGAAAGAGGGGGCAGAAAGGGGATCCACAGCCTTTGCTGTGCACCATGCCACAAATTTGTTCCACCTGCAGGCGTATACCACCTTAGTGGAGGGACGCCTGGCTGCCAGAATCACATCACAAACTTCGGGAGGCAAGTCGAAAGGAATCAACTGCCGCCGCTCAATCTCCACGCAAGCAGGTGTAGACTGGACAGGTTCGGGTGGAGGACCGTCCCCTGCTGCTGCGACAGAAGATCCTCCCGAAGAGGCAGACGGATCGGGGGATCTATGCTCATATTGAGTAGCTCGGGATACCAAACTCTTCGAGCCCAGTCCGGAGCCACAAGAATGACTTGGGCCCGGTCGTGCCGAATCTTCTTCAACACTCTGGGTAGAAGTGGTATAGGCGGAAAGGCGTACAACAGACCGCAACTCCACTCGCGACGAAAAGCGTCGCCGAGCGAGTGCCGCCTTGGAAATTCCAACGCGCAGAACTGATGACATCGCGCGTTCTCTTCGGTGGCGAATAGATCTAACCAAGGCTCTCCCCACTGTAGAAAGAGTCCTTGCGCCACTTCCGAGTGAAGACGCCATTCGTGATCCATCATGCACCTGCGGCTGGAGTTCGTCCGCCCTGGCGTTCAGAGAACCTGCCAGGTGTTGAACCATCAGGAACATGCCCTGATGTTCCAGCCATGTCCAGAGGCGCAGAGCCTCCTGACAAAGGGTCCAAGACCCCACCCCGCCCTGTTTGTTGCAGTACCACATGGCGGTGGTGTTGTCTGTGAACACCTGCACTACCTTCCCTTTGACAGAGGGAAGGAATGCCTTGAGTGCAAGTCGGATCGCCCGGAGCTCCAGAAGGTTGATATGGAGCCGGGACTCCGCCGGAGACCAGAGGCCTCTGATCTCCGCCTTTCCCATGTGACCGCCCCATCCCAGAAGGGACGCGTCCGTCACAACTGTATGCTCTGGCTGGGGAAGGGAGAGGGATCTGCCCATGACCCATTGCCGGTTCGAGAGCCACCACTGCAACTGTTTTGCAGTCCCCTCCGAGACCTGGACGTGATCGGACAGGTCGCCCTGGTGCTGCGCCCACTGGAACTTCAGGTCCCACTGCAGAGCCCGCATATGCCATCTGGCATGATTGACCAGCAGGATGCAGGAGGCCATGAGGCCCAGCAGCCTCAGGGTCATCCTTACCGAAACCCAGGATAAAGGCCGAAAGATCGGAATCATAGCCTGAATATCCCGGACTCGCCGTTCGGGAGGATAGGCCCGAAACTGCGTCGTGTCCAGAACTGCTCCGATGAAAAGGAGCTGTGGAGAAGGAATCAGATGCGACTTCGGCACATTGATGGAGAACCCCAGCGAGTGCAGGAGTTCGGCCGTAGTCTGGAGGTGGGAGACGACTGTCTGGGACGAGCCCGCCTTCAGCAGCCAGTCGTCGAGGTAGGGGAAGACTGAAACCCCTGCCCGGCGCAGATGAGCTGCGACCACCGCCATCACTTTCGTGAACACCCGAGGGGCACTGGTAAGGCCAAAGGGGAGCACGGTGAACTGAAAATGCTCGGGGCCTACCGTGAACCGAAGGTAACGCCGGTGGGCCGGCAGGACGGGGATGTGGAAATACGCGTCCTGCAAGTCCAACGCTACCAACCAGTCTCCTGGGTCGAGGGCAGTCAAGACCTGAGCTAGGGTGAGCATCTTGAACTTCTCCTTCCGGAGGAAGCGATTGACGTTCCGGAGGTCCAAGATAGGACGCATGTCCTCCTTGTCCTTTTGGGCACCAGAAAGTAGTGGGAGTAGCAACCACGCCCTACTTCTGGGGTCGGAACATGCTCGATGGCCCTCTTGGTCAAGAGGGCCGTGACTTCCTTCTGTAGAAGCACCAAGTGATCCCCTGACATGCGGTGGAATTGAGGTGGCATGGCTGGGGGTGGTCTCGAAGGGGAGGGAGTAGCCCCTTCGGACAATGTCCAAGACCCACCTGTCCGAGGTGATGGTGCGCCAGTGGGGAAGGTGATGGCGGACCCTGCCCCCTACTGGCGTGCCGTGCACCTGAAAGGAGGGACTAGGAGGGCTTGGAGGCCGCGGACGGGTTGGAGGTGGTGGCCTGACCCGCACGCTGGTTGCCCGATCCGCCACGGCGGAATCCACGTCCTCGGCCACGCGAAGACGCCTGCTGCGCGGGCCGGTGGCTGGGCTGCTGACGTGAAGGGGCGCCCCTACCGTGGCCACGATAGGGGCGAAAAGCAGAAGGCAGCGGAGGGCGTGTAGCAGAAAGGCCCAGGGACTTGGCAGTAGCCCGTGAGTCCTTAAAGCGCTCCAACGCATGGTCTGCTTTGGACCCAAAAGACCGACTCCATCAAAGGGCATGTCCATGAGAGTATTCTGGACATCCCCTGAAAAACCAGTGGTTCTCAGCCAGGCGTGGCGGCGGAGCGCCACCGTCGTTGCAATCGACCTGCCCAGCGAGTCGGCGGTGTCAAGGCCACAACGGATAGTGTATTTGGCCGCATCCCTTCCTTCCGCAATGGCGCGGGAAAGCAGTGCCTGGACCTCCTCAGGGCACTGGGGCAAAACATCCGCCACCGAATCCCACAGAGAGTGGGTATATCGGCCCAAAAGACAAGCGGTGTTAACGGACCGCAAGCCAGCACTGGAGGAAGAAAAACCTTTCTTCCCAAACTGATCCAGGCGTTTGGATTCCCTATCCGGAGGAGCGGTAGGGAAGGCGGTTTGGGAAGCGGAGGCTTGGACAGCCAAGCTCTCAGGAGTGGGGTGGACAGAAAGAAACAGGGGGTCGCCGGAGCGGGGCGATGGCGTCGTGACACGTTCCGATCCACAGGAGCCCCTGTGTTGGGCTTGGACCAGGCGCCCAAAAGAACGTCTGTGAGGGCGTCGTTAAACGGCAGCACAGTCTCCGCAGAGGAGGCTGCCGGCTGAAGCACCTCTGTCAAGATGTTAGGCTTGACCGTCAAAGTAGGGAGCTGGAGACGTAAGGCCCCAGCAGCCCTACGCAACACCGTACCAAAATTGGCCCCCTCCTCCGTAGCCACGGGAGGAGACAGCATGCCAGTGTCAGGAGAAGTATCCAGACCACTGGCCTCCCCTAGACTCTCTGTCCAGTCCTCATCATACTGACAGTTGCGAGTCAGAGGGTCATCAGACCCCTCCCAGTCCTCCTGGTCCTCCTCTGGTTCAAAATAAGGAGGAGGAGGGACATTTGGGACCCAAGGTCCCATCGGCGCCGGAGCCGGCGTCGAGCGACGTCGCTCCGGGTCCATGTCCGGAGCCGGAAGGAACTGGGGGACGACGCCGCCCGGAGCCCAGGGCGGCGTCGAGAACGGCTACCGGAGACATCGGCGCCGGCGGAGGTGTCGTGAGGTCGACCGGCGTCGATGGGGGTTGTGGAGCCGGGATCGAGGCCGGGGCCGAAGCCGGAGCCGGGATCGAGGCTGGAGGCCCGGGCGACGCCGGAGCCGGAGCCGCCGGCGACGCCGGAGCAACCCCATCAGGGCCCGCGGGGCCCGAAGGCGCACCGGAGGGGCCTGAAGGCCCGAAGAGGCGGGCCATGGCCGACAGGAACTCCTGTACCTTGGCCGGATCCGCCCCCGAACCCGGGAAGGGCGGGTATGACGGGGCGACTCCACAGGCAAGTCCGGGGCCGCGGGGGCGGGGACGGTGCCGGGAGGGGCCTCAGCCGAGTCGCGAGACCGGCGAGGCGAAGTCCGAGAGCGACGATGCTTCTTGGACTTCTTGTGCTTAGACTTACTGGACGAAGAAGACTTCGACGCCGACGACCGGTGTGCACTCCGCGAGCGACCCCTGGACCTCTCACGCGACCGGGGCCTCCGTGGAGCCGAATGCCGGGCCTCGAGGAGCTTTCGAGACCGCTCTCGCAAAGCTTTCGGGTTGAGGGCCTGGCATTCGGGACAAGACTCGGTGTCGTGGCCTCGGCCGAGGCAGAAGAGACACTCCGAATGCGGGTCGGTGACGGACATCATCCGCGCACAGGCGCCGCATCGCTTGAAGCCGGGCATCCCTACGACACCTTAAAGATGGAAAAAACAGTGAAAAAATCACCAAAAATAATGGTCAAAAATTGACCAGGGCACTGCTCTTCCCGGATCTGCGCTTGCTGGCGCGGAAAAAGAAGAACTGACGTCAGCGCGCAGGGCGGCGCCTAAGTACTGCCCGCGACGTCATCCCGGCGATCACGACGCCGGCGACGGACGCGGAGCCGCACGGCGCCGCCTACCGACGCGCAAGGGTACTGCTACGCAAAACTTTCCGGATCCAGCCTGACGCCTGGGGATATTCTAAGGTAAGGAATCTATCACTAACGTGTCTCTTTCAGATATATCGTTACACAAGTTAGTAACTTGTGCATCTGAAAGAGACACGTTAGTGACAGATTCCTTACCTTAGAATAGATATCCCAGCAATACCAACCCCGGTGGTGGGTCTGCGAACAGATTCAGACAAGGAAGTCCCGGAGGACAGAACGGCCAAAGAAGCCATCCCTCCGGACCTGGCTGTCAAGGCAGTAATGTTTGGTAAACATGTGCAGCGAGGCCCACGTAGCTGCCTGACATATATCCTGTAACGGAACACCGCGGCCTAAAGCCGTGGTAGCAGCCATTGCCCTGGTGGAATGGGCACGCAGCCCAACAGGAGGCTCCTTCTTAGCCAAAGAATAGCAGGCTTTGATACACAAGGTGACGCAGCGGGAGATGGTCCTTTTGTGTACCGCCCGACCTTTTTTGGCGCCCACGTAGCCAACAAAGAGCTGGTCACCCACCCGGAACTGTTGTGTGCGGTTGATGTAAAAGGAAAGCGCACGTTTTGGGTCCAGACGGTGGAGCCTCTCTTCCTCTCTAGAAGGATGCGGAGGCGGAAAGAAGGTGGGCAAAGTGATGGTCTGCCCAATGTGGAAGGCAGTAACCACCTTTGGCAAGAAGGACGTACGCGTCCTAAGAACAACCTTGTCTGGATGAACAGACAGAAAGGGGGGTTTGCATGAAAGAGCCTGTAGCTCACTCACCCGCCGAGCGGAGGTGATGGCCACCAGAAAGGCTGTCTTCAGCGTGAGAAGACGAAGAGGACAGTTATGTAGAGGCTCAAAGGGAGCGCACATTAAAAGGTAAGAACCAAGTTCAAGTCCCACTGAGGCATCACAAACGGAACAGGAGGGAAGAGGTGTGTAATGCCTTTAAGAAACCTGTTAACAACAGGGGACTTGAAAAGGGAGGGCTGATCAGGAAGCCTGAGGAAGGCCGAGATCGCACAAAGATAGCCCTTGATGGTACCCAGGGCAGAACCCTGTTGGGCCAGAGAAAGAAGGAACAGTAGAACCTCAGAAAGAGGGGCAGAAAGGGGATTCACAGCCTTTGCTGTGCACCATGCCACAAACTTGTTCCACCTGCAGGCTTATACCACCTTAGTGGAGGGACGCCTGGCTGCCAGAATCACATCACAAACTTCGGGAGGCAAGTCGAAAGGAATCAACTGCCGCCGCTCAATTTCCACGCAAGCAGGTGTAGACTGGACAGGTTCGGGTGGAGGACCGTCCCCTGCTGCTGCGACAGAAGATCCTCCCGAAGAGGCAGACGGATCGGGGGATCGACGCTCATACTGAGTAGCTCGGGATACCAAACTCTTCGAGCCCAGTCCGGAGCCACAAGAATGACTTGGGCCCGGTCGCGCTGAATCTTCTTCAACACTCTGGGTAGAAGTGGTATAGGCGGAAAGGCGTACAACAGACCGCAACTCCACTCGTGACGAAAAGCGTCGCCGAGCGAGTGCCACCTTGGAAATTCCAACGCGCAGAACTGCTGACATTGCGCGTTCTCTTCGGTGGCGAACAGATCTAACCAAGGCTCTCCCCACTGCTGAAAGAGACCTTGCGCCACCTCCGAGTGAAAACGCCATTCGTGATCCATCATGCACCTGCGGCTGAGTTCGTCCGCCCTGGCGTTCAGGGAACCTGCCACGTGTTGAACCATCAGGATACGCCCTGATGTTCCAGCCATGTCCAGAGGCGCAGAGCCTCCTGACATAGGGTCCACGACCCCACCCCGCCCTGTTTGTTGCAGTACCACATGGCGGTGGTGTTGTCTGTGAACACCTGCACTATCTTCCCTTTGACAGAGGGAAGGAATGCCTTGAGTGCAAGTCGGATCGCCCGGAGCTCCAGAATGTTGATATGGAGCCGGGACTCCGCCGGGAGACCAGAGGCCTCTGATCTCCGCCTCTCCCATGTGACCGCCCCATCCCAGAAGGGACGCGTCCGTCACAACTGTGTGCTCTGGCTGGGGAAGGGAGAGGGATCTGCCCATGACCCATTGCCGGTTCGAGAGCCACCACTGCAACTGTTTTGCAGTCCCCTCCGAGATCTGGACGTGATCGGACAGGTTGCCCTGGTGCTGCGCCCACTGGAACTTCAGGTCCCACTGCAGAGCCCGCATATGCCATCTGGCATGATTGACCAGCAGGATGCAGGAGGCCATGAGGCCCAGCAGCCTCAGGGTCATCCGGACCGAAACCCAGGCTAAAGGCCGAAAGATCTGAATCATAGCCTGAATATCCCGGACTCGCCGCTCGGGAGGATAAACCCGAAACTGCGTCGTGTCCAGCACTGCTCCGATGAAAAGGAGCTGTGGAGAAGGAACTAGGTGCGACTTCGGCACGTTGATGGAGAACCCCAGCGAGTGCAGGAGTCCGGCCGTAGTCTGGAGGTGGGAGACGACTGCCTGGGACGAGCCCGCCTTCAGCAGCCAGTCGTCGAGGTAGGGGAAGACTGGAACCCCTGCCCAGCGCAGATGAGCTGCGACCACCGCCATCACTTTCGTGAACACCCGAGGGGCGCTGGTAAGGCCAAAAGGGAGCACGGTGAACTGAAAATGCTCGAAGCCTACCGTGAACCGCAGGTAACGCCGGTGGGCCGGCAGGACGGGGATGTGGAAATATGCGTCCTGCAAGTCCAACGCTACCATCCAGTCTCCAGGGTCGAGAGCAGTCAAGACCTGAGCTAGGGTGAGCATCTTGAACTTCTCCTTCCGGAGGAAGCGATTGACGTTCCGGAGGTCAAAGATAGGACGCATGTCCTCCTTGTCCTTTTTGGGCATCAGAAAGTAGTGGGAGTAGCAACCACGTCCTACTTCTGGGGTCGGAACGCGCTCGATGGCCCTCTTGGCGAAGAGGGCCGCAACTTCCTTTTGAAGAAGCACCAAGTGATCCCCTGACATGCAGTGGAATTGAGGTGGCATGTCTGGGGGGATGGTCTCGAAGGGGAGGGAGTAGCCCCTTCGGACAATGTCCAAGACCCACCTGTCCGAGGTGATGGCACGCCAGTGGTGAAGGTGATGGCGGACCCTGCCCCCTACTGGCGTGCTGTGCACCTGAAAGAAGGACTAGGAGGGCTTGGAGGCCGCGGACGGGGCGGGGTTGGTGGCCTGACCCGCACGCTGGTTGCCTGACCCGCCACGGCGGGAGTCACGTCCTCGGCCACGTGAAGACGTTTGCTGCGCGGGCCGGTGGCTGGGCAGCGGACGTGACTGGGCGCCCCTTCTGTGGCCACGAAAGGGGCGAAAAGCAGACGGTTGTGGAGGGCGCACAGCAGAAAGGCCCAGGGACTTGGCCGTAGCCCGCGAGTCCTTAAAGCGCTCCAGCGCATGGTCTGCCTTGTTCCCAAAAAGACCGATCCCATCAAAGGGCATGTCCATAAGGGTGTTTTGGACATCACCCGAGAAACCAGTGGTTCTCAGCCAGGCGTGACGGCGCAGCGCCACTGTCGTTGCAAGCGATCTGCCTAGCGAGTCGGCGGTATCAAGGCCACATCTGATGGTGTACTTTGCCGCATCTCTTCCCTCCGCAATGGCGCGGGTAAGTAGTGTCTGGACCTCCTCAGGACACTGGGGCAGAACTTGCGCCAATGAATCCCACAGGGAGTGGGAATATCGGCCCAAGAGGCAAGTGGTATTAACGGACTGCAAGCCAGCACTGGAGGAAGAAAAGACCTTCTTCCCAAATTGATCCAGGCGTTTGGATTCCCTATCTGGGGGAGCGGTAGGGAAGGCGCTTTGGGAAACAGAGGCTTGGACCACCAAGCTCTCAGGGGTGGGGTGTTGGGAGAGGAACAGGGGGTCGCCCAGAGCAGGGCGATGGCGTCGGGCCACGTTCCTATCCACAGGAGCCCCTGTGGTGGGCTTGGACCAGGTGCCCAAAAGAATGTCGGAAAGCGCCTCGTTAAACGGCAGCAGTGGCTCCGAGGAGGTAGCCGCCGGCTGAAGCACTTCCGTCAGGATGTTAGGCCTGACAGCCACCGTAGGCAACTGGAGGTGTAAGGCCCCAGCTGCTCTACGCAACACCGTTGCAAAGTTTGCTCCCTCCTCCGTTGCCACGGAAGGAGGAGACAGCATGCCAGAGTCAGGGGAGGTGTCCAAACCACTGGCATCCCCAAGCTCCTCAGGCCAGTCCTGATCAAACTCACACTGCTGTGTGAGAGGGTCATCAGACCCCTCCCAGTCCTCTGCGTCCTCCAATTCTGGTTCAAAATAAGGAGGAGGGACATGCGGGACCCAAGGTCCCATCGGCGTCGGCGTCGAGCGACGCCTGTCCGGCGCCGTGTCCGGATCCGGAGAGAACCGGGGAACGACGCCGCCCAGAGCCCCGGGCGGCGTCGGGAACGGCACCGGAGAGATCGGCGCCGGTGGAGGTGTCAGGTCAACCGGCGTCGATCGGGGTTGTGGCAGCACCGGGCCCGGGGCCGGGGCCGAGGCTGGTGTGGCAGGCGGCGCCGGGACCGGAGTCGCCGGCAGCGCCGGCGAAACCCCATCAGGGCCTGCGGGGCCCGAAGGCGCACCGGGGGGACCTTGAGGCCCGAAGAGGCGGGCCATGGCCGACAGGAACTCCTGTATCTTGGCCGGAGTCGCCCCCGATCCCGGGAAGGACGGGTAATGCGGGGGCGGCTCCACAGGCACTCCCGGAGCCGCGGGGGCGGGGACGTTGCCGACAGGACCCTCAGCCGAGTCGCGAGACCGGCGAGGGGAAGTCGTCGAGCGATGACGCTTCTTAGACTTCTTATGCTTCGACTTACCGGAGGAGTGCGAAGACTTGGACCCCGACGACCGATGAGGACTCCGCGACCGGCCCTCGACCTCTCACGTGACCGGGGCTTGGCGTTGCGCGGAGTCGACTGCCGGACCTCGAGGAGCTTTTGAGACCGCTCTCGCAAAGCCTTCGGATGCAAGGCCCGGCAGTCAGGGCACGACTTGGTGTCGTGGTCACGGCCGAGGCAGTAAAGACACTCCTGATGCGGGTCTGTGATCGACATCATTCGACCACAGGCGTCGCATGGCTTGAAGCCGGGCATCCCTACCAACACCTTCGGAGTCGGGAGACTCGAGAAAACAGTGAAAAAATTCACCCAAAAACTTAGTCAAAAAATGACTAGGGCACTGCTTTTCCCGGATCTGCGCTTACTGGCGCGGAAAAAGAAAGAACTGACGTCAGCGCGCAGGGGCGGCGTCTAAGTACTGCCCGCGACGTCATCCCGGCGATCCCGACGCCGACGACGGACGCGGAGCCGCACGACGCCGCATACCGACGCGCAAGGGTACTGCTACGCAAAAACTTTCCGGATCCAGCCTGACGCCTGGGGATATTCTAAGGTAAGGAATCTGTCACTAACGTGTCTCTTTCAGATACAAGATTTGGCCATATTACAACACAGGCAATCTCAGTTACGTTCTATTATGTTGTTAAGCTGGACACTGCAATCTTTGCGTGAAGGCTATGTGCCTTGGCGTTTCATTAACAGTACGTCTCTGTTTTCTGCATACAATCTAACAGATAAACAGATGGAAATGGCAAAAAGGGGAGCAAAATATACAATGCTGCGTATTGAAAAACTGGATAGATTTCCATTTACAGTAGCGGAATCACCATCCACAGAATGGCTAATCCATAGCCACATCACTCTACCGGTCACAACTTTTCCGTTTCAGTATTGCCTTGAACAAAAACAGGCAGGCAAATATGAAAAATTGGGTAAGGAATACATTAAGGAATCTTGGGAATTACCGTACAGATTTCGATGCAGGAGTGGGTATCGAGAAGTGTTTCTAAGCGGTACATACTGCAAGAACGTTTTGAGTGGTACTCTCATGTGCCAGGATATTTTACTACACGGAGCTTGTAATGGTTCAGTGGCGAACTTATCCTGCCAGCTGAAAGGGACTCCAGCAGCCGTGATTACACCGGTATTCGAGCTCCTCTCGATTGGGAGTTACTTGATGCTGAACGATCAAGGTTGTTGTGGGATGCTTCCGGGGATTGCCTATCTGGTCACGGTGAACTCCAGGGTTACTTGCTGTATGCAAGTATTGTTTCCCCCAACAAGTACAGTCAGGGAGGCGCCACTATGGCTTTCGCTAAATGTTTCTTTTATACAGTTTGATACTTTGAGCAGAATGAAAGCCATGCTTTTACAGCAAACTGTGCCCTTAACCTCCGCCCGGGAGACCCTTGATCTTCAAATCGCAAGGACCTCGGCTGAGATACAGGCACTCATACGTACAAACTGCCCCTCTCATTTCACAGAAATGGTGGGACGTATCTTTAATATGTCTGATACGAGTGGCATTGTACACCTATTTAAGACCATAGGGTCAGGATTTCTAAGCACCTTTCAGACTGTCCTCAGAGTTATTCCAAACTTTATACACTCCATATTGGGAAGTGTTTTTGGAGGTCTTCCGCTGATCCTGCTCTCAATAGCAGGGATCCTGATTGTTATTTTCCTGCTACGCAATGGATGGCCCAATCACCAACGAGATGGCAAAAGCACTCCTGGAGCGTAAATACCGTGAACGCATGGTACAACATCTGGGCACACCTCGCCTGCGGGACCTGAGCACCTCTTGGTTTCTATTGTTTACACCAGTCTGGGTGGACTGCATCTTACCTGTTTTTCGATGCCTGTTTTGCGGAGAAGAATGCGTGTTAGATCTCTGTCTGACACTTCCATCGGCAACGCCACCGGACATGAATACCATGCTGGAACCGGTGAGGGTCCATGCTCGACAATGTCCCCAGCGTATTCCTATCTTGATGGCTGCATTCCTCGAAAACCCGCAGGTGCCTTTTGCTACAACTGGATTGAGCATCAGCTCTTCCACTAGCACTCAGGTATCGACTACAACACCGGCTGCCTCTGCACCAGCTATTGGCAGTTCTGAGAATCATCTGTGCTCAATTGACGTGCTCTGCGAGGTGTTACAGGGATCGTCGAACAAGTTACTTACCTTCGGTAACGATATATCTGTAAGAAACATTAGTAGTGATAGATTCCTTACCTTAGAATATCCCCAGGCGTCAGACTGGATGCGGAAAGTTTTCGTCAGCAGTACCCCCGCGTCGGTAGGTGGCGTTGTGCGGCTCCGCGTCCATCGTTGGCGTCGTGGTCGCCGAGATGACGTCGCGGGCGCTACTTAGACGCCACCGACGCGCGCTGACGTCAGTTCTGTACACGACTTTCCGCGCCAGGAACGCAGAGCCATGCAAGATACTGACCACTGGTGCATTGAAACTAGGGCCCTGAAAGGGATCACCTTAACCCTAGAAATCAGTTCGCAGAACGGGGAGGACGGGTGGGGCGGTAAGGAATCTATCACTACTAATGTTTCTTACAGATATATCGTTACCGAAGGTAAGTAACTTGTTCATCTGAAAGAAACACATAGTGATAGATTCCTTACCTTAGAATAGATTCCCCAGCAATATCAACCCCGGTGGTGGGTCTGCGAACTAAGATCACACCAGAAAGGCACGGAGAACAGAACGGCCAAAGAAGCCGTCTCTCCGGACTTGGCTGTCCAGGCAGTAATGTTTGGTAAACGTGTGCAGCGAGGCCCACGTGGCTGCCTGACATATGTCTTGCAGGGGGACACCACGTCCCAATGCAGTAGTGGCTGCAGTAGCTCTGGTGGAATGAGCACGCAGCCCCACCGGAAGGTTCTTTTTAGCCAAAGAGTAACAGGCTTTGATACACAAGACAACCCAGCGGGAGATGGTTCTCTTATGGACCGCCCGACCTTTCTTGGTGCCAACGTAGCCAACAAAAAGCTGGTCATCCACCCGGAACTGCTGTGTGCGGTTGAGATAAAAAGAAAGCGCACGTTTTGGGTCCAGACGGTGGAGCCTCTCTTCCTCTCTGGAAGGATGCGGAAAAAAGGTGGGCAAGGTAATAGTCTGCCCAATGTGAAAGGCCGTAACCACTTTTGGCAAAAGGAAGGACGGGGCCTGAGCACAACCTTGTCCGGATGGACTGAAAGGAAAGGAGGCTTACAGGAAAGAGCCTGGAGCTCACTCAATCGCCTGGCGGAAGTGATGGCGACCAGGAAGGCATTCTTTAACGTCAAAAGACGAAGAGGACAGTTGTGAAGGGGCTCAAAGGGAGCGCACATCAAGTACGTTAGAACCAGATTCAAGTCCCACTGAGGCATCACGAAAGGAATAGGAGGAAAAAGGTGTGTAATGCCTTTAAGAAACCTATTTACAACAGGGGACTTGAAAAGAGAGGGCTGATCAGGGAGCCTGAGAAAGGCCGAAATAGCAGAAAGGTAGCCCTTGATAGTGCCCAGAGCAGAGCCCTGCTGGGCCAAAGAAAGAAGGAAGTAGAACCTCAGAAAGAGGGCAGAAAGGGGATCCACAGCCTTTGCTGTGCACCATGCCACAAATTTGTTCCACCTGCAGGCGTATACCACTTTAGTAGAGGGACGCCTGGCTGCCAGAATAACGTCACAAACTTCAGGAGGCAAGTCAAAGGGAATCAACTGCGGCCGCTCAATCTCCACGCAAAGAGGTGGAGGCTGGATAGGTTCGGGTGGAGGACCGTCCCCTGCTGCTGCGACAGAAGATCCTCCCGAAGAGGCAGTCGGATCGGGGGATCGATGCTCATACTGAGTAGCTCGGGATACCATACTCTTCGAGCCCAGTCCGGAGCCACAAGAATGACTTGGGCCCGGTCGCGCCTGATCTTCTTCAGCACTCTGGGCAGAAGTGGTATAGGCGGAAAGGCGTACAACAGAACGCAACTCCACTCGCGACGAAAAGCGTCGCCGAGCGAGTGCCGCCTTGGAAACTCCAACGCGCAGAACTGATGACATTGCGCGTTCTCTTCGGTGGCGAATAGATCTAACCAAGGCTCTCCCCACTGCTGAAAGAGACCTTGCGCCACTTCCGAGTGAAGACGCCATTCGTGATCCATCATGCACCTGCGGCGAGGTTCGTCCGCCCTGGCTTTCAGGGAACCTGCCAGGTGTTGAACCATCAGGAACATGCCCTGATGTTCCAGCCATGTCCAGAGGCGCAGAGCCTCCTGACAAAGGGTCCAAGACCCCACCCCGCCCTGTTTGTTGCAGTACCACATGGCGGTGGTGTTGTCTGTGAACACCTGCACTACCTTCCCTTTGACAGAGGAAGGAATGCCTTGAGTGCAAGTCGGATCGCCCGGAGCTCCAGAATGTTGATATGGAGCCGGGACTCCGCCCGGAGACCAGAGGCCTCTGATCTCCGCCTCTCCCATGTGACCGCCCCATCCCAGAAGGGACGCGTCCGTCACAACTGTGTGCTCTGGCTGGGGAAGGGAGAGGGATCTGCCCATGACCCATTGCCGATTCGAGAGCCACCACTGCAACTGTTTTGCAGTCCCCTCCGAGATCTGGACGTGATCGGACAGGTTGCCCTGGTGCTGCGCCCACTGGAACTTCAGGTCCCACTGCAGAGCCCGCATATGCCATCTGGCATGATTGACCAGCAGGATGCAGGAGGCCATGAGGCCCAGCAGCCTCAGGGTCATCCGTACCGAAACCCAGGATAAAGGCTGAAAGATCGGAATCATAGCCTGAATATCCCGGACTCGCCGTTCGGGAGGATAGGCCCGAAACTGCGTCGTGTCCAGAACTGCTCCGATGAAAAGGAGCTGTGGAGAAGGAATCAGATGCGACTTCGGCACATTGATGGAGAACCCCAGCGAGTGCAGGAGTTCGGCCGTAGTCTGGAGGTGGGAGACGACTGCCTGGGACAGAGCCCGCCTTCAGCAGCCAGTCGTCGAGGTAGGGGAAGACTGAAACCCCTGCCCGGCGCAGATGAGCTGCGACCACCGCCATCACTTTCGTGAACACCCGAGGGGCACTGGTAAGGCCAAAGGGGAGCACAGTGAACTGAAAATGCTCGAGGCCTACCGTGAACCGAAGGTAACGCCGGCAGGACGGGGATGTGGAAATAGGCGTCCTGCAAGACCAACGCTACCAACCAGTCTCCAGGGTCGAGGGCAGTCAAGACCTGAGCTAGGGTGAGCATCTTGAACTTCTCCTTCCGGAGGAAGCGATTGACGTTCCGGAGGTCCAAGATAGGACGCATGTCCTCCTTGTCCTTTTGGGCACCAGGAAGTAGTGGGAGTAGCAACCCGTCCTACTTCTGGGGTCGGAACATGCTCGATGGCCCTCTTGGCCAAGAGGGCCGTGACTTCCTTCTGCAGAAGTACCAAGTGATCCCCTGACATGCGGTGGAATTGAGGTGGCATGGCTGGGGGGTGGTCTCGAAGGGGAGGGAGTAGCCCCTTCGGACAATGTCCAAGACCCACCTGTCCGAGGTGATGGGACGCCAGTGGTGATGGCGGACCCTGCCTCCTACTGGCGTGCTGTGCACCTGAAAGGAGGGACTAGGAGGGCTTGGAGGCCGCGGACGGGTTGGAGGTGGTGGCCTGACCCGCACGCTGGTTGCCCGAACCGCCACGGCGGTATCCACGTCCTCGGCCACGCGAAGACGCCTGCTGCGCGGGCCGGTGGCTGGGCTGCTGACGTGACTGGGCGCCCCTTCCGTGGCCACGATAGGGGCGAAAAGCAGAAGTTAGCGGAGGGCGTGCAGTAGAAAGGCCCAGGGACTTGGCAGTAGCCCGTGAGTCCTTAAAACGCTCCAACGCATGGTCTGCTTTGGAACCAAAAGACCGACTCCATCAAAGGGCATGTCCATGAGTGTATTCTGGACATCACCCGAAAAACCAGTGGTTCTCAGCCAGGCGTGGCGACGTAGCGCCACCGTCGTTGCAACAGATCTGCCCAGCGAGTCGGCGGTATCAAGGCCACAACGTATGGTGTATTTGGCCTCATCCCTACCTTCCGCAATGGCGCGGGTAAGCAGTGTCTGGACCTCCTCAGAACACTGGGGCAAAACAGTCGCCACCGAATCCCACAGGGAGTGGGTATATCGGCCCAAAAGACAAGCGGTGTTGATGGACCGCAAGCCAGCACTGGAGGAAGAAAAACCCTTCTTCCCAAATTGATCCAGGCGTTTGGATTCCCTATCCGGAGGGCGGTAGGGAAGGCGGTTTGGGAAGCTGAGGCTTGGACAACCAAGCTCTCAGGAGTGGGGCGGACAGAGAGAAACAAGGGGTCGCCCGGAGCTGGGCGATGGCGTCGGGACACGTTCCTATCCACAGGAGCCCCTGTGTTGGGCTTGGACCAGGCGCCCAAAGAACGTCAGTGAGTGCGTCGTTAAACGGCAGCACAGTCTCCAAGGAGGAGGCTGCCGGCTGAAGCACTTCTGTCAAGAGATTAGTCTTGACCGCCACAGTAGGGAGTCGGAGATGTAAGGCTCCAGCTGCCCTACGCAACACCGTTGCAAAATTGGCTCCCTCCTCCTTAGCCACGGGAGGAGACAGCATGCCAGTGTCAGGGGAAGTATCTAGACCACTGGCATCCCCTAGTTCCTCTGCCCAGTCCTCATCATACTGACACTGTTGTGCCAGAGGGACCTCAGACCCCTCCCAGTCCTCCTGGTCCTCCTCCGGTTCAAAATAAGGAGGAGGAGGGACATTTGGGACCCAAGGTCTCATCGGCGCCGGAACCGGCGTCGAGCGACGTTGGTCCGGCTCCATGTCCGGAGCCGGAGAGTACAGGGGGACGACGCCGGCGGAGGCGTGGTCAGGTCGACCGGCGTCGATGGGGGTTGCGGTACCACCGGAGCCGGGATCGAGGCCGGGGCCGAAGCCGGGATCGAGGCTGGAGGCACGAGCGACGCCGGGACCGGAGTCGTCGGCGATGCCGGGGCAACCCCATCAGGGCCCGCGGGGCCCGAAGGCGCACCGGAGGGACCTTGAGGCCCGAAGAGGCGGGCCATGGCCGACAGGAATTCCTGTATTTGGGCCAGATCCGCCCCCGAACCCGGGAAGGACGGGTATTGCGGGGGCGACTCCACAGGCATGTCCGGGGCCGCGGGGACGGTGCCGGGAGGGGCCTCAGCCGAGTCGCGAGACCGGCGAGTCGAAGTCCTAGAGCGATGATGCTTCTTGGACTTCTTGTGTTTAGACTTACCGGACGACGAAGACTTGGATCCCGACGACCGGCGAGGACTCCGTGACCGACCCCTCGACCTCTCACGCGACCGGGGCTTGGTGTGGCGCGGAGCCGACTGCCGGGCCTCGAGGAGCTTTCGAGACCGCTCTCGCAAAGCTTTCGGGTTGAGGGACCGGCAGTCGGAACACTACTTCCGTGTCGTGGTCTCGCCCGAGACAGAAGAGACACTCCAGATGCGGGTCTGTGATGGACATCATCCGAGCACAGGCGCGCAACGCTTAAAGCCGGGCATCCCTAACGACACCTTGGAGTCGATACGAAAAGAAAGTGAAAAAATTCACCAAAAAAGTTAGTCAAAAAATGACTAGGGCACTGCTCTTCCCGGATCTGCGCTTGCTGGCGCGGAAAAAGAAGAACTGACGTCAGCGCGCAGGGGCGGCGTCTAAGTACTGCCCGTGACGTCATCCCGGCGATCACGACGCCGACGACGGACGCGGAGCCGCACGACGCCGCCTACCGACGCGCAAGGGTACTGCTACGCAAAAACTTTCCGGATCCAGCCTGACGCCTGGGGATATTCTAAAGTAAGGAATCTGTCACTAACGTGTCTCTTTCAGATATAGGGTCCACGACCCCTCCCAGCCTTGTTTGTTGCAGTACCACATGGCGGTGGTGTTGTCTGTGAACACCTGCACTACTCTCCCCTTGACAGAGGGAAGGAATGCCTTCAGTGCAAGCCTGATCACCCGCAGCTCCAAAAGCTTGATATGGAGCCGGGACTCCACCGGAGACCAGAGGCCTCTGATCTCCGCCTCTCCCATGTGGCCGCCCCATCCCAGGAGGGACGCATCTGTCACCACTGTGAACTCCGGTTGGGGAAGGGAGAGGGATCTGCCTTCGACCCATTGCCGGTTCGTGAGCCACCACTGCAATTGTCGTGCAGTGCCCTCCGAGATCTGGACGTGATCGGACAGGTTTCCCTGATGCTGCGCCCACTGGAACTTCAGGTCCCACTGCAGAGCCCGCATACGCCACCTGGCATGATTGACCAGCAGGATGCAGGAGGCCATGAGGCCCAGCAGCCTCAGAGTCACTCTGACCGAAACCCGGGACAAGGGCTGAAAGATGGGAATCAGAGCCCGAATGTCCCAGACTTGCTGTTTGGGAGGATAGACCCGAAACTGCGCCGTGTCCAGAACCGCTCCGATAAAGAGGAGCTTCTGGGAGGAAATCAGGTGCAGGAGGTCGGCCGTAGTCTGGAGGTGGGAGACGGCTGTCTGGGGCGAGCCCGCCTTCAACAACCAGTCGTCGAGATAGGGGAAGACTGAGACCCCTGATCTGCGCAGATGAGCAGCGACCACCGCCATCACCTTGGTGAACACCCGAGGGGCGCTGGTAAGGCCAAAGGGGAGCACGGTAAACTGAAAGTGCTCGTGGCCTCCCATGAACCGTAGGTAACGCCTGTGGGCTGGCAGGACGGGGATGTGGAAATATGCGTCCGGCAAGTCCAGCGCCACCATCCAGTCTTGTGGGTCGAGAGCAGACAAGACCTGAGCTAGAGTGAGCATCTTGAACTTCTACTTCCGGAGGAAGCGATTAACGTTCCGGAGGTCCAAGATAGGACGCAGGCCTTTGTCCTTCTTGGGCACCACAAAGTAGTGGGAATAACAACCACGACCTACTTCGTGCGTCGGAACGCGCTCGATGGCCCCCTTGGCCAAGAGGGCCGCAACTTCCTGCTGAAGAAGCACCAAGTGATCCCCTGACATGCGGCGGTATTGAGTTGGCATGGCTGGGGGGGTAGTCTTGAAGGGGAGGGAGTAGCCCCTTCGGACTATCTCTAAAACCCACCTGTCCGAAGTGATGGTGCGCCAGTGGGGGAGGTGATGGCGGAGCCTGCCGCCCACTGGCGTTTGATGGGCCTGAAAGTTCGGACTAGGAAGGTTTGGAGGCAGAGGTGGCGGGGTGGTGATGGTCTGACCCGCTCGCTGGCCCCTTTGTCCGCCACGGCGGAAACCGCGGCCGCGCTGGGATGATTGTTGCGCTGGCCTGTGGCTCTGTTGCGAACGCTGCGGGCGCCCCTTCCTGTGCCACGAAAGGAAAGAAAAGCGGAAGGTGGAGGAGGGCGGACTGCCGAGAGTCCCAAGGACTTGGCCGTAGCCCGTGAGTCCTTAAACCGCTCCAACGCGCTGTCCGCTTTGTCGCCGAAGAGGCGACGGCCATCAAAGGGCATGTCCATAAGGGTGTTTTGGACATCCCCTGAAAATCCAGTGGTTCTCAACCAGGCATGACGGCGAACCGCCACCGTCGTTGCAATGGATCTGCCCAGTGAGTCGGCAGTGTCTAGACCACAACGGATCATGAACTTTGCTGCGTCTCTCCCCTCTGCAACAGCCTGGGCGAAAGCAGGCCGGGCCTCCTCCGGACACTGAGGCAGCACGTTCGCCACCGTATCCCACAGACAGTGGGAATAACGGCCCAAGAGGCATGCAGTGTTCACGGACCGCAGCGCAGAGCTGGTGGAAGAGAAAATCTTCTTCCCAAACTGATCCAGCTTCTTGGATTCCCTATCCGGTGGTGCAGAAGGGAAGGCGGTCGGGGAAGCAGAAGCTTGGACAACCAAGCTCTCGGGGGTGGGATGTTGGGAGAGGAAAATGGGGTCACCCGGAGCCGGGCGATGGCGTCGGGCCACGTTCCTATCCACAGGAGCCCCTGTGGTGGGCCTGGACCAAGTGCCCAAAAGAACGTCCGAAAGGGCTTCATTAAAGGGCAGCAGCGGCTCCGCAGAAGTAGCTGCTGGCTGAAGCACCTCTGTCAGGAGGTTAGTCCTGACGGCCACAGTAGGGAGCAGGAGGTGTAGGGCCTCCGCCGCCCTGCGCAACACCACTGCATAACTGGCTCCCTCCTCCGTAGCCACGGCAGGAGGAGACAGCATGCCAAGGTCTGGTGAGGTATCCAGACCACTGGCGTCCCCCCAATTCCTCAGCCCAGTCCTGTTCAGACTCGCAGGCTGCAGCGAGAGGGTCGTCCAACCCCTCCCAGTCCTCCCCTTGCTCATCAGGCTGTTCAACAGGCCTAAAATAAGGAGTAGGGACATGGGGATAGAAATCCCCAAACGGCGTCGAGAACGGCATCGACCGACGCCGCGTCCACTTCGGGGCTGAATCTGAGGTCGACGTCGTCCCGAGGAGCGGGCGGCGTCAGGATCGGTGCCAGTGGAGTCGATGTCGGTGGAGGCGTAACAAGCTCAACCGGCGTCGACCGGGAGCCAGGCCTGGATCCAAGGGTGTCCTGCGGCGCCGGGGCCGGAGCTGACAGCGACGCCGGAGCCGCCGGCGAGGAAACGCGAGGACACCCAGGCGGGACCGCAGGGCCCGAAGTCGCACCGGCGGGACCCGACGGCCCAAAGAGGCGAGCCATGGCCGACAGGAAGTCCTGTATCTGGGCCCGAGTCGCCGACGACCCCGGGTAGGGCGGGTAGTCGGGCGACGACTCCATGGACTGCGCCTGAGCCGCGGGGGTGGCACCACCCGTACCCTCAGCCGCGTCGCGCGACCGGCGAGGGGAAGTCGGAGAACGATGACGTTTCTTCGACTTCTTGTGCTTCGCCTTACCTGACCCCGAGTGCGAAGACTTCGATCCCGACGATCGCCGATGAGGACTCCGCGCACGGTCCCTCGACCTCCCTCTGGACCGGGACCTCTCACGGCGCGGAGCCGACTGCCGGGCTTCAAGCAGCTTTCGGGACCGCTCCCGCAAAGACTTCGGTGCCATGGACCGGCAGTCGGGGCACGACTTGGGGTCGTGGTCGCGCCCCAGGCAGAAGAGAGACACGCGGTGCGGGTCCGTCACCGACATCATCCGATGACAGTCCTCGCAGGACTTAAACCCGGGCATCCCTAACTGCACCAGGAGTCGTATCGACTCGAAAAAGGTGAGAAAAAGATCTCAAAATACGTAGTCAAAAAAGACTAGGGGTACCGCTCTCTCCGGATCTGCGCTTGCTGGCGCGGAAAAAGAAAGAACGGACGTCAGCGCGCATCAGCGGCGTCTAAGTAGCGCCCGCGACGTCATCTCGGCGACCACGACGCCAACGACGGACGCGGAGCCGCACAACGCTCCTACCGACGTGCAGGGGTACTGCTGATGAAAACTTTCCGGATCCAGTCTGACGCTTGGGGATATTCTAAGGTAAGGAATCTATCACTATGTGTTTCTTTCAGATAGTGCTATACAAAAAGTTTGACAGAGTTCTCTAAAAAAAAGGCATGGGCAAAGAAGTGTAACTAGAAATATTTTATTAAGAGGCACAGCCTTAGTAATACGAAACACCCACCTTCATCAGCTTCATCCCAATTATTTTTAGGGAGAAAAATGGAAGTACTCCTGAGGTCGGGCTTACATTCGCCCAACCTTCCAAAAAAAAGTAACATAGTGGGGAGCCGCAGCCAATGGCCAACAGGTCAAGGGAGCTGCGGGTCAAAAAAGTTTGGGAACCACTGCTGTAAACCAATAAGGGTCTTCTGTACTTTTTGCATGGTGTGCCCTTACATTGGCACTACCACATAAACAGCTGGCTTCCTACAGCACTGCAGAGCTGGCATATGCCAACGGGCATATGTCACAAGCAGTATGCAGAAGGCCTTGAGGACTAGCAGCTTCAGAGTCAATCTCACTGAAATCCAGGATAGAGGCTGAAAAATCTGAATAATAGCCTGAATATCCTGGACGCCCCTTTAGGAAGGATAGGCCCGAAACTACACCGTGTCCAGAACAGCTCAGATGAAAGGGAGCGCATGAGAGGTAGTCAGGTATGGCTTAGGCACATTGATAGTGAACCCCAGCGAACGCTGGAGATCTGCAGTAGTCTGGAGGTGGGAGACGACAGCCTGGGGTGAGCCTGCCTTCAACAGCCAGTCGTCGAGATAGGGTAAGACTGGCACCCTTGATCTCTGCAGATGAGCTGCAACCACCACCATGACCTTGGTGAACACCCGTGGGGCGCTGGTGAGGCCAAAAGGGAGCACAGCAAACTGAAAATGCTTGTGGCCATCGTGAACCGCACCGAACGGCACCCTTCATGGGCACCAGAAAGTAGCAAGAAAAGCAACCACGACCCACTTCTGGCACCGGCACTCTCTCTATGGCTTCTATCGTCAAAAGTGCATTCACTTCCTGGCGGAAAAGAGATAAGTGGTCCTCCGTCAGCCTGTTGTAAGTAGATGCCATGAAGGGAGGGCTAAGCTTGAAAGGGAGAGAGCAGCCCCTTTGGACAATCTGCAACACCCACCTGTTCAATTTTAGGGACTGCCAGGTGATGACTAATCCTGCCACCCACTGTATTGTATTGTATTGTATTAAGCACTTGTAAAGCGCACTGTCGCCCAAAGGGGATCCTGGTGCTGTCGAACATATGCTCAAGTCAGCCATGAATGGATAAGCGGCCATGAGCAGATTGATCGAGGCAGGCTAATTATAGGAAAGTTCATTCCCTGGGAAAAAGCCAAGTTTTGACTCTTTTCCTAAACTGCATCAGATCTTCTGACTGTCTGATATTGGTGGGGAGTTTATTCCAAAGCTTTGCTGCCGCAATGCTGAAAGCTCTCCCACCTGTTATCTTTCTGAATTTAGGCACCTTAACCAAATTGGCCGAAGATTAGCGTAAATTCCGGGTGGGGACATAGCATGCAAATTTGTACTGCATGGGTTTAGGTCCAACACCATGCAGAGCTTTGAACACAAGGCAGAGGGATTTAAACTTTATCCTTTCTAACACTGGGAGCCAATGTAGCTCTGCCAGCGTTTGCGATGCGGATGAATGTCTTGGTCTTGCTAGCGCCATCTTGGCCGCCATTGTCTGGACCCTCTGCAGTCTCTCCATTAGGTACTTTGGAGACTCTAGCAGCAGTGCGTTACAGTAGTCTAGTCTACTCAAGATAATGCTTCTAACTACCAGTGCTCTGGCCTGTGAGGGTAGCATCGGTAGGATCTTTCGGAGCACCCTGATAAGAGCAAAACAGCATCCAGCAGTTTTGTTGATCTGGGTTTCTAGGCTCAGTTTATCGTCGAACATCACTCCTAAATTGCGCACCGTCTCTGAAGATCTTAGAGGAATATCGGTCGGTATAGGCCAGAAATCATTTGGTAGTAGACGAGGAACTTTGCCTGCTGCGCAGCACAGGATCTCTGTCTTGTCTGCATTGAATTGAAGAGAGTTTTCTCTCAGCCAGCCTGAGGCATCCTTCATGCAGGTATGAAAATCTTGCAGTGAGATAAATTGGTCCCCCTCCAATGACACAATAAGCTGCGTGTCATCTGCGTAATTAATAAGGCTAACATTATGAGCTTTAATGTCGGCCAGCAATGGTCTCAAATATACATTAAATAATATTGGGCTAATGGCAGACCCTTGAGGAACACCATATGGGTTGTTAGTGAACTCAGATTGAAACGGTGAGAGAGCCACTGCCTGTCGTCTTTTAGAGAGGTATGATTGGAACCATTTCCATGCTGTGCCCACTATCCCTATGTCCTTAAGCCTGGCCAGAAGTATCTCATGGTTAACCGTGTCAAAAGCGGCGGACAGGTCAAGCAGAATCAGTATTGCTGACTGCCCCCTGTCCGTCCGCATTCGAAGATCATCCAACACGGTTACCAGAGCTGTCTCCGTTCCATGCCCTGGGCGGAAGCCAAATTGCACATCGTCCAGTAGATCGTTGGTTTCCAGAAACTGGGAGAGTGCTTTACTGACCACCCGCTCTATGATCTTTATTGGGTAGGGCAGCAGGGAGATAGGTCTGTAATTCTTAGGGCAGTCTGGGTCCAGTGTTGCTTTTTTCAGCAGAGGTGTCACTACCGCTTGTTTCCAACAGTCCGGTACTGACCCGCTGGACAGTGATTGAATACAGATTTGTCTGGTAATCGGAAATAGCTCTAAACTCAGCTCTTTCCAAATTCTGTGTGGCAGTGGATCCAACGGCGAGCCTGAGGAAATACCTAGTGCTATTCTGGCAAACTCCTCCACCGATGGGGGCTCAAAGTGATCTAGAAAATGGGAGTTTTCCCCCATACTTTGTCTTTCCTTTTCCTGAGGTGCTTTTATTGCCTCTACCTCGGCATTTCTCTCGGTGCATGGACCAAATCCCTCAAGAATAAGGGTGATCTTTTCCTCGAAAAAGGTCGCGAGGTTGTTACAAAGATCCTGTGAAGGTTGTATTTTATTTTTTGTGCACTCCGGATTGGCAATATCCCCCACTATTTTAAAGATGCTTCTGGCACTGTTTGAAGACCTTAAAATCATGTCTGCAAAGTACTCTGCTTTTATTTTGCCAATTTCTCTCTTATAGTGAGCTATTGCCTCTTTCCAGGCGGTTTTATCCTCCTCTGAATATCCCTTTCTCCATTTTCTCTCTGCTGACTTACAACTCATCTTTAGAGTTCTGAGTGTTTTGCTGTACCAAGGTGCGGAAGGTCTGCCCTTTTTCTTAAAAATTTTCAGAGGGGCAACCAGGTCTAGCCTAGTATTTATATGTTCGCAAAAGGTCTCATAGTTTTCCTCTACCTGCCTATCTCCATCAAAAATTTCCTTCATAAAAAATACCGGGGAAAGCTTTGCTTTTTGCAACAGTCCCTTCCAGTCCCTAACTTGGCATTTCTTCGAGCCAGTGATGCTGGGGTTATTCTTTTTCGGGTTATGTACCCGGAATTTTATCAGGTGGTGGTCAGACCAGTCCATCAGTAGGGTGTCTACCCCTCCAACCGCTTGTTCTTCTGCAAAAATTAGATCCAATATGTGCCCTCCCTTATGTGTAGGTTCAGTGACTTGTGTTAAATTCAGGTTCTTACAGGAGTTGATAAGACTATTATAGTTTGAATCCAGACTCCCGTTGCACCATAGGTTAAAATCCCCCATGATAAATAATCTGGAATGGGTGAGTGCCATATTGGTGAAAGCATCAATGATCGCCTGCAGCTGTGCATTGCTAACTGCTCCAGGAGGTCTCTAGCACAGTATTCCAGTCAGCAATTGTCCCTTATGGTCTTTTAGTGAGAAACCCAGCATTTCTATGCCTTCGGTTCATCAACATTTATGGGCACAAAATCCATTATCTCCTTGAAAATAATCCCGACCCCACCTCCCCTCCCTTTGGGTCGTGGCTTGTGGAATACTTTGTATCCAGGTGGACAGGCTAATCCCGGCTCCAAGTCTGATCCTGGGTATGTCCATGTCTCAGTCATGAATAGGACATCTAAATCATGAGTTTCCAATAGTAGTTGGGTCTGTAGCCAGTGTTTGGGCAGGGATCTGACGTTAAGCAGACCGCATGCCAGGATGTCCCTACTATCCAAGTCTGACTTTGGTCCGGCTATCTCTACATAACTAGGCGTACCATCCCGCCCTCCTGTTTCCCCCAGGTTCCGCAACTCCTTACTTGTGTGGGAAAGTCTCCTTTCCTCAACCTCTTTTCTTCCCAAACGGGCAGCATGGCTGGCGCTATGCGCTGTCGGTGCGCGGACGGGGGCAGACGGGCTTGCCTTTGGCGCGCCTTTGGTGCGCCCTCTGCGCAGCCGCGTTGCAGCCATGCTTTTGAAGCCCCAGTCCCTGCGCATCTAGAGCGCTGACCGGGAGTTCCTGAAAGCTACTGGCACTCACCGGAAGTGAGGAGGACTGAGCCCCGGGGGGAGAAAGCGCTTTCACTGCCGCTTTCGAGTTAGGTAAGCAGATAACAATATATTTAAAATAGAGGCATGCTTTTGAAGCCCCAGTCCCTGCGCATCTAGAGCGCTGACCGGGAGTTCCTGAAAGCTACCGGCACTCACCGGAAGTGAGGAGGACTGAGCCCCGGGGGGAGAAAGCGCTTTCACTGCCGCTTTCGCTGGGTGCCCATGATGGTAAACGGGCAGACAAGGAGGGTTTGGAGGCTGCGGCTGATGGGGGGTTGGTGGACTGACTCGACCGCTGGTCACCTGACCCACGAGGCCGGTAGGTACCCCTTCCACAGCCACACATAGTCTGGAAAGCTTGCGCACAGCGGTTGCTTGGCGGGTAAGGACGCGGCTGTATGTTCCTTACATGACCACCCGTGGTTAATTTGTAAAAAAAATACGTGCCAGGGCTCTAGTCAGGAGGCAGCCTGCACCAGCCCATTTTTCCTGTTAGCACCACCTAAAACAGAACCAACGACTAACTGTGGATGTGAGGAGAGGATGTGGCAATGGCCAGAGCTGCAGACTTCGGAGCTGGGAAACCAGGTTCGAGTCTTGGCGTCGGCTTAACATCCTGTGATTCTGGGCAAATCACTTAATTTCCCCATAAATGAATGTGTCCTTAACTGGTGTTGATTAAGTGCCGGTGCTAAGCACCAGAAACCAGCAGCTCAAATTAAGCACTGGTGGCCACGAAAGAAGTTTAAGGCGGATTGAGGGTGGAGAGGGGGCCACAGAAAGGTCCAAGGACTTTGCCGTAGCCCTGCTGTCCTTAAAACACTCCGGTGCGGAATCCACATGGTCTCCGAGGAGACGGGAGCCATAAAAGGGCATGTCCATGAGAATGGACCGGACATCCCCATAAAAGCCAGTAATCTTCAAACAGATGTGGCATCGCAGGGCTACTGTCAACAAAACCGCTCTGCCTAGGGAGTCCGTGGTGTCTAGTCCACAGCGAATGTTGAACTTAGCTGCATCCCTTCCATCTGCAACAGCCTGGGAGAGCACAGCCCAGGACTCCTCTGGGACCATTGGCAGCATCTGTCCAACCGTATCCCACAGGGCGTGGGAATAGTGGCCCAAAAGGCATGCGGTGTTCACAGACCACAGTGCCAGACTGACAGAAGAAAACATCTTCTGCCCCAAATTGTCAAGCCTCTTGGATTCCCTATCAGGGGGTGTGGTAGGGAATGCGCCAGGATGTACATGGGATGTTGAGGCTTGGATCACCAAGCTCTCCCCGGTAGGGTGCTGGGTGAGGAAGTCTGGGCCTCCTGGAGCGGGGCCGTGGCAATCGTCCTATTCACATGAGCCCCTGTGTTTGGCTTAGATTAGGTCCCAAGTAGGACGTTGGTGAGGGCTTTACTGAATGGGAGTAGCGGTTCTGAGGAGGACACTCCTGGTTGCAACACCTCTGTCAAGACATTTGTCATGATGGGCACTGAGGGTTGACTAATGTCAAGGACCTCAGCCACCTTTCTCACCATAATCACAAAAGAAGCCCCCTCCTCCGAAGCAATGGTAGGAGGAGACAGCATGCCAATATCTGGATAGGTGTCCAGTCCACTGGTGTCTGCGAATTCCTCACACCAGTCCATATTAGGGTCTGGGGGCTGGTATTCTTCAGGATCCAGTGACCCCTCACAATCCTCTCTGAGTCCTAGCCCATAAGAATAGAGATTGGGCTCTCGCCTTGAAGGCATGCTTCCTATCGGTGTCAGATTTCGCCCCTCCAGCTACGTGTCAGAGTCGCGGATGAGAATAGGGACGGCGCCACCAGAGGGTGCTGGGGGTATCGGTGACATTAATACCACCTCGACCTTCACTGGTGCCGATCCGGATCCATTCATGGATCCATGGGGCCCGACTGGAGCCGGAGACAGAACTGTCAGCAGAGAACCAGTGGGGGCCGCTCTGATACCCGCAGGGCCTGAAAACGCTCCAGCGGGAGTGGGCCACCCAAATATGAGGTGCATTGCCTCATAGAAAGAGCAAAGTTGGGTGGAGGTTGCTCAGGCTCCCGGAAACTCGAATAGGTGCAGAGCTGGCCTAGGTGCAGGCTCAGCTGCAGAGTCAAGTTTCTAAAGACTACGTACACCCGTCTTGTCGGATGACTTTGATGGACGGGGCATAGTCGAAGACCTCTTCGACTTCCTACTCTTCTTGCATTTGTGGGGCTTACCCGAGGATGACTTGAAGTGTGACGAGGATCTCTGGCTCCGCGAGCAATCCTGGGACCTTCATCTCGACCAGGATCTAGACCGTCGCAGTGACACACATTGGGCGGTAAGGAGCTTGAGGGAGCGCTCCCTCAAGGCCTTCGGGTGCATGGCACGGCAGTCGGTGCAGGTCTTTGCGTTGTGGTCATGCACGAGGAACTAGAGGCAAACAAGGTAAGGGTCCGTCACCGACATCTGCCGGTGACAGGTGCAGCAGGGCTTGAAGCTGGCCTTCCTACTTGACGAACAAGTTACTTACCTTCGGTAACGATATATCTGTAAGAAACATTAGTAGTGATAGATTCCTTACCTTAGAATATCCCCAGGCGTCAGACTGGATCCGGAAAGTTTTCGTCAGCAGGACTCCTGCGCGTCAGTAGGTGGCGTCGTGCGGCTCCGCGTCCGTCGTTGGCGTCGTGGTCGCCGAGATGACGTCTCGGGCGCTACTTAGACGCCTCCCACGCGCGCTGACGTCCGTTCTGTACACGACTTTCTGCGCCAGGAACGCAGAGCCATGCAAGATACTGACCACTGGTGCATTGAAACTAGGGCCCTGAAAGGGATGACCTTAACCCTAGAAATCAGTTCGCAGAACGGGGAGGATGGGTGGGGCGGTAAGGAATCTATCACTACTAATGTTTCTTACAGATATATCGTTCCCGAAGGCAAGTAAATTGTTCATCTGAAAGAAACACATAGTGATAGATTCCTTACCTTAGAATAGATACCCCAGCAATACCAATCCCGGTGGTGGGTCTGCGAACTAAGATCACACCAGAAAGTCACGGAGAACAGAACGGCCAAAGAAGCAGTCTCTCCGGACTTGGCTGTCCAGGCAATAATGCTTAGTAAACGTGTGCAGCGAGGCACACGTGGCTGCCTGACAGATGTCTTGCAGGGGGACACCACGTCCCAATGCAGTAGTGGCTACAGTAGCTCTGGTGGAATGAGCACGCAGTCCCACCGGAGGTTCTTTTTTAGCCAAAGAGTAACAGGCTTTGATACACAAGACGACCCAGCGGGAGATAGTCCTCTTGTGTACCGCCCGACCTTTCTTGGTGCCAACGTAGCCAACAAAGAGTTGGTCATCCACACGGAACTGTTGCGTGCGGTTTAGATAAAATGAGAGCGCACGTTTTGGGTCCAGACGGTGGAGCCTCTCTTCCTCTCTGGAAGGATGCGGAGGTGGAAAGAAGGTGGGCAAGGTAATAGTCTGTCCAATGTGAAAGGCCGTAACAACTTTTGGCAAAAAGGAAGGACGGGGCCTGAGCACAACCGTGTCCGGATGGACTGATAGGAAAGGAGGCTTACAAGAAAGAGCGTTCAAGGTCAAGAGACGAAGAGGACAGTTGTGAAGGGGCTCAAAGGGAGCGCACATCAAGTATGTAAGAACCAGATTCAAGTCCCACTGTGGCATCACGAAAGGAATAGGAGGAAAAAGGTGCATAATGCCTTTGAGAAATCTATTTACAACAGGGGACTTGAAAAGAGAGGGCTGATCAGGGAGCCTGAGAAAGGCCGAAATAGCAGAAAGATAGCCCTTGATAGTGCCCAGAGCAGAGCCCTGCTGGGCCAAAGAAAGAAGGAACAAAAGGACTTCTGAAAGAGGGGCAGAAAGGGGATCCACAGCCTTTGCTGTGCACCATGCCACAAATTTGTTCCACCTGCAGGCGTATACCAACTTAGTGGAGGGACGCCTGGCTGCCAGAATGACATCACAGACTTCAGGAGGCAAGTCGAAAGGAATCAACTTCCGCCGCTCAATCTCCACGCAAAGAGATGGAGGCTGGACAGGTTCGGGTGGAGGACCGTCCCCTGCTACTGCGACAGAAGATCCTCCCGAAGAGGCAGTCTGATCGGAGGATCGATGCTCATACTGAGTAGCTCGGGATACCATACTCTTCGAGCCCAGTCCGGGGCCACAAGGATGACTTGTGCCCGGTCGCGCCTGATCTTCTTCAGCACTCTGGGCAGAAGTGGTATAGGCGGAAAGGCGTACAACAGACCGCAACTCCACTCGTGACGAAAAGCGTCGCCGAGCGAGTGCCGCCTTGGAAATTCCAACGCGCAGAACTGATGACATTGCGCGTTCTCTTCGGTGGCGAATAGATCTAACCAAGGCTCTCCCCACTGCTGAAAGAGACCTTGCACCACCTCTGAGCGAAGACGCCATTCGTGATCCAGCATGCACCTGCGGCTGAGTTTGTCCGCCCTGGTGTTCAGAGAACCTGCAAGGTGCTGAACCACCAGGGACATGCCCTAATGTTTCAGCCATGTCCAGAGACGCAGAGCCTCCTGACAGAGGGTCCACGACCCCACCCCGCCTTGCTTGTTGCAGTACCACATGGCGGTGGTGTTGTCTGTGAACACCTGCACTACTCTCCCCTTGACAGAGGGAAGGAATGCCTTCAGTGCAAGCCGTACCGCCCGAAGCTACAGAAGGTTGATATGGAGCTTGGACTCTGCCGGAGACCAGAGGCCTCTGATCTCCGCCTCTCCCATGTGGCCGCCCCATCCCAGGAGGGACGCATCTGTCACCACTGTAAACTCCGGTTGGGGAAGGGAGAGAGATCTGCCGTCGACCCAATGCCGGTTCGTGAGCCACCACTGCAACTGTCGTGCAGTGCCCTCCGAGATCTGGACGTGATCGGACAGGTTCCCCTGATGCTGTGCCCACTGGAACTTCAGGTCCCACTGCAGAGCGCGCATATGACATCTGGCATGATCGATCAGCAGGATGCAGGAGGCCATGAGGCCCAGCAGCCTCAGAGTCACTCTGACCGAAACCCAGGACAAGGGCTGAAAGATGGGAATTAGAGCCCGAATGTCCCGGACTCGCTGTTTGGGAGGATAGACCCGAAACTGCGCCGTGTCCAGAACCGCTCCGATAAAGAGGAGGTTCTGAGAGGGATTCAGGTGCGACTTCGGCACGTTGATGGAGAACCCCAGCAAGTGCAGGAGGTCGGCCGTAGTCTGGAGGTGGGAGACGACTGCCTGGGGCGAGCCCGCCTTCAACAACCAGTCATCGAGATAGGGGAAGACTGAAACCCCTGATCTGCGCAGATGAGCTGCGACCACCGCCATCACTTTCGTGAACACCCGAGGGGCACTAGTAAGGCCAAAAGGGAGCACGGTGAACTGAAAGTGCTCGTGGCCTACCGTGAACCGCAGGTAACGCCGGTGGGCTTGTAGGACTGGGATGTGGAAATAGGCATCCTGCAAGTCTAGCGCTACCATCCAGTCTTGTGGATCGAGAGCAGACGAGACCTGAGCCAGAGTGAGCATCTTGAACTTCTCTTTGAGGAGGAAGCGATTGACGTTCCGGAGGTCTAAGATAGGACGCAGGCCCTTGTCCTTCTTGGGTACCAGAAAGTAGTGGGGATAGCAACCACAACCTACTTCTGGCGTCGGAACGCGCTCGATGGCCCCCTTGGCCAAGAGGGCCGCAACTTCCTGCTGAAGAAGCACCAAGTGATCCCCCGACATGCGGTGGTACTGAGGTGGCATGGCTGGAGGGGAAGTCTCGAGGGGGAGGGAGTAGCCCCTCCGGACTATCTCTAAAACCCACCTGTCCGAAGTGATGGTTGGCCAGTGGGGGAGGTGATGGCGAAGCCTGCCGCCCACTGGCGTTTGATGGGCCTGAAAGTTCGGACTAGGAAGGTTTGGAGGCAGTGGTGGCCGGGATGGAGGTGGACTGACCCACCCGCTGGCCCCTTGGTCCGCCACGGCGGAACCCGCGTCCGCGCTGGGATGGTTGCTGCGCTGGCCTGTGGCTCCGTTGCGAACGCTTCGGGCGCCCCTTCCGGTGCCACGAAAGGAGCGAAAAGCAGAAGGCGGAGGAGGGCGGACTGCAGAGAGTCCCAAGGACTTGGCCATAGCCCGTGAGTCCTTAAACCGCTCCAACGCGCTGTCCGCTTTGTCGCCGAAGAGGCGACGGCCATCAAAGGGCATGTCCATAAGTGTGTTTTGGACATCCCCCGAAAATGCAGTGATCCTCAACCAGGTGTGGCGTCGAACCGACACCGTCGTTGCAATCGATCTGCCCAGTGAGTCGGCGGTGTCTAGGCCACAACGAATCATGAACTTAGCTGCGTCTCTCCCCTCTGCAACAGCCTGGGAGAGAGCTGTCCGGGCCTCCTCCGGACACTGGGGCAGCACTTGCGCCACCGTATCCCACAGAGAGTGGGAATAACGGCCTAAGAGGCATGCAGTGTTCACGGACCGCAGCGCAGAACTAGTGGAAGAAAACATTTTCTTTCCAAACTGATCCAGTTTCTTGGATTCCCTATCCGGTGGTGCGGAAGGGAAGGCGATCGGGGAAGCAGAGGCTTGGACAACCAAGCTCTCGGGGGTGGGATGTTGGGAGAGGAAAATGGGGTCACCCGGAGCCGGGCGATGGCGTCGGGGAACGTTCCTATCCACAGGAGCCCCTGTGGTGGGCCTGGACCAAGTGCCCAAAAGAACGTCAGAAAGGGCTTCATTGAAGGGAAGAAGTGGCTCCTCAGAAGTAGCTGCTGGCTGAAGCACCTCTGTCAGGAGGTTAGTCCTGACGGCCACAGTAGGGAGCAACAGGTGTAGGGCCTCGGCCGCCCTACGCAACACCACAGCATAACTAGCACCCTCCTCCGTAGCCACGGTAGAGGAGACAGCATGCCAAGGTCTGGTGAGGAATCCAGACCACTGGCGTCCCCCAACTCCTCAGCCCAGTCCTGTTCAGACTCGCAAGCAGCTGCGAGAGGGTTCTCAGACCCCTCCCAATCCTCCCCTACCTCCTCAGGCTGTTCAACAGGCCTAAAATAAGGAGCAGGGACATGGGGATAGAAATCCCCGAGCAACGTAGAGAACGGCATCAATCGACGCCGGCTCAACGCCGCGTCCACTTCGGGGCTGAAACCGGGGTCAACGTCGTCCCGAGGAGCGGGCGGCGTCAGAAGTGGTGCCGGTGGGGTCGACGTCGGTGGAGGTGTTATAAGGTCAACTGGCTCCAGGGGGGTCCTGCGGCACCGAGGCCGGAGCCGACAGCGATGCCGGGGCCGGAGCCGCCGGCGAGGAAAGCTGAGGACCCCCAGTCGGGTCCGAGGGGCCCGAAGGCGCACCAGCGGGACCCGACGGCCCAAAGAGGCGAGCCATGGCCGACAGGAATTCCTGAATTTGGGCCGGAGTCGCCGACGGACCCGGGAAGGGCAGGTAGGCCGGCGGCGACTACACAGGCTCCGCCGGAGCCGCGGGGGAGGCACCACCCGCACCCTCAGCTGCGTCGCGCGACCGGCGAGGGGGAAGTCGGAGAACGATGGCGTTTCTTCGACTTCTTGTGCTTCGCCTTACCTGGCCCCGAGTGCGAAGACTTGGATCCCGAAGACCGATGGTGATGACTCCACGCACGGTCCCTCGACTTCCCACGGGACCGGGAACTCGAACGGCGCAGAGCCGACTGCCGGGCTTCCAGCAAATTTCGGGACCACTCCCGCAAAGTCTTCGGCGCCATGGCCCGGCAGTCGGGGCACGACTTGGGGTCGTGGTCGCGCCCCAGGCAGAAAAGACACACACTGTGCGGGTCCGTCACCGACATTATACGGTGACAGTCCCCGCAGGACTTAAAACCGGGCATCCTAACTGCACCAGGAGTCGAAGACTAGATGAAAAATACAGACAAAAAGCCTCAAAAAGTCAGTCAAAAATTGACTGGGGGTTCCTGCTCTTCCCGGATCTGCGCTTGCTGGCGCGGAAAAAGAAAGAACTGACGTCAGCGCGCATGGGCGGCGTCTAAGTAGCGCCCGCGACGTCATCTCGGCGACACCGACGCCAACGACGGACGCGGAGCCGCACGACGCCACGTACCGACGCGCAGGGGTACTGCTGATGAAAACGTTCCGGATCCAGTCTGACGCCTGGAGATATTCTAAGGTAAGGAATCTATCACTAGGTGTTTTTTTCAGAAATACTGCTACAGCAGGAGAAAAACTTCAAATATTTTTTGACAAAAAGTCAAAAAAGGTCAGTCAAAAATTGACTGGAGGTAGTTATCTCCGGATCTCTGCTTATTGGAGCAGAAAGAAAAGAACTGATGACGGAGTGCTGGGGTGCTGCCTATATAGAAACAATGCACTTCAGAGCGCAGATGACGCCACACGGAGCCGAACAACGCCACCTAGTGGCGCACAGGGATACTGCTTACAAAATATTTCCAGATCCTGTCTGATGTCTGGGTATAATTCAAAGGTAAGGAATCTACCGCTAGTAGTCTCTATCAGATGAGACTATATGCGTCGACCTGATATGAGAGAAGGAAAAACGTGAGAGAAACCGTGAAGACTGAAAAGAACACCGCAGTGGCGTTCATCAGGAGCGCAGGAGCACATGTTTGAGTTTGGCGGTGGAAAGAAAATTTAACAATGAAGCCAATGACCATGGCTGCTGCAAGCAAGAGGTGGAGTCACAGTACCTCGTGACTGAAGAATTCTTTAAACAAAAACAACTTGCACACATCCGGGCCTAACACTAGATGGCAGGAGTATGCACAGCATGTGTATCTACAGTCATACATGTCTCGAACATCAATTCATTGTTCAATTAAGCAAATAAACTGTATAGTAGTTCAAGCAATTGTGTTGGAAGTTACTAAAGACATACACAATAAAATACTGGCAAAGACCAAATTTAGACGGATCTTTCAAAACACAATTCTAATTTGTGGACCACACTTTTGAGGAGACAACTTAATGCAGCTATTGAACCAAAACTGAATGTCTGCATCATGGTCTGAATCCATTATCATACCATAGGAGAAAGAAAAGACCGCTGCCCTTGCTATTATCACCCATTTTCGCTGAGAGATTGCCCCGCAGGTTGTTGTTTCCATAACTATATCCTATTGGCTTAAAGCACAAGTTACTAACTTGTGTAACGATATATCTGTAAGAGACAGTAGTTAGTGACAGATTCCTCACCTTAGAATATCCCCAGGCGTCAGGCTGGATCCGGAAAGTTCCCTGCGCAGCAGTACCCCTGCGCGTCGGCAGGCGGCGTCGTGCGGCTCCGTGTCCGTCGCCGGCGCCGTGATCGCCGGGATGACGTTGCGGGCAGTACCCAGACGCCGACCCGGCGCGCCGACGTCAGTTCTGTACACGACTTTCCGCGCCAGGAACGCAGAGCCATGCAAGAAGCTGACATAGGTGTGTGAAAAATACTAGGGCCCTGAAAGGGATGTCCTTAACCCTAGAAATCAGTTCGCAGAACGGGGAGGATGGGTGGGGCGGTAAGGAATCTGTCACTAACTACTGTCTCTTACAGATATATCGTTACACAAGTTAGTAACTTGTGCATCTGAAAGAGACACGTTAGTGACAGATTCCTCACCTTAGAATAGAGACCCCAGCAATACCAACCCCGGTGGTGGGTCTGCGAACAAAGATCAGACAAGGAAGTCCCGGAGGACAGAACGGCCAAAGAAGCCGTCCCTCCGGACCTGACGCACAAGTTACTAACTTGTGTAACGATATATCTGTAAGAGACAGTAGTTAGTGACAGATTCCTTACCTTAGAATATCCCCAGGCGTCAGGCTGGATCCGAGAAAGTTTTTGCGTAGCAGTACCCTTGCGCGTCGGTAGGCGGCGTCGTGCGGCTCCGCGTCCGTCGTCGGCGTCGTGATCGCCGGGATGACGTCGCGGGCAGTACTTAGACGCCGCCCCTGCGCGCGGACGTCAGTTCTGTACACGACTTTCCGCGCCAGGAACGCAGAGCCATGCAAGAAGCTGACATAGGTGTCTGAAAAATACTAGGGCCCTGAAAGGGATGTCCTTAACCCTAGAAATCAGTTCGCAGAACGGGGGAGGATGGGTGGGCGGTAAGGAATCTGTCACTAACTACTGTCTCTTACAGATATATCGTTACACAAGTTAGTAACTTGTGCATCTGAAAGAGACACGTTAGTGACAGATTCCTTACCTTAGAATAGATACCCCAGCAATACCAACCCCTGTGGTGGGTCTGCGAACAAAGATCAGACAAGGAAGTCCTGGAGGACAGAACGGCCAAAGAAGCCGTCCCTCCGGACCTGACTGTCAAGGCAGTAATGCTTTGTAAACGTGTGCAGCGAGGCCCACGTAGCTGCCTGACAAATAACCGGCAGCGGAACACCGCAGCCCAAAGCCGTGGTAGCAGCCGTTGCCCTGGTGGAATGGGCCCGCAGCCCAACAGGAGGCTCCTTCTTAGCCAAAGAATAGCAGGTCTTGATGCACAAGGTAACCCAGCGGGAGATGGTCCTCTTGTGCACCGCCCGACCTTTTTTGGCGCCCACGTAGCCAACAAAGAGCTGGTCATCCACCCGGAAGTGTTTTGTGCGGTCGATATAGAAGGAGAGCGCACGTTTTGGGTCCAGACGGTGGAGCCTCTCTTCCTCTCTGGAAGGATGCGGAGGCGGAAAGAAGGTGGGCAAAGTGATGGTCTGCCCAATATGGAAAGCAGTAACCACCTTTGGCAAGAAGGACGGGCGCGTCCGAAGAACAACCTTGTCCGGATGAACAGACAGAAAGGGAGGTTTGCAAGATAGAGCCTGGAGCTCACTCACCCGCCGAGCGGAGGTGATGGCCACCAGAAAGGCTGTCTTCAGAGTCAGAAGACGAAGAGGACAGTTATGTAGAGGCTCAAAGGGAGCGCACATTAAAAAGGTAAGAACCAAGTTCAAGTCCCACTGAGGCATCACAAACGGAACAGGAGGGAAGAGGTGAGTAATGCCTTTTAAGAACCTGTTAACAACAGGGGACTTGAAAAGGGAGGGCTGATCAGGAAGCCTGAGGAAGGCCGAGACAGCACAAAGATAACCCTTGATGGTACCCAGGGCAGAACCCTGTTGGGCCAGAGAAAGAAGGAACAGAAGGACCTCAGAAAGAGGGGCAGAGAGGGGATTCACAGCCTTTGCTGTGCACCATGCCACAAATTTGTTCCACCTGCAGGCGTATACCACCTTAGTGGAGGGACGCCTGGCTGCCAGAATCACATCACAAACTTCGGGAGGCAAGTCGAAAGGAATCAACTGCCGCCGCTCAATCTCCACGCAAGCAGATGTAGACTGGACAGGTTCGGGTGGAGGACCGTCCCCTGCTGCTGCGACAGAAGATCCTCCCGAAGAGGCAGACGGATCGGGGGATCTACGCTCATATTGAGTAGCTCGGGATACCAAACTCTTCGAGCCCAGTCCGGAGCCACAAGAATGACTTGGGCCCGGTCGTGCCGAATCTTCTTCAACACTCTGGGTAGAAGTGGTATAGGCGGAAAGGCGTACAACAGACCGCAACTCCACTCGTGACGAAAAACGTCTCCGAGCGAGTGCCGCCTTGGAAATTCCAACGCGCAGAACTGATGACATTGCGCGTTCTCTTCGGTGGCGAATAGATCTAACCAAGGCTCTCCCCATTGTAGAAAGAGTCCTTGCGCCACTTCCGAGTGAAGACGCCATTCGTGATCCATCATGCACCTGCGGCTGAGTTCGTCCGCCCTGGCTTTCATGGAACCTGCCAGGTGTTGAACCATCAGGAACATGCCCTGATGTTCCAGCCATGTCCAGAGGCGCAGAGCCTCCTGACAAAGGGTCCAAGACCCCACCCCGCCCTGTTTGTTGCAGTACCACATGGCGGTGGTGTTGTCTGTGAACACCTGCACTACCTTCCCTTTGACAGAGGGAAGGAATGCCTTGAGTGCAAGTCGGATCGCCTGGAGCTCCAGAATATTGATATGGAGCCGGGACTCCGCCGGAGACCAGAGGCCTCTGATCTCCGCCTCTCCCATGTGACCGCCCCATCCCAGAAGGGACGCGTCCGTCACAACTGTGTGCTCTGGCTGGGGAAGGGAGAGGGATCTGCCCATGACCCATTGCCGGTTCGAGAGCCACCACTGCAACTGTCTTGCAGTCCCCTCCGAGATCTGGACGTGATCGGACAGGTTGCCCTGGTGCTGCGCCCACTGGAACTTCAGGTCCCACTGCAGAGCCCGCATATGCCATCTGGCATGATTGACCAGCAGGATGCAGGAGGCCATGAGGCCCAGCAGCCTCAGGGTCATCCGTACCGAAACCCAGGATAAAGGCTGAAAGATCGGAATCATAGCCTGAATATCCCGGACTCGCCGTTCGGGAGGATAGGCCCGAAACTGCGTCGTGTCCAGAACCGCTCCGATGAAAAGGAGCTGTGGAGAAGGAATCAGATGTGACTTCGGCACATTGATGGAGAACCCCAGCGAGTGCAGGAGTTCGGCCGTAGTCTGGAGGTGGGAGACGACTGCCTGGGACGAGCCCGCCTTCAGCATCCAGTCGTCGAGGTAGGGGAAGACTGAAACCCCTGCCCGGCGCAGATGAGCTGCGACCACCGCCATCACTTTCGTGAACACCCGAGGGGCACTGGTAAGGCCAAAGGGGAGCACGGTGAACTGAAAATGCTCGGGGCCTACCGTGAACCAAAGGTAACGCCGGTGGGCCGGCAGGACGGGGATGTGGAAATATGCGTCCTGCAAGTCCAACGCTACCAACCAGTCTCCAGGGTCGAGGGCAGTCAAGACCTGAGCTAGGGTGAGCATCTTGAACTTCTCCTTCCGGAGGAAGCGATTGACGTTCCGGAGGTCCAAGATAGGACGCATGTCCTCCTTGTCCTTTTGGGCACCAGAAAGTAGTGGGAGTAGCAACCACGCCCTACTTCTGGGGTCGGAACACGCTCGATGGCCCTCTTGGTCAAGAGGGCCGTGACTTCCTTCTGTAGAAGCACCAAGTGATCCCCTGACATGCAGTGGAATTGAGGTGGCATGGCTGGGGGGTGGTCTCGAAGGGGAGGAGTAGCCCCTTCGGACAATGTCCAAGACCCACCTGTCCGAGGTGATGGTACGCCAGTGGGGAAGGTGATGGCGGACCCTGCCCCCTACTGGCGTGCTGTGCACCTGAAAGGAGGGACTAGGAGGGCTTGGAGGCCGCGGACGGGTTGGAGGTGGTGGCCTGACCCGCACGCTGGTTGCCCGATCCGCCACGGCGGAATCCACGTCCTCGGCCACGCGAAGACGCCTGCTGCGCGGGCCGGTGGCTGGGCTGCTGACGTGAAGGGCGCCCCTACCGTGGCCACGATAGGGGCGAAAAGCAGAAGTCAGCGGAGGGCGTGTAGCAGAAAGGCCCAGGGACTTGGCAGTAGCCCGTGAGTCCTTAAAGCGCTCCAACGCATGGTCTGCTTTGGACCCAAAAGACCGACTCCATCAAAGGGCATGTCCATGAGAGTATTCTGGACATCCCCTGAAAAACCAGTGGTTCTCAGCCAGGCGTGGCGTCTGAGCGCCACCGTCGTTGCAATAGACCTGCCCAGCGAGTCGGCGGTGTCAAGGCCACAACGTATTGTGTATTTAGCCGCATCCCTTCCTTCCGCAATGGCGCGGGAAAGCAGTGTCTGGACCTCCTCAGGACACTGGGGCAAAACATCCGCCACCGAATCCCACAGGGAGTGGGTATATTGGCCCAAAAGACAAGCGGTGTTAACGGACCGCAAGCCAGCACTGGAGGAAGATAAACCCTTCTTCCCAAACTGATCCAGGCGTTTGGATTCCTTATCCGGAGGAGCGGTAGGGAAGGCGGTTTGGGAAGCGGAGGCTTGGACAACCAAGCTCTCAGGAGTGGGGTGGACAGAGAGAAACAGGGGGTCGCCCGGAGCTGGGCGATGGCGTCGTGACACGTTCCGATCCACAGGAGCCCCTGTGTTGGGCTTGGACCAGGCGCCCAAAGAACGTCAGTGAGGGCGTCGTTAAACGGCAGCACAGTCTCCGCAGAGGAGGCTGCCGGCTGAAGCACCTCTGTCAAGATGTTAGGCTTGACCGTCAAAGTAGGGAGTTGGAGACGTAAAGCCCCAGCTGCCCTACGCAACACCGTACCAAAATTGGCTCCCTCCTCCGTAGCCACGGGAGGAGACAGCATGCCAGTGTCAGGGGAAGTATCCAGACCACTGGCCTCCCCTAGACTCTCTGTCCAGTCCTCATCGTACTGACACCGTCGTGTCAGAGGGTCATCAGACCCCTCCCAGTCCACCTGGTCCTCCTCTGGTTCAAAATAAGGAGGAGGAGGGACAGTTGGGATCCATGGTCCCATCGGCGCCGGAACCGGCGTCGAGCGGCGTCGGTCCGGATCCATGTCCGGAGCCGGAAGGAACTGGGGACGACGCCGCCCGGAGCCCAGGGCGGCGTCGAGAATGGCACCGGAGACATCGGCGCCGGCGGAGGCGTCGTTAGGTCGACCGGCGTCGATGGGGGTTGTGGAGCCGGGATCGAGGCCGGGGCCGAAGCCGGAGCCGGGATCGAGGCTGGAGGCACGGGCGACGCCGGGGCCGGAGCCGTCGGCGACGCCGGAGCAACCCCATCAGGGCCCGCGGGGCCCGAAGGCGCACCGGAGGGGCCTGGAGGCCCGAAGAGGCGGGCCATGGCCGACAGGAATTCCTGCACTTTGGCCGGATCCGCCCCCGAACCCGGGAAGGGCGGGTATGGCGGGGGCGACTCCACAGGCATGTCCGGGGCCGCGGGGCGGGGACGGTGCCGGGAGGGGCCTCAGCCGAGCCGCGAGACCGGCGAGGCGAAGTCCTAGAGCGATGATGCTTTTGGACTTCTTGTGTTTCTACTTACCGGACGAAGAAGACTTCGACGCCGACGACCGGTGTGGACTCCGCGATCGACCCCTGGACCTCTCACGCGACCGGGGCTTCCGCGGAGCCGAATGCCGGGCCTCGAGGAGCTTTCGAGACCGCTCTCGCAAAGCTTTCGGGTTGAGGGCCTGGCAGTCGGTACAAGACTCCGTGTCGTGGCCTCGGCCGAGGCAGAAGAGACACTCCCAATGCGGGTCGGTGACGGACATCATCCGCGCACAGGCGCCGCAACGTTTGAAACCGGGCATCCCTACGACACCTTGATATGATGAAAAAACAGTGAAAAAATCCACCAAAAAGTATGGTCAAAAAATGACCAGGGCACTGCTCTTCCCGGATCTGCGCTTGCTGGCGCGGAAAAAGAAGAACTGACGTCAGCGCGCAGGGGCGGCGTCTAAGTACTGCCCGCGACGTCATCCCGGCGATCACGACGCCGACGACGGACGCGGAGCCGCACGACGCCGCCTACCGACGCGCAAGGGTACTGCTACGCAAAAACTTTCCGGATCCAGCCTGACGCCTGGGGATATTCTAAGGTAAGGAATCTGTCACTAACGTGTCTCTTTCAGATAAAAGCGGCAGAGGGGTAGCTCTTCCCTGATCGGCGCTTAACTGGCGCGGAAAGAAAAGAACTGGCATCCGCGCGCCTGGGTGGCGCCTATGTAGGCACAGCGACGTCATAACTGACGCTACCGACTTCATCGACGGCACGCGAGCCGAATGGAGCCACCCAACGTTGCGCAAGGGGTATTGCTCAGCAAAAGTTTCCGGATCCAGCCTGACGCCTGGGAAATTCAAAGGTAAGGAATCTGCAGCTAGAAGTCTCTATCAGATAGGAAGTCCTTAACCCTAGAAGTCAGTTCGCAGAACGGGGCGGATCGGTGAGGCGGTAAGGAATCTACAACTAACCTATGTTTCTTACAGATATATCGTTACCGAAGGTAAGTAACTTGTTCATCTGAAAGAAACAGTTAGTTATAGATTCCTTACCTTAGAATAGATACCCCAGCAATACCAACCCCGTAGGTGGGTCTGCGAACTAAGTTCAAACCAGGAAGTCCTGGAGAACAGAACGGCTAAAGAAGCCATCTCTCCGGACTTGGCAGTCCAGGCAGTAGTGTCTAGTAAACGTGTGCAGCGATGCCCACGTAGCTGCCTGACAGATGTCATTAAGGGGGACTCCACGTCCCAAAGCAGTGGTAGCTGCCGTCGCCCTGGTGGAATGGGCGTGAAAGCCCACTGGAGGCTCCTTCTTTGCCAAGGAATAACAAGCTTTAATGCACAAAACGACCCATCTAGAAATGATCCGTTTGTGCACGGCCCGACCTTTTTTGGCTCCCACGTAGCCAACAAAGAACTGGTCATCCACCCGGAATTGTTTTGTGCGATCCAAGTAAAAGGAAAGCGCACGCTTTGGATCCAGACGGTGGAGCCTCTCCTCTTCTTTGGAAGGAAGCGGAGGCGGAAAGAAGGTAGGGAAAGTGATGGTCTGTCCAATATAGAAGGGAGTAACCACTTTGGGAAGGAAGGAGGGACGAGTTCGAAGGACAACCTTGTCCGGATGAACAGTCAGAAAAGGAGGCTTAGAAGAAAGTGCCTGGAGCTCACTCACCCTGCACGCAGAGGTGATGGCCACCAGAAAGGCAGTTTTTAAGGTTAGAAGCCTGAGAGGACAGTTATGTAGCGGCTCACAGGGAGCGCACATCAGATATCTAAGAACTAAGTACAAGTCCCACTGAGGCATTACGAAGGGAACAGGAGGAAAAAGATAAGTAATGCCTTTAAGAAAGCGATTTACAATATGGGACTTGAAAAGAGGAGGCTGATCAGGAAGCCTAAGAAAGGCTGAAATGGCCGAGAGGTAGCCCTTTAGAGTGCCCAGAGCAGAGCCCTGCTGGGCCAAAGAAAGGAGGAACAAGAGGAACTCAGAAAGAAGGGCAGAAAGGGGATCCACAGCCTTTGCTGTGCACCATGCCACAAATTTGTTCCATCTGCAGGCATATACTGTCTTAGTGAAGGGACGCCTGGCTGCCAAGATAACATCACAGACTTCAGGAGGCAGATCAAATGACATCAACTGCCGCCGCTCAATCTCCACGCAAGAAGGTGGAGGCTGGACAGGTTCGGGAGGAGAACCGTCCCCTGCTGCTGCAACAGAAGATCCTCCCGAAGAGGCAGTCGGGTCGGAGGATCGATGGCCATGTGTAGCAGCTCGGGATACCAGACACTTCGTGCCCAATCCCGAGCCACAAGAATGACTTGGGCCCGGTCGCGCTTGATCTTCTTCAGCACTCTGGGCAGAAGTGGTATAGGTGGAAAGGCGTATAGAAGACCGCAACTCCACTCCCGACGAAAAGCGTCGCCTAGCGAGTGCCGCCTTGGAAATTCCAACGCGCAGAATTGCTGACATTGGGCGTTCGCTTCGGTGGCGAATAGATCTAACCAAGGCTCTCCCCACTGTTGAAAGAGACCTTGCACCACCTCCGAGTGAAGACGCCATTCGTGATCCATCATGCACCTGCAGCTGAGTTCATCCGCCCTGGCGTTCAGCGAACCTGCCAGGTGTTGAACCACCAGGGATATGCCCTGATGTTCCAGCAATGTCCAGAGGCGGAGGGCCTCTTGACATGGGGTCCACGACCCCACCCCGCCTTGTTTGTTGCAGTAAAACATGGCGGTGGTGTTGTCCGTGAACACCTGCACTACTCTTCCCCGGACAGAGGGAAGGAACGCTTTGAGTGCAAGACGAATCGCCTGAAGCTCCAGAAGGTTGATGTGGAGTCCGGAGACCTCTGCCTCCACCATGTGGCCGCCCCATCCCAGAAGTGATGCATCGGTCACCACTGTGAATTCTGGTTGGGGAAGGGAGAGGGATCTGCCGTCGACCCAATTCTGGTTCGTCAGCCACCACTGCAACTGGTGTGCAGTGCCCTCCGAGATCTGGACGCAATCGGACAGGTTCCCCTGATGTTGTGCCCCCTGGAACTTCAGGTCCCACTGCAGAGCCTGCATATGCCATCTGGCATGGTCCACCAGCAGGATGCAGGAGTCCATCAGGCCCGTAGCCTGAAGGTCATCCTGACCGAAACCCGGGATAGAGGCTGAAAGATCGGAATCATAGTCCGAATATCCCGGACTCACTGCTCGGGAGGATAGACCCGAAACTGTGTTGTGCCCAGAATCGCTCCGATGAATAGGAGCTTCTGAGAGGGAGTCAGGTGTGACTTCGGCACGCTGATGGAGAACCCCAGCAAATGCAGGAGGTCGGCCGTAGTCTGGAGGTGGGAGACGACAGCCTGGGGCGAGCCCGCCTTCAACAGCCAGTCGTCGAGATAGGGGAAGACTGGAACCCCTGATCAGCGCAGATGAGCTGCGACCACTGCCATCACTTTCGTGAACACCCGAGGGGCGCTTTTAAGGCCAAAGGGGAGCACGGTAAACTGAAAGTGCTTGCGGCCTACCGTGAAGCGCAGGCAACGCCGGTGGGCAGGCAGGACGGGGATGTGAAAATAAGCGCCCTGCAAGTCCAACGCTACCATCCAGTCTCCAGGGTCGAGGAGAGACAGGACCTGAGCTAGCGTCAACATCTTGAACTTCTCCTTCCGGAGGAAGCGGTTGACGTTCCGGAGATCCAAGATAAGACGCAGGCCTTTGTCCTTCTTGGGCACCAGAAAGTAGTGGGAATAGCAACCACGACCAACTTCTGGGACAGGAACTCGCTCAATGGCTCCCATGGCCAAGAGTGCCGAAACTTCCTGTTGGAGAAGGGCCAGATGATCCTCCGACATGCGATGGTACTGAGGTGGCATGGCGGGAGGGGTAGTCTCGAAGGGGAGGGAGTAGCCCCTTTGGACTATTTGCAAAACCCACCTGTCCGACGTGATGGTGCGCCAGTGGGGGAGGTGATGGCGAATCCTGCCGCCCACTGGCGTTTGGTGCCCTGAAAGGTCGGACTAGGAAGGTTTGGAGGCTGCTGCAGAGGGGGCTGTGGTGGACTGGCCCGCCCGCTGGCCCCCAGAACCACGGCGGTGGTTCCCACGACCCCAGCCGCGTAGGGGCTGAACAGCTTACGCTGGCCTGTGGCACTGTGTGGGACGTGGTGGGACACCCCTTCCGTAGCCACGAAAGGGGCGAAAGGCAGACTACGCAGGGCGGGTGGTGGAGAGGCCCAAGGACCTGGCGTAGCCCGAGAGTCCTTAAAGCGCTCCAGCGCGTTGTCCGACTTGTCGCCACATAGGCGACGGCCATCAAAGGGCATGTCCATAAGAGTGGATTGGACATCCCCCGAAAAACCAGTCGACCTCAACCAGGCGTAGCGTCGAAGGGCTACCGACGTGGAAATCGTCCTGCCTAGTGAGTCGGCGGTATCCAGCCCACAGCGGAGGGTAAACTTCGCTGCATCTCTCCCTTCGGCAACCGCACAGGAGAGTACGGCCCGGGCCTCCTCCGGGCACTGGGGCAGCACTTGCGCTACCATATCCCACACGGAGTGGATATAACGGCCCAACAGACATACGGTGTTTACCGACCGCAGTCCCAAGCTGGAGGAAGAAACCATCTTCTTCCCAAGATGGTCCAGCTTTTTGGATTCCCTATCAGGTGGTGCGTTAGGGAATACGCCTTTGGAGGTGGAGGCTTGGACTACCAAGCTCCCAGGGGTGGGGTGTTGGGAGAGGAAAGTGTGGTCACCCGGGGCCGGGCGGTGGCGTCGGGCAATCATCCTATCCACAGGAGCCCCTGTGTTGGGCATGGACCAGGTGCCCAAAAGGATGTCGGTGAGGGCTTCATTAAACAGGAGCAGGGGCTATGAAGAGCTCGCTGCCGGTTGAAGCACCTCTGTCAGGAGGTTAGTCCTGACTGCCACCGTAGGTAGCTCGAGGCTGAGGGCCTCGGCCGCCCTACGCAACACTATGGCGTAAGACGCTCCCTCCTCCGTAGCCACGGTAGGAGGAGAGAACATGCCAAGGTCTGGTGAGGTATCCAAACCACTGGCTTCCCCTAGTTCCTCTCTCCAGTCCGGTTCATAGCCCAACTGGTCAGTCAGAGGGTCTCCAGACCCCTCCCAGTCCTCCTCACCCTCCTCTGGCTGCCAATCTGGTCTAAAAGAGCCAGGGTAGAACAAGGGCACAAAAGTACCTGTCGACGCCGGTCCGGCTCCATGTCTACATCGGGATGGAGGCCGGGGTAGACACCGGCTGGGGACACAACTGGCGTCGGCTGCGAACGTGGAGTCGGCTCCGGGGGAGGTGTAACAAGGTCGACCAGCGCTGATCCGGATCCAGGCCTGGATCCAAGGGGATCCTGCGGTGCCGGGGCCGGAGCCGGCGGCGAAGGCCCAGGGCCCCCAGCCAAGTACGCGGGGCCTGAAGGTGCGCCGGCGGAGTCTAGCTGCCCAAAGATGGCATGCATCGCTTCGTAAAATTGGCGAAGCTGGGCAGGGGTCGCTCCGGGTCCCGGGTAGGGAGGAAAGCCCGGAGCCGACCCTTTGGGCTCTGCAAGCGGAGCCGGGGGAGGGGCACCACCCGCATCCCTCGTCGCGTCGGCCGACGGACGGGGAGAAGTCGCAGAGCGACGATGCTTCTTCGACTTCTTGCTGTGCTTCGACTTACCTGACCCCGAGTGCCAAGACTTGGATGAAGAGTGATGATGGCTCCGCGACCGGTCCCTCGACCTCCTACGCGACCGGGACCTCGAACGGCGCGGAGCCGACTGCCAGGCCTCGAGAAGCTTTCGGGACCGCTCCCGCAAAGACTTCGGATTCATGGTCCGGCAGTCAGAGCACGACTTGGGGTCGTGGTGGTGCTCCAGGCAAAACAGGCACACGTGGTGCGGATCCGTCACCAACATCAGTCGGCTACAGGAACCGCAAGCCTTGAAGCCGGGCATCCCTGACGTGCACCAGGAGTCGAAGACTCGAAAACGGTGTCGACAAAAGTCAGCAAAAAGTCAGTCAAAAAGTGACTGGAGGACCGCTCTCCCCGGATCTGCGCTGGCTGATGCAGAAAAAGAAAGAACTGATGTCAGCGCGCGAGGGCGGCGTCTATGTAGCTACCGCGACGTCATCCCGCCGACCACGACGCCAACGACTAATGCAGTCGACCAACGCCACCTTCCGACGCGCAGGGGTACTGCTGACGAAAAACTTTCCGGATCCAATCTGACACCTGGGGGTAATTCTAAGGTAAGGAATCTATAACTAACTGTTTCTTTCAGAT